>VXAY01002253.1:200774-403562 GCA_013399855.1 Oxyruncus cristatus
AAAAAAAAAAAAGAAAAAGAAGGATGACTGCCTGGTCTCCATAGAACACCTCAATACCGATAAATGTTCCTCTTAGAGAAACGAGTCTTAGAGCCCTTGGATGGCATCTTTCATTCTGTGAATTGCCCAATTACTTCAGAAAGATGTTGTGGCATTGTTGAATGCTGATAGAAACCCATTGATCTGTTCACAGACTTACCAGTACACAAAGGATGGAAAACACTCCCGGCTCTGAGTTTCTATAATGTGCCTTATTGATTCTCTGAAATGCCAAAATCTGCCCTTATTTACACACATGCTGCACTGCAAAGCCCACATACATAGAAAATGCCCTGCCCAATTTTTTTCTTCTTACTGAAACATTTTGTATGAAAAGTTAAATCAGCTGTAAGTAACAGACACAAATTTTTGCTTATGTTTACAGTGCAGTTTTACCCAGAGACAACTAAACATGGATTTGAACGAAGCTGTGACTTTTCAGCTCAGACTAGCATACATGTAATAAACTTGTTCAGACCTGTCTTAAGAATGTTGAATTCCATGTGGTTTATTGATTGGTTTGTCTGCCCAGGGTTCCAGAGCTCTCCCTTCACCTGCAGAGTTTGTCCATACAGGACATATAGGAATTAGTGATCCCTGTGTTCCCAGATGTGCAGTGTACAATCCCTGTGCTCACATACATACACACACACAGAGAATTTATTTGAGCTTACTCAAAAGCCACTTATCCTGCAAAAGCCCAGGAGTCAGGAAAACACTCAGTCGCCACAAAAAACTTATCAGTCACTTTTAGGGCTCTTTCAAGCCACTTAAATGCCTTACAAAGCTTATTGTACCTCACAGTGCAGCTGATCAGTAGGGTTTCAGGGTCTGGGTTTGGTCTTTTTGCTGAGGCACTTGCTAGTCAGAAAGATTTTGTTCTCTAGCACATGGCTGTTCTCTTCACACTCAAATAAAGTTTTCACTGATATTAGTTCAATCTCAAAGTGTGAATTTTTTGCCAACACAGTTCTGCTGGTACTGTTTACCAGTTCCCTGCTACGGTCTGTCTTATGAGCAAGACTACTCAGGACTCGTAAAGAGCTGACTTTTTCTAAGAACTTCACTTATTTAACCATTATTCTGAAACAGAATAATGTCTTTTCATCTATACTAGACATAAAATAATTGTGTTCATCAGGCTCAGTAAGACACTTCTCTGAAAAGCCACAGGAAGCAGATCTGACTAGGAATGTATCATTTTCCATGGCTGGCTTTGGAATAGATCAAGATTTGCCCCATACTAATTTTTGTCAAATTAATAGGTATCACAGCCTGCACAGTACCCCCCTGAGCAGAGAGTTGCCCAGTGGGCCACATTTGCTTTCACTACATCTGCAACAGACTGTGCAGAAAGTAAGGCAGGAAGCAGACACGACATCCTAATGGTTTTATTTCCAGTGTTTCCATGGGCTCTCAGCAAAACAAAAGAGTACTCTGCAACACAGAGCAGGTGCTGCTCTCTACAGGGTAAATGCTGTGATTTCTCCTACCTTCTTCTGAGGTGGAGAGTGATCCCCAGACTGACATGTGCTCTGTACAGCTGTCCTGGGACAGGGAAGTCGCTTGCTCCAATTCTCTGCAGAGTTCAGGCACTTCTGGGTGTTAACTCTGCATCTCTTTTTTCCAAGCACACAGTGCTCCGTGCCTCCAATGGGTCTGTTAGCAACCCACAAAATTCCAGAAGGCAGGAGTGGAGGTCACCAGCTCTCCTGAGCAAATGAAAGGAGAAAGACAATCAACAGCAACTGGGTAATCATAGAATCACAGAATGGTTTGGCTTGGAAGGAACCTTAAAGATCATCAAGTTCCAAAGCCCTGCCATGGACAGGGACACCTTCCACTATCCCAGGCTCCAAGCCCTGTTGAACCTGGCCTGGAACACTTCCAGGGATGGGGCATCCACAACTTCTCTGGGCAACCTGTGCCAGGGCCTCACCTCCCTCACAGGCAAGAAATTCTTCCTAATATCTAATCTAAACCTGCCCTCTGTCAGTTTGAAGCCATTCCCCTTCCCCCGGTCCTGTCATGCCATGCTCTTGTAATGAACTGATCTTCTGGGGTTTGCTGAAGAGGAAAGAACAGAGGGGGTAAAGGGGAGAAAACCACCTCAAGTCTGAACAGCCACCTTGCTTCTGCACACCTCAAAGGGCGATGATTTGTTCCCCAATGACCAAAGAAGCAAACTCTCATCCCATACATCTGTGTCTGAACTAGAAGAAACAGGTTAATGTGCAACAGATTCATAAGCCATGTGCTGGCCCTCTCCCCAGGGATGTATTTCACCCTGGAGTTTAATTAAACTCTCCTCCTTAAGCAAACAGTATATTCTTAAGCAATTCTGAGGACAATTTATTATTCCCAGTTGATTTTCTTCCATTATTGTATGTAGTCATCTCTTATTTCTATCACACCTTTTGTGTATTCCATACAACAAACCTAAGCACCGTACCATTAGCATACTGTAGCTGCACAGGCTCCTTCCAAAAATTTACAGTCCCAGGCTAATCCCAGTGAGAGACAGAAAATAAAGATCAATTTTTCCACATGTGAACTACACTGGATTTAATTCCATCCAACACATTCAAATGACATGTCAGGAAACACAAGATTCTGTAAGGTCCTGAGCTGAATTACAACCAGTATTAAAGCAGTGAACTGGAGATGTCAATTGTGGAATATCCTCCTAATGTTTATTAACTTCTCTGTCAATGAAAATCACTGCTCCGACAACAGACTGGCTGGTGAAAAATCATTGTCCATCTGCTCCCAGCTCACATCCGAGGGTAAAGGACTTGCTTTCTTTGCTGAAGTGTAAAATGTCATTTGAGTTTAAAAAAGCACGAGAAATGCCTCTGCTATCACACGCAGTGAGCCACGGAGCTCAGGCTGTTTTACAGGGGCACTGCCACAGCATACCAGAAAAAATCAGCCATTTAAGAACTTCAAAATCTCCCACTGCGGAGCCCAGGCTGAGGCTGCCACGTGTGCAGCCGGAGCCGAATGAAGGTCAGCTTCTCCTAGTGTTGTGTCACCGCACCAGGTGCTGCCACAGCCACTCTGAAACACTCACCATGTCCCAAAAACTGCCTTCAAAACACTGCTTCAGCCAATGCCACGTTACTTTGCTTGCCAGCATGTTAAGAAAACGCTGTTTCGCATCCCCACATTGCTCTTCAAAATGCTGCACAAAAACCACGTGGTGGCCAGAAATGAGTCATTGAGGACTCCAACTTCTGATGTTTGTATTGCCATGTACACATGAGTGAACCGACATCCTCCTGACAGAAATCACTCCTGAGAAGCCTGGTACAGCTCTAAATAATTGACTGGGTCCAGAGTTTAGAAAATTAATAAATTAACTGTATGCTGCGCTACCTACAAACCTTCAGGCCCCAGAACTAGACAGGTTGCATCAGGTACACCGACATGATAATACTAATTAGATAATAAAAGTACAATGTAAAACAAGTGATGTCTAGCTTAAAAAAATACAGTGGGTGTTGGAGGGTTTCTCTGTGGGGAGAACAGAGGCGTGTGCATTATTCTGGAGAGAAGTAAGGAATGACTTGTCTAATTGAAACTACGGGGGCACAGAGGGAAGGGGGAAAGAAAGACAGACAGTAATTATATGAGCAGGCAAGTGGCCAGGACTCTGGGGTTAGCAGCTACAGGCTTTCAGAAACCATCATGAGATCTTATGTGATTACAACCCATCAAGAACCTAGCTCTAATTCTTATCCAAGTCACATTTGGCAGCAGAGCAAGGCAGCAGTCCAAGACACTGCTTTTCTTTGGGCTGAAGGACAGAAGTCACCTATAGTCCTGCATCCCCATCCTTTGCTGCCAACTTCTTTCAGAGGCTTCTCATCCAACACTAGCAAGGCCTTGGAGAGTGAGTCTCTGGTGAGATACCACATCCCCAGAGTGCAAAACCCTTGGCAACCATCCCCTCAAGGAGGACTTGCCGTAAACAGCTGTGGAAGGGCTCGTGAGCATGGCCTGAGCAGCGCTGCAGAGGGTGCAGGGCAGTCACCTCTGTCCCTGGTATCCCACCAAATTCCCACATTTGCAGATACCCTTGTGCAGCCTTCTCTGAATGACGTACAGGCATCAACACGCTCGGGGACCAACAGCAGCACCACAGCTGCAAGTGAGCGAAAATTCTCTCCCCTAAAACTCAAAAATCCCATTTCATCAATGTACCACAGCTGCAAGGATCCTTTTGATCACAGATTGTGCTGCTCCCAAGGTATGGTGCTTGTTCATGCTTCTCATGCTCTTATTACACATTATTCTCCCAAGTTCCATTTGGAAAGGACATTGCTCTCAGTTACACTTACAGCACTTCATTGTAAGCAGCCAAAATACCATTAGTGTTAGAATTGCAAGAGACTATGACAAGAGTTAAAATGAAATGCCAATACCATGATTTGCTGTTTACAATACAGTGCATGGCATTTCCAGACATGATATAGAAGCAGCATAAACACTTAAGTGTATTAAATACGCCATAAACATCTAAATTGCTGTTGCTATTTTTAAAAGGATCAAAGAGACTAAAGTAAATATTATCCCACTTAATGGGGAACAATTGCAGAATGTTTGTCAGAATCCCCAGAGATCATCTAGATCCACAGCCCCAGCTAACAAGGGCTGCAGGGATGAACCAGAGAACACCTTGCTCAGCAAAGAGCCTTCTCATTACACCCCAGCATGTACAGGATACACATTTATCAGAAATCAGAAGAGCTGCAGGCCTAGATTTCAAAATATAGCAACTATTTGAGGTCACTCTCATAGCACTCGAGCTGTCTTTGTGTTTTCCCCCCAGTACAAACTATTAGCTTTAACTGTGTATATGAACATGCAGGATGTTCTCCTGAACACACTGCTGGAGTGGTCGGGGGTTTTTAATGTGTGCTTCCTCAATCATTTGTTATTTGAGTATTTGTTTCCCTTTCTGCTTCAAAAACAACTCTTCCTTATCTTGTAAGATCAGATCCACTTCAGGACAACTAAGATTTAAAAAATAAATATCTTTTTTTATCTACAGTTACACTATTCTAAGCTTGAAACATCCCAGTAGCTACTCCTTTATATTTCTTTCCAAACTTCAGCCTCATGCAGCATCCAGAGAAATCATTTTATAACAGGTAGCATTACAGAAACGTCAAAGCTGTCACGGAAAAGGCTCTTTGCCCAGTGGTTTGAAGCAGGACATGGCACAATTCCATACAGGCTCGGTCAGGAGATTCGTTTTGGCAGTACCTGAGGTACCAACGAGGACTAAGATGCACTTGGCCAACCAAAGGGCCCTGAAAGGTCCATTGAGCCCCCAGTGAAGAAAAGGATCCAAACCCCACCATAAAGGATGTGCACTGTGTCCTGAGTGCAGACTCAGTGATGCTTCATTTCGAAAATTATATTCCAGGTTAGTAGATGGTGGAACAAGTGAGAATTTCAGGGTACTGCACAGGATTCCCCCTGAAGGAAGGATACAAGATCTCTTATTCAGCACTTCTGGAGGTGTCTGCCCTTGAAAGTGCTGTTGAGAGAATGCCAATATTCAGGGCAATCCAAATGCTGGGACATTTTTGGCCCCACATAATATTAAGGAAGAAAAAAAAATAAATTGAAAGGCAAGCACATCCTCTTCTTAATAAAAATTTTCTTATCTCTTCTCTGTAAATTTTTGCTCTCAGGCTTTTACGTCTTGGTCATTTTTAAAATCACATCAGGCACCAACCTGCTACAACACAAGTAACAAACCTCCAGGCAGTTATTATTCAGCAATGGACTTAAAATTAATGTAGCAATTTTTAGCTACCTCCAAGCAAAACAAAAACACATTTTGTAAAATTTCCAGCTTTAAAAAACAAACAAAAATGCCTCTCTTCTTTAGGAAGCAGCAGAAAGGCAGCATACAAGTTGCACTGTGGAAAAAAAAAAGAAAACATACAGATGACAACTTCTTGTATTACTTCTCACTGGCTGCAGTGCTTTTCTCTTGGCTGAATCCCACTTTTGCAGGCCCAGAAATAATGACATCTCCAACAAGTTCAGCAGCCAGAAAGGATAGGATTGCACGTGGCCATCCAAAAATGCCAGAAAACCAAGTCATAGAATCATAGAACATCCTGAGCTTGAAGGGACCCAGTAGGACCATCAAATGGCCCTGCACAGGACAGCCAGAAAATCCCACCACGTGCCCAAGAGCTTTGTCCAAATGCTTATTCAATGCTGGCAGTCTTGGTGCTGTGACTGCTTTCCTGGGGAGCCTGTTCCAGTGCCTGACCACCCTCTGGGTGACAAACCTTTTCCTGACTGAGTGACAGCTAAGGGATAACTGCCCAACAGGCATTCAGTAGAGGTTGGTGGGTTTTTTCCAAGGTGGAGGAAGAAACAAGGCACATACATTTGAACATCAAAGAGATGAAAAGAAAGGCTGAGAGGAGAAGACCAGTCCGGCCCCCAGCAGACACCCGCTGCTCAAGCAGGGGTTGTTGGCAATCTTTTGCCATGAAAATGGATGCAATTTTCACTCCCTCTCCCAGCAACATTACACTCCACTTTTGGGGTTCTTTTCAGGACCTAATACAGCCATGAGGCACACACACACACACACTCTCATGGAGGCCAGAGATGGCCGGGGAAGAGAAGTGCAGCTGCTACAAGCGACACTGGCACAGCATTAAAAGTCAGAGAGACATCAGACCTCCTGACCCACCCCTGTTTTGCTACTGCAATATCACTCTGCACTGGGAGCTGGATTTCCAGGGATCACCAGGTGTGCAGTGCAGAAACATTTGCACTTTGTAAGTCCCAGGATCTTTTTTTTTTCTTTATTTTTAAATTTATCATATCCAAGGGTGCTCTGAGAACAAACCAGCATTTAGTAGAAAAAACCTTTACTGTGAGAGTGAGTTGAGTGATAAAAGAGACTCTTGGGGTTTGCTTGTCATTCCTCCTGAGATGAACTTCCTCTACAGAAATTCCTCCCTGTCCCAACAGGAATGCTCTGGGAAGTAGAGCCTCCTACCTAGCACAGAGGGACTTGTTTGTGCTGGAACCAAAGAAGGCACAGCTCCCCCCAAAACCCACTCAGATGAGAAAATGAATGTCCTTTCTGTCATGTTAAATATGGAGAAGGTGGTAGCCCTTGTGAGGAACACAAGCCTCAGCAGATGCCAGTGTGTAGCATCCATGGAAGACAATCTTGTGGAAAAAGCCCTCTCTGGGCTACCCATTTAAGTTGCTGTTTGGCTCCAAATCTCTCTGAGAACAAATTAACCTGGTGCAGCTCTGCCAGAGCAACAGATTGGCTTGAGAGGAGGCAGATAAGTGACCCAGGTACCATGAGCACAAAACACGAGCCTGTCTCTGAATCTCACAGTTCCCAGCCAGGAATATTGTCCTTGCTGGCTGGTCTACAAGACGCTACAGGCTTTTTGCTGTGCCAACACACTGTGACATTTTATTCAGAAATTCAGCAGCATCTGCTGCTTCAATGGCCAAGTTTCTGCCTCAGCAAAACTTGGACTGGATTTTAGCTAAAGTGGCCAGACAGGTGATAACATGGGGAAGTCTCCATCCTCTTCTCAGTGCTGGCTTTTCACAGGGATGCAAAGGGGCTAACACCTAATTCTGGAGGTGTGGAAAAGTTGTGCACTTCAGCTCCCTCTACGTACCACAGGCACCAGAGATGATGTGTTGCTTGACTCTGGGGAATAACTGAGTGTGTGTGAGAAGTGCCAAGGTCAGCAGAAAGGGAAAAGAAGGAATGTCAGAAATAGGCCTCAGGCACCCCAGAGATCCATAAAATGTGGGAAAGCTCTGGGTGGGAGAAGGTAGCACCCCATCTCCAAAATTTGTTGTTACGTTCAACCTTTGCACATTGAGAATGAAGGAAAATCCAAATACAGCAACTCCACCAAGTTTTGGGGGAAAAAGGGGGGGAAAACAGTGTCCAGGGCCATCCAGGAGCAGCATCAGGCACAGAAGTACAAGCAGTAGGAAACCAGTTCTACCTCCGCACAAAGAGGTGTGACTTCCAGGGATGGAGAAGTATACAAAAACGGTCCTGGAAAAGATTTTCTCTGGCTACACAGTTTTAATAAGTTTGGACCATCTCAAAATCAAGCAAAGGCTATCAAGAGAAAAAGGCCCACAGGCACCAAAATACTTAGCTTATTTTAGTGCTTTAACTTAGCAAAGTCAGCAGCCAAGCTTAGGACAACAGAGTCTGCAGCCACAGTGTGAACACAAAGCAGAGACACCAAGACCTGCTTTCCAGTAAAGCCTTCAAGATGTTAACAAAAAATTGTCTGCCAAAAATACAAGTGTCTTCTAGGGAATACTTCAATCACTTACTTCACCCATGCTGCCTATATTCACGGTGAAAACATTCACTGGAACAGGAAGGGCATGACAGGGGAGGAAGGATGAGGACTGGTAAAACTCCAAATTTTCCATGTTCCATCCTTGGGCTCTGCAAGAGGTGACACACGTGACCCCAACCCCCACAGAAGCAGTAAGTGCTTTGCAGCAAACAAGCACTCTTGGGTGGATGTCATCACTCAGATCACAGCCAAATGCTTCCAGACTAATACCTGGAATCCTGGCAAGATTAGCCAATGCTCATGCTGTGCAGCAGATATCCTGATTTATGCCTGCAGGACAAAAGAGGAGCCATGGCCTCCTCACTACTGTTGTCATAAAGTCCCTCTCTCAAGGAAAATTCAAGGAAAGATTGTTTGGGAAGGCTTTGCAAATACTGGTTGTGGAGGACACAAAGCGGGCAGATTGCAGGAGGGATTTTAAGGGTTATTGCATGCACAGTTCCCCAGCTGGTAACACCTTGGATTGAGGGAGCTCCCTTTCCCTCAGCAGAAACTCAAGAGCTTGTCCCTCCGGACAGCTCCTGTTTGCCCCTCTGTAAAGGGGGGAGGGTTGACTCCAACTGGCCTCAAAGGAAGCACTTTCTCCAACCACAGCCCCGCAAATTAAAGGCAAAACCAAGAAGGTTTTTTCATTAGCACAGGTAGGCTGTGAGACTGCAGCCCAGCCGCTTCCCTCCCCTCACACACAGACCTCCCCTCAGCTCCTCACAACGCACCTCAGGGCCGCAGCGCTGCCAGCAGCGTCCTCACAACACGTGTTTCCAGTCATTCCCTCCTAAGCCCTCTGGCTTCACATTACAGAAGACCAATATAATGAGCTCAGGTTCACTGTAGGTGGACAGGAGCAGAACTTGATCCAAAAAGGAGCAAAATCCTGCAGCTGCCATTGAGGTAGAGGCTTAGCGTGAAGTCCTAAATCACAGGGACCGGCAGATGCCGAATTGCACGTGTGTGGGATTAAGTCACATCTATCTCCAGGCTTGCATGTGCAAACGTTTTAACAGCCACCTCTGCAAACACAGATTAAAAACGTAAGCAGAGAAACGTAAAATCCCGGAGTGCATCCTCAGCACGCGCAGCTGGGGCCAGCTGGCACACGGCTGTCACGAAGCCCTGCGCCGCTCCGGCAGAGCCTCCACCAAAACTCCATCCCCCCCTCTCCTTGAAACACTCCCCAAACAAAGCCCCGCAGCTCAGACCTGCCAAGTCTCCTTTATTTGGACAGCAACTCACTCACGCTTGGCAGCAGTTCGGTGCAATTTGAAGCTGGCTCAGACCTAAAGTGAAAAGATTAATGGGATATTTGAAATCTCACTCCCATTTTTCCTCAGATCTCACTCATGTAAAAGCTCTGATGTCGGTAGCTGAGCTCCTTAAAACATAATCTGCACAATGTGCCACAGTAAATAAACAGATTTAAACAGCAAGTCTGTTTAAAAGGAGTTTATTTAGAAAGCACATGCATCACTAAAGAGAGCTTATTTCTTATCTAACTCCAAGCACTTTGGAGGCAATCCTTCAGGGGTGTTCCGCAGGCAGGGCCAGATTAATTTTGTTTGCAGCAATTATTTTCAGGATGCTCTCCACTCATATTAAAAGGCTGAAAGTTCAGTGAGTTTCTTGGCTTGGGGATTAGAGAAAAGCTGGAGACATTAAAAAACTTTGGGCCAAACTTACCCAGCAGTGTGGCCTTCCCTTCCCTGCTTGAGCTGACTGGCCTTCAGCAGGGGAAGAAATGAGAGTCTATCTAAACCTGCCATGCGAGGATCAGATGGACCACAACTTCAGTCTTACTTCTCAGCAGTTGCCTCATCCACAGAAGCTGAGGCTTCCAAACTGAATCACCTGAACTCTCTCACACACCTTCACTAGTCAGATAGACAGAACTGGAGTTGTCCTTCCTGCCAAGAGGCTGGAGAGGACCTCAGCAACCAGCCACTGACAGGTTCTGAACACTGACTATCACAGGACCAGCCACACCATCCATTTTCAAAATCCAGATCTCAACCCAGTGACAAGTTGTGCCATTTTCACATGAAACTGAAGTTGAAGTAACAAAAAGCACATGTTCAATAGCCTTTAGCAATGCTTCAGGCCAGTAGAAACTCTGAATTCCCTCTGGAAATCAGGGGAAAACTGATACTCTTCCTCAATTTGGAAGCCCCTGAAGGAACCCCCTGAAGCCTGCTTATGATCACTGTGGACTCAAAGCTCTCAAGAGGGCAATGGTTTTGGTTTGAAAGGTTACAGAAGAGATGAGAACCTCAGCCCATAGGTTTTCTTCCTGCCCGCTGGTGAGCTGGTTCAGTGCCAAGTCAGGAGAACAGCGAGCAGCCACTGAACCTACAGACACATTCTCTTTGCTGCTTATTCACCTGCACCTCAGAACTTAAATATGGAAGGGGAGAGACCCACAGTCTCTGCCACTATCTCAGGAGCTGAGAAGCTGAATTAAAGTTTTTTTCATATCAAAAATTGATATTATGATTCAGGTTAGAAAAAAAAGATTTGCACATTGCTACTTCAGTCTGAAGTGGTTTAGTCTTCTTTAGTAGCAAGGAACTGTATTTTGTCGTGTACTCACTCTTTGGCATTCACACAAAACATTCCCAGCATCCTAAATCCCGCCATGCCATTTCCTTCCACACTTCTTGCTCCCACTCCCATGCCTAAATTGCTAACTTCGAGGCAAGGTTAATTACTTCTTCTTCCTAATTGGGTTTTTTTCTATGCCCTGTACAAGACACCAGCCAGCACTGTCCAACTGATTCAGGCAGCTCCTGGATGTCTTTTTATCTTTTCTGATGCCAAAACCTGTGGCTGCAGATCCAAGCACACCCCTTGGTACCAGGCCGCTGCTGACTACACTGAGTAGGGAATGACCAGCTACAGCAGACAGCAATTGCTCTACTAAGTGGTTTAATGTTTCAATAGTGGTAAAAATACTCGAGGAAGTAGGTGCTTCCATTGTTGCAGGAAATGAATTCCATGTGGTCCCGTTGTGCAAGTGTATTGCAAACACCAAGTCTGTGCTCTGAGCATCAAAAAACATTTACACTCCATCTCATGTATAACCCTTTGCCCATGAAGCATGAGGCTGATGACTGATGGGTATGAAAAAATAGCCACCACAAACTACTGAGGAGTACAAGTAAATGGTTTTATCCAAACTAAGAAACCCTCTGGCAGATCAGTGAGAGCTGACCATCCTGACACCCCCTGCCACTGAAGAGGACAACATGCGGCCCTGAACGCCTGGCTTCGGTAATTCGGGGGTTCAGTACATGGAATACTGGTTGTAAGGCATCAAAAAAAGCCCTTCATTTGCTGTGTTTTCACAGTAATTTGGAAAAGCCACCGTGCCTTGCCATCTGTCCTCTACAGCCTTGTTTTGTTCAGTAGTGCACATTCTTCCATGGTAACACTCCCCAGTGAGCATTTATCACTACAAGAACAAAAAGTGGGGTTAAATATTGAATGGGATTCATACACAAACAGTGTGGCTACTGAGCATAGGCCATTTTTCCTACATTATTCTACTAGTAACCTTCTTGGAGGCCCCTTTGTCTTTCAGATTCAAGGCCTATAGCACCATTCCTCCTGCCTGCAGCCAATAAGCCTGAGCTGAAGTCTGTCTGCCTTTAATTTGATTTTAGCATCTTTTCACATTAGATTATTTACTGTAATGAGAGACAGACATTCAAACAGACCCATTTTTGAAACAAATCAAGTCAAACATCTTGAAGCCATCTCTAGCTACCTGGAATCATTAAACACTGTAACAGCAGAGGTCGATGACACCAAGTTATGCCACTATGGCCTTGATAGACAACTTGGCCAAATACAGAAATATCACAATTTTTCCACTGCAGCACTCCCTGACTCTGTCTCTGAGTGATGCTTTCTATGAATTTTTAGTGCCATGAGCCTTTCCACTCTCTTTCAAGGTCACAGCACCATGTGCTCTGACGGCTCTCACAGTTACTCTCCACGTTTCAGTTTCTGCAAGCTGGCAAACACAACACTTGGTACTTTGGATTTAATGCTGCAAGTCCAAGTTGTTCAGTTCCAGAGAGGGAAATATCTCCAAACTGACTTCTAGCACTAGTATACACAAACACCACTTGTGGAGGGAGATGAAATCAAAAATGCAGGATTTCCAGTCTTTGGCCTCTCCTTTTAACCAACTCAGTTTCCTAAAAAGACAGAGGACAAATAAGGCCCAGCATTTTGCAGGGAGGTCACAGAAGGAGCCATGCAGCCATTCTGAGCCAACATAGCACAATAAATGAAACAACTACACAAATTCCTTTCACATGAACCCTTTAAGTAGGAGGGTTTGCACCCTGGAATCCCTGTGCTTTAGTTCCTCTGAATAAGCTGAACTATCTGGATTTCAGTTCATCCTTCCCAGGCACCTCTGGCATCACTGCAGCAGCTGCAGCTTCTTCTGGGGGTCCTTGGGGGCCACCCAGCTCACTGAGCACCAGGTTTTCAGTTAGATATAGAAAAGAATAAAACACCCAAACACACATACAAAAGCTGTGTGTACAGCCCCTTTTCCTTCCTTACCCAACTCATTTCAGCTTCTGAAAGCCTCTCCAACGTCTCAGGTTTCTCCAGTGATACCCCCAAGCTGCTCATTTGTGCTTCCATCACCTGTTTCTAGATATGGTCTGTTCATAAACCAGATACTTTTAAGCCCATTTCCTTAACTCTGCCAGACGGGCAATTATATCCATTTATCTACTGACTGTTTTCACATCCATTAAGTATTTTCTTCAGGGCTGTTACATCTTTTTATTTTCCAGGAATAACAGACTATTCTGAACTAGTCAATCCACCCAACACAGCAACGCGCCACTTTATCTAAAAGTTACCTGTTATCCCCCAATTCTCCCTGACATAGATAGTTTCCTTTAGCAAACGTATTATTTAGCAAAGCCAAATAGCAACGTGGCACAGATCTCGTGCTGACATCAACCAACCTTGAACTTTCTTTGTATTGTGAATCTGCTAGTATGCAAAACTCCTCCACAGAGCAAAACATGAGTGGAAAGAACCTCCAATAGCAGCATAAGGCTTGAGCTGACAATGAGTAATTCCCCCCTCAAGGAACACATGGAACAATACCATACAATGAGTACAATAAGTTCATGGTTTGTATCAATAATGCAGCAGAAAAATGTCAAAGCTTTAGGTGACATAACTTTGGAAACACAAAAGAAAGGTTCTCTATAAACGAAATCTCTGAAACTACCACAATGTGACTGCGCTGGAAATGGGCACAGAGATACCTTTTTGGCTGTGCAGTAGGATTTACACCTGCAGCACTCCAAGCAGCACTGATACACATCTGCTTCTTTATAATGGTCTCTGCTAAGGCAGCCCTGGAGATTTTTGTTCAGAGCCAGACCCTGTCACAACTGTTATTATCCCGAACCGTAACAAACACCGACCCTTCCAGCCTAAACCTGAAGTCCTGAAGCAGCTTGCTACAAGTTTGATAAAACTGTGTGCAGCGAGAGAGGAGGTCACTGAACCAAAATCTATAATCCTTTATGAAACATCAAGTCCTCTCCAGCTCGCAGAATTGCCTGGAAAAAAAAAAAATCTGGTACAAAAAGCCAAAATGTCACACAGTCAAAGTGTGTAGCTGTAGCTTGTTATCAGAGGTTGTTCACACAGCTTTAAGCAGGTAACAGGTGTAAATAATATTCTGGACAAGGTAAGACATGCAAATATGTGGTAGCTTACAAATATGTTCAAAGTGAGCCTTTCACTATTTCTAGACAGTGTACTAACCATATACAAAAAACTTCTGACTGGATCCTTCCAGCATAAGTAACATTTGAAAGCTGACACGTCTGTTCAGATCCTGCTATCGAGGACCTACTGGAATTCGTCAGTCCTGTTTCCCGTGCTACCACCACCACAAAACCACCTGAGAAGCCAAATAAACTTTGCAGCAACCAGAACCAATCCCCCTCCTATGCACTCTGGAATGCATAACCTGTGCTTGGATTATAAAGCTTTGGAGCAAGATCTGGCTCTTTTCTTTCTAACTTTCACACAGTGAGTAGTACAATGAGGTCCAGGATGCTGATTCTGATGGCCATAAAGCAATTAACATCCTGCTATGACTTCCTTCAGCCTTTTTACTACAGATTTCCTACAATCAGCCCTAAAGTCTTCATGAGTTTGCTTGTGAGCATTAACAAATCTCAGGAGTAGCAACACAAATCCTAGGGAAGACACACGTCTCGTGATATCTTGAAATCAGAGACATTCCTTTCCACACAGCAGCAACAGTGAGTTGAACAAAAACCACCTGAGCGTGAGCCCCACGAAATGAAAGAATACCTGTAGGTAGGCACTTCTCAAAGATTTTGTTTGGTTGGTTGGGAGTTTTTTTAAGCTCTTCCCCACATTCAAAGTTGATGCAAAATGGTGAGAACCACTCTCCAAAGATAGACAGGTCCATACTGTCTGCTCCCATTTCCATGTCACCCTTACAGCATCACAGCTACTGCTGGAAGGGCATGGCTGTATTTATCAGGGGTTCTTCAGATGAAAAAACTGAGACACCCTCTTCACATCAGATGAGAGCAGTGGTTCATACCTCTGGAGAGGGGAAAGACGGGGTCTGTTAAATTCAAAATCACACATTACCAGCCGTGTAGTGCTTTGCATCACACATTGTTTTTCTTTGTGCCAGTTATTGTTTGTGGTTCCTGGTCAACCCTTTCAGCAGGAGCATCAAGAGCCACTCAAGAGCAGCTGGGTCACCACCCAACGTGCACAGCACCACGCACCAGGCACCCACAGCTCCCAGTCCAGGAATAAGACAGACAACATGGAAAGTGGTTTTGTGAGCTGCACTCTAGGCAAGTTTTCTCTTACTCACTAGTGTCTGCACACGTTTTATGTGAATTTTTACTTAAGAATACAATAAAAGTAGTTACCATAGCAATTTCCACATCACTTGATGCTTGTGCTACCTCTGAGAGTCAGAGCAACTTTTAACAGAAATTCGTAACAACACACCATGTGAACTTTCTGGGGTTTTTTATATTTTTGGAGGAAAAGAGAGATCTTAAACCTCTTGAGATTTCAGAAATATGTTGAAAAGTGCTGCCTTTGTTTCAAGGGGAACACTGTCTATTGCACAGTGGAGGCGCAATGCATTTCAGAGGAGGCAGAAGAAAGTGTCTCATTCCAGAAGTATTCATCATCCACAAAGAAGATGGAAAGATGTCTGCCAAAAAGAAGCCTCTTGCTCTGTCAGAGATACAGCACGCTTAAAGAGAAGTTTTGTTTCCATGGTGACTGAATTTGGAGTAAGAACATCCCCTGCATCAGACATTGCTAAATCAAAAACCCGCTTGCTTTTGTTCACACCGAGAGCTGGGTTTTTAACCCTGCCTCACCCAAACAAACATTTAATTAGTAATTTGCTCTCCCATTTTGCTGTGTACAGCATCTTTTTGTAAATGAAGCGGAAAAACCAAGGAGGCACAACTAAATATGAGAGGCCTGATCTTGCAATCTTAATAATTAGAAATAGCTGCAGTTTTCAATAGCACACCAGTGTTTTTAAAAAACACTTACTAAAAAATATCAGCAACAAGTTGTCTGTTAATGATAATTACCAATTATGCACAGGCCAATGATACACAAGCTCTTATTTACATTCCTTTCTTCGCAGATGTGGCAGCTAACCCTGCCCTCTTACACTCAGTCTCACTGAAGAATGGGAAGAAAAGGATTCTCAGCAGCCAGCTTTGAAGGGAGCGGTACCTGCAGCACAGTCAGATGTAGGAAAAGGCAATTCTGAAGGTCCTCAACAGCCACATTTTGATCTGTTTAAAATTCTGTTTCGAAATGCCTGTTTAAAATTCTTGTCTCACCTCTATTGCAAAATCTGGCAAAGCTCCAGTTCAATGAGCCAGGTTACTGCTGTTCACACCGGTACCAGGCACTGGACTCCAGACAAAGGCCCTTTGCCTGAGCATCTCACCTTGTACGTTGCAAAGCACCACACGAGGCAGGAGGGTGTGGGAAGGCAGCGAGAGGTGAAATGGGAAACCACAGCTCTATGTCAGATCAGTACCAACAGCCTGACAGGGCCATGGCTTTCCAGCACAGCATGGTCAGAGGGCAATGAGAAAAAGGGATGGATCCTTCGCTCCTCCAGGGCTGTGTCTCGGGGAATCTCATGTGTAGCACCTCATTTTTGCCTCTGAAACTGCAGGGCCAGTTTGAGTGCTTGGCTTTTGGCCACAGTCACTGAAATTAAAACACAGCCACCAAAACCACCAGCCCCTTCTGTGTAAACCATCTATGTCATAGGTAAGTTGTGGGATCTCTGTGGAAGTTAAAACAAGCCCATAATGGCTCAATCAATACGCAATAATAAATAAATTGTGCTTGAGATGCAGAAATCAGAGTTAACTTAAAAGGGTGCTTGACAGTTATTCTTGCTTTTCTGCCAAGTTGCACAATTCTCAGCATAGAGAAATTTCTTTTTTCCACCCAACAAAATGCTTCAGTACTTCTTTCTATATAAAAGAAAGAATGCCAGCTGCAGGCAAGAAACCCAGTAAAAACAATGGATGTTGGCTGTTTCCATTTAAACGTATCTGGAGGATTAGAGTCATCATTATTCAAGCTGCCCAACACTTTGCAGGGTAAGACCCTTTGTCGGTTATTTATGCCACTGCCAAGCATTAGGCTGAAAGTTTACATGCTGTGCATATGCCTTCAAGCAAAGTCCTTTATTTTTTTTTTTTTTCTTTTTAAATTTCAGCTACAACGATACGGCTGTTTCTGAATCAAAATGAAGGAGGCAGTTATGCTGCTTTGCCCACAACAAAAAGCTTTCAAACTTTGCCTCGTTTGGCTCTGCCCACCCTGCAGTCGAGAACACAACTCCAAGCTTTGGCAACAAGTAGCACAAGAGCCAACAACGTTTCGTGCCATCGCCATGAAAATCAACCTATATTTGGCCACTTTACTAGCTTTGGAAAACAAAACCTCAACCGGTACGTGCTTATTAAAATAAGTATTCAAGACCCTTTTCCTTAAGCATTGCACTCTACATTTTGAGGCCAAAGTGTTATGTTTTGTTGACTACTGTCAACAGTGCTGTTCAGAGTCCTGTGTTACACACAACAGAGCAGGCAGGAGCCTGACACTGAATAAAACATCTCTTTCTCTCAGATCCCTTGGCTCTGACTACTTTTCAACAGCACGTTGCCCCTCAATAATTCTCACTCGACTCACTGTAGAAACAAACACAAAGAGAAAGGCACAGAAACAATCAAGCCCAATTGATTTGAAGTTTTAAAAGGTTCTTCATCAGCTTGTGAAGATGGGAATTTCTCGCATCCAGTTTCAGCAGAACGTGCCATATGAGAAACACTCGAGACCTTATTTTCATTCGGAGAAGCAAAGTAAGTCATTCAATTAACTTTGTGTACAAAAGCTACCGTTTTAAGTCCTTCCAAAAAATCATTTTCATCTGCTTTTATCAAGTTAAATGAAACGTTTTCATTCAAATGCTGTCTATAAACAAGCCTGTTTATTATGTCAAATCTGGTGTTATCAACAATTTAATTCTTCAGATCACAGGATGATGAATGGGACTCCTCTCAGCTCACTTAACCACAGATGTCTAACAAGGTGGAACCAAGTGGTCCCTAGAGATTCCTGTCTCTCAGCTGGCTACTGAATGTAGCTTGCATCAGACACCTGATTTCCAGGCAGTAACACCTACATAAAATGAGTCCTATCCAAAGATCAATTTTATTAAAATCACTGGATATCAACTACTTCTCCCAAAAGAAGGAACTGCAGGATGAAAGCTTGGCTCTCCTCAGTTCTGCCTGAGCTCATGGCCTGATGTCAGGGATTCCAGCTGCAAGCATCAGCTTGACTTGTGTAGCTTTCATCATACTTTAAAGAGTTTTCTTTAGAACTGCAACATGAAATACTCAAATCCATGAAATTCAGTGACAGTTTATTAGCACTGAGAAGCATTTCTGGATCCTGCACAGTCAGGGCCTTGGAGGAATAAAGGTTCTCACCATGTCACAAAGTGCAGAAAGGGTCCAGGGTGGGGATATGGCCCTTTTACAAGTCTAAGCCATGACTGTCATCTCTAGAAAGATAAAAGAAAGGAAGCAAATAAAACCTCTTCCTTTAGACATGTCCCTAATGTGCAAGCATGTGCCACAACTCCACCACAAGGGAGCAAAACCAAGCCATCCCATTAGTTTGTGTAGGCACACAGTGAATTTTACCCCTGATTTCTGCTACAGGAGTTCAACTATTGTGTCTCCCAGGCTCTTACTTTGATCCTGTTACTTGAGCTCCTTATGGCTGAATCTTTTGTTTTATGTTACAAGTCAAATGGTCCCATAAAAGGGTAAATCCAGCATCACTATGTTCATATCTTTTGAGCTGGGCATTATACCTCAAGTTGCTGCTCAGATAAAAACAAGCTTTGCTTTTTACCATTATCTACTACATACAGTCAGACTAGAAGCTCAGGGTTGTCCATTCCTTCCCCAATTGATGTTTAGTGTCATTGACTTCACAAGAAGGTGACAAAACAAATATATTTATTCAGCACAAATTGAGCAGCATTCTTTTGAGCTTTCTTTCCAACTTTTTTGTAAGTTCCATGCACCTGAACAAGGAGATGAATATACCAAGCACTTGAGCTTAATAAAGATTTCAATCTTAAAATTGACATCTAGGATTAAAAAAAAAAAAAAAAAAAAGGATGTTATGAAAAGGTTCAAATAGAAGAAAATATTTGAGATCTATTGTGCATAGGCCAAGAATTTAAAAAGATGAGACTGAGAGGAGAGGCACATGGTATTTTCAAATGAACTAAGCCCAGCGGTCAATAGGTTATAAATCACTAAATAAGATGCCTGTTCCTACAAGCTCCCTCCATGATTTACTCATTAGCGCTTACAAAACAACAAGAGTTTACGAACAGAATCACCAGAGCCTGTTCCTCACAGCACCCCTTACAACCTTCTGACGACTGGCCTTTGAGAAGGGTGAGTGCAGGGTGGCACCGATCGAGTTGGGAACAGAGCATCGTGTCACTCAGCCCTATCAAACCCCACAGACTGCAAGAAATTAGACGGCTCTGTGCAGTGCCACATCTCCAGCAGCACTTCAGCCTGTCAGCATCTTGGCACCGGCAGCCAGCAATTCCACATGAGCCATTACTTCTTCTGCAGATCCAAGAGTCTTTCCAGGCTTGCTGGTGCTCTCCTTCCAGTTATTGTAAACCCCAGAGTGCTGCGATTTTCTGCCAGTTTTGCATACAACATTGTTTCCAAAAAGTCCAGTTCAGTGTTTACACGTGTTTCACAATGATCGCTCCCAACAACCATTGAGAGACACAACATTATTGTGTTTTAGTTTCCTGTAAACTGCTGGCTAAGGCTGCACAGAAAGTTGTGACTGCCAGATGGTCCAATTTATGTTATTCATTCCTTCAGCATCTTCACAAAACCATGGGCACTTTACACATTTTGCCGTTTAAAATCATAAACACTTTGCCATCACCCCTAAAATTCTGCCTTTGCTCTATCACCAGTTACCAGTCAGCACCGCAGGGTTGCCAGCACCCTGGCTGAGGTGCAGTTAAGAGAACTGCAAATCCCAAACTGAAACACCTCTTTGACAAACTCACTGCCAAGCAAACCACGATCAATGAGCAACCGTAGTTTTTCCTGGGAAATCCTTTCATTGGCCTTGAACAGTGAAAGTCGAGTATACAAAGCACAGCACAGTCAGCAGCATTTACTTTGTCATGGCTCACACAATGACTTCAAATACTTTGTAAACACAAGAAGAAAGTCTGAGAGCTACTATTTTTATTTCTCCCACTGGCTCTAACTTGGCTGACTCAAGAAGATGGGCTGCTTAGATCAATGAGTGACAAATAGTGGAAGGACCAACAGCTGGGAGTGACAGCAGACAGGAAATACTGATACATTCCTATCTTACTTTTAATTCTGTCTATAAAGAAAGACTCTTTGTCAACAGTCAAAAAAAAAAAAAACCTGAAAGTTATGAAAAGGGCATTTGAATTTGCAGCTCCAATCAGCAAGTGTGGAAGTAGATACTTGAGTGTTTTTTTGAGCAGAGATGGGCTGAAGCACTTTGCTGAGGCAGGATCTACCTCCCCATCCAGGAATAATGGGAATTGTTTACTAGCCTTTTAATTTCAGCACCTTTTCTTTTCTCTCTGAGAACTCCCATGACAGATCCCAGAACACAGAAGAAAATCTGCTTTCCAGCCAGTTGCAGATCTAGCCAACACGAAAGTGGGATCCTTACCATCTGCTACCTGGAAGCAGTTCAACATATCTTATTTCCACAAGATAAATTATGAAGGCAATTGTTGTGTTACTCACAGTTATATTTAACAACAAAACCTCTAAAATACCACTTTCTTCCCAGTCCCAGGCTTCCTGGAGCCCACTGTCAGAGCTGTTCAGGCACAACTTATTCTGGAACTGCCCCACCCTCTTGATGTCCAGACCTTCTGCATCCTACCAGCTCCGAACCCAAACAGTTTGTCTACCTGTTAATTTGGGGGCAGCTAGAACAGAGTCCTAATCAGAAGAGTGTGACAAACATTCCACGATTATAAAAAAATTCCCAATTCTTTTTATTGGGGATTTTAATTTGATTTTTATTTCTTTCATTTGTTTTGGCACTTACTGAGTAATTAGACTTAAAAAAAAAAAAAAAAAGTCCAATGACATGGAAAAGCCGGGAGCTACGTCACTGAGGCCATCAGCCATGCAGAGTGTCTGATTTTATTATTCATCATGTCATTTAGGTTGTCCTTTGTTGCCTGTGTAGCTCAGGTCACTTTACAGAGCTGTGCATTTACCCAAAAGCCAACCCACAGAATTACTTTTCTGCCATAAGACAAAGCAGTGTCACACCACAGGCCAGTCACTCAGGTGAGGGAATAGCTTCCACTTCGTTTATATGGAAAATAATCATTTGAAACAGCCTTAACACGTAAAATATCCCGGATCAGATGGGCCAATTATCAGCCTGTGCTCCTTGGAGGCCAGTAACTTGTTCGGCACCACACCTCCCAAGAAAGCTTAGCTCTCTGAAAAAAGTGCTAATGAACTAAAACTCCGTCTTGAGAAAACACTATCTGCACAGGAGAGCTGGAAGATGGTGGGGGTTTTTTTCTGAAGCATTTAATTTATTTGAACAAAACACCTCATTTTAGCTTTAATTACAGTTTGACCAGCCTATACTGCTGCTTCCCTGGGAACTACAGATGCGCAGCACAGAAGCAGCCACACTGCCTGGATTGAGTTTCCCTCCCCCCACTTCCCCAGCTGTTTAATTTCTTGGGAAGTGCCCTAAGATGTCTGACAGGTCTTTTCTGTGGTTGAGAGCAATATTGGATATAGCTTTACAGTCCAACTGGAAATCCACTGCCCCGGGAAGCTGCTAATCCAGAGCCCTGCAGCTGTGTCATAATCTGAATTAACGTCTCTGGAACTGTTGAAGATGGAGAAATATTATTATTCACTTGATAGATGGTTGAAAGGAGTTTTCCAGGCAGGCAAATTCAAAGAACTGCGTAGATGTTGTTTCTTAGACATTTTATGTAAACATCACTGGGAAGAATCGAAGAATAGGACAGAGATCAGTAGCTTCCCAGCTCAGACCATTCCCTGACAAGGGGGTACCTGGGATGCAGAGGGAAAATAAATTCATTTCTTTAATGTAAAGACAGCACAAGTGACTCTTACTGTAAGCATTGAGTGGATGCTCAGAGATTACAACAGGTAAATAACCATGGAGAATGGAGTAAGGACAGCAGTGCTGAGATCTGTCTTCATGCTGCATAGGAAAGATATTTTGGGCGTCATTTCTAAATAAGCTGCAACTGAGCCTGGGTGTTATTTAGTCAGGAATCCTGTAAAAACCCTTCAGTTGGTATGTGGGGGAGGGGGTGGCAGAGGAGTGTAATATTTGGAGCCAGTAGGGTGACAGCTGAGGCATCTCCCTCTGCTCCATCTCTGTGCCCTCGGAGAAGCCTGGCACAAGCTGAGGGTACGAGACTCTCAGAGACACGGGCGATGTGCTCTTGGATTCATGAGACAGTTCCCAGCAGCTGGCACTGCAGGATCTCAGGAGTCCCCACTGTCTCATCTGCCAAAGGACATCCAGCACAGGACTCCTGAGGATCTCCTAACTCGGCTCCTGGATGGTATCACCCCCACAACGGAAAACTAATTAAGGCAACACTCAAAATTGCAGAAGAGAAAAATATTGTCCACATTACTACTATTACAGTGGACTTGTATTTTCCTTCGAAAAACCCCCAGATACTCCACAGGCATCAAGTTCATGATCTTTCCCACTGTGAGCACAGTCTGAGTAACACAGTTTTGCACATGGGGCATTTTCCATGATTCAGGGACCTGAAGCCATCCTTGTCTTCTGGCATAGCCCAACAAAATCCACAGATCCCAGGGCTTCCTGACACTTGCAGCTCTTGTAAAGTGTGACATTCTGCCTGGGGGAGGGAGAAAACCCACCACACAGTGAACATATTTGCCAAACACATCTTCCCCTGGGGTAGATATAAAAGTGTGGACCAGACAGACCTTGGTTCTGTTCCTAAAAAAAAGCTGTTGCTCTCATATAAGTCTTTCTCCAAAGACAATGAGAAGGAATCATCTCCCCAGAGATGCCACGTCCTCAGGCCACACTGGGGCACTCCTTTGGTTATCTGTTCCATAAGCATCAAGTTTAAACATATTGTCCATGTCTGCCTGTCTTCACAGCTCAGGATGAAGTTACAGGGGAAACAAACAGTAGAAATGAGCATTCCTGACAAGGAGCTGGGCTGTGGCAGTGCTGGCACAGTGGGAGCACTGTTGGAAAGGGGTGTTTCTGTGTGTCCAGCCCATGGGTGGACAGCAATGGGGCCAAGCAGTGTGGCAGATCCAAGTGTCCTCCAGTGCTCTGCTCACAGGATAACCCTCTCCGGTGAGAACCTGGCTGCTAGATGGACTCCTTTTAGAGCTGCAGCTCTGCTGAGCCAGCCAGCAGTTGATGTCTGTAAATTCACACATGGCTTTGATGTGTTTCACTAACTACACAGTAGCATCTTCTCTCTGTTTTCAGAAAAAAAAAAGTTATTTCGCACCAGCAGAAGCCAAATCTTCAGATCACAAAAACAGGCGGAACTGAAAGATCCCAAAATGCTCTGCCCACTTCCACACATGCTGAAAGCATTAGTGCTCCTCTTTCCAACCAACACTTCTCAGCGGTGAGCTGAAACATTTGCAGTCAGATTCTGGACTTCTGTTACACACAGAAGTTATTTGTCACCTGCCACGTTTATCCCCAATTTACCAGTTTTGACAGATCATTTTGGGAAAGGCTGCTCTGGTGCAGAGCAGCCAGGCTGTTAACCCATACCCCCTATCCTCAGCCAAGGGGTTCTGCGTTATTCCAACTAAATCACCGTGTTGGTTTTTTTTTGTTTTTGTTTCCTTTTAGTCTCCGAATGTCTGCAGGACAAAAAGGTGCGTTTGGATCCATCTCCTTGTTCCCTGACACCTTCATTGTGCCCCAGCTCTGTCGGACGCTCCTGCAAGCCAGGCTGTGTAAGCGCCCATAAAGAAAACTCGTGGTATTAAACAGCTGCACAAACACCTCTTGGGGGTGTTTCCAGCCCACTGTTATATGTAAAATCTCAGGCACAGAATGAGCTTCAGTTTTCACTGTGTCAAACCTCATTATATTCTGCTCTCGCAAATGGTGGAATAATTTACTTTGTCACAGTCTGATGAGACTCCGGTGCCAACATTTCCCTGACCCACATACTCCCTTCTGAGCCATTTTGAAGGAAGGATCTAAAGACCTATATTTTTAATTACCTTATAGCATGTGATTAAGATAACTTAGAATAAACTCAAGGGAAAATGAGGGCAGAAAAATTAACTCCTGAGAAAACAGCAAGTTTTTCTTTTTTTTTTTTTACATGAAGCGTATTCATTCCTTAAATTAAAATAAACAAAAAAAGAAAGATGTTATGCCTCATCACCTGGAGTCGCCTTTCCAGTCTGAAAGCCAGGCTGTACCATTTAATTTTTTGCCTTCCTAGAAATCCACATTTGAGTTTGAACTCTGTGAACAAGTTTTAGCTACTGCCCCAAGCTCACAAACCAGGTGTCTCTGTCTTGTTCTTGGTGAACTAACAGAGAAATGGCATTATCTCACTAACCATTCCTGTTCCATTTGCACTATTTATTCCTTTCTTAAAAATAAGAGTTTCAATGATCACAATGTCAGCACTGAGGTTCCTGGACTGTGATGCTGTGGCAGGGAGCTCCAGCCAGACATACTGGGCTCCAGAAGCTTGAAGAACACGTATTTTAAGAGCCCTGAGGAGCTGTCATTGACAAAAAAAATCTACAGGTGCTTCATGAATTCACAGACATGACAGATACTCTATCGCTGGTAGAGTTCACACATGATAAAATAATTGATTTATCTCAGGAAAAATGTGTTGTTTTCTTCAGAAGCAAATGTCAGAAGTTAATGATACATCTGATGTTAATGTTATTTCGATTTTTTTTAATCAGTAAAGACGCTTCCTCTGAATTAGTGTTATTTATAGCTGTTCAAACAAAACCAGACAATTCAAACCGTGGAGTTTCAGATCTTTGTGGAAATCTCTAATTCACTGTGCTACTTTGAACTAGGTTAGTTCAGCTTCAGAATTCTTCCTCATTTTCTAGGACCCGTCATAAACCCTGAAATCACCCAGCTCCAAAGACAGGCAGAGCAAGCCTGAATGTAAGCCTGCATAGCACTGCTTGTGGAAGATGTAGCTGTGGTCAGTTTGACCACCAAAGAAAGCCAGAAAACCTTCAAGCCATGACATTAATGCTGCCAACATAACATCGCAGAAACACAGATGTTTTCTGCAGGCACTGTTGAACCCCAACATGCTTTGTGCCCTTAACTCTCACTGCAGCATTATTTCAAAGCAGCTTGTCGTGGCTTGGGAAGGGTGAATTTAGTTTTCCAACTTGATGTGCCTATGACACCTTTACACCAAAATCCCAAAGATTCTGACCCAGTAGCCTGAAGTCCCAGTGATGACAGTGTTGTCTCTGAATGACAATTCCTGCCTTCCTGTGCCCGGCTCCTGGCATGAAAAGAAGTGACTGAGAGCCCAAAGCAGACGCATTTCCACAACCACAGAAAATACAAGAAACCTGAGCTTCTCCTTCACAGAGGTTTGCCTTTTCTAGCAACCAAAACACAACACAGTAATGAGAAGTAGCTCTGTCCATGTCTCCAGATGTGGCTGCTCCCTACTACCCTTCCCCAGCCTTCTCAGACAGCACACCCGACCCCTTCCCCAGTGCCTGACCCCTGCCTCCTCCCTGCATTCTCCCGCAGGAAACGGGCCATCACCTTCGTGCCCATCGCCTGCAATCCCAACAGCAGAGCTGGCCCATTCCTCCCCTACCCCTCACTGTGAAGCAAGTGATGTAGAGCTATAACTACAAATTTTAGGTAAGGGGAGAAAATAGAAATTAGCTCTTGTCAGACACACTCATTCTGTCAGTATTTCAATGCCCATGTTAACTTCCAGGTTTGTAAACTGTCTTTTCCTTTGGGGGTGAAACAATCCCACCAACCCGGCAGCACATCTAACATTTAATGAAAGTAGCACTTCCACCTCCAGCACTGTGTGTTGTCACACTTCAGCAGGACTCTGCCTTGTGCTTCCAATATTTAAAGTCCAGGTTTTAAAAAGAGATAAATATTCAATTTAAGAGCTAGTTCTGCAAGTCTATCTCATTTTATCCCTTGCTTTAAACAAAGTCTGATTTATCTGGTCTATCTTCCTTTTCCCTGTTCCACGCAGAAGTGCTCAAACACTTTTAATGTATAGAGTTCTCCAGGAACAATAGTACCACATGAAAGCAAGTGCTCACCATTTAATTTTTACTGACACTAATAATCCTGATTTCAGCACACTAACCAACGACTTCACCTGGAGAGACAGGTTACAGGAGAAGGTAATGTGATGTATCATAAAGGAATGAGGGGGTGTCCTCAACTGAAATTTGTAAGCAAAATCAAGGATTGTAAAATTAGTAAAACAAAATTGATTTTACCACTGTGTACTGGCTGGCAGCAGGGGACATGTCATTGGCATGGAAGGATAGGAAATGATGCTGCAGGAGCAAAAGTATTCAAAGATACCACAAGGGAAGCTGAAGACAAGTTCACTACTCAGTCTCAAAGATTTTGATTTCCAAAGATCAGGATTTCTCAGCAGACAGTAACTGCACTAAAAAAAAAATATATATATATATATCTATACATATTAAGCCTGTCACACCTCCTTCCTTTTTATCAATCAGGAAAAAAAATATCAAGTCAAAGGCTCTATCAAACTTGTCAAAACAAGAGAATGTTCCTACGTGTCAGCCTCATCAATCACTGCTGCCACTGCAGGAAATGCAGTATTAGGTTGCACGTGGATAATAAACACTTTCTATATTTGACAATGATTTCTCACTTGTCATTTTTTTTTTTTATTAATACCTCAGCCCAAAATGGAAGAGAGTAAAGAAAAGCTCTTTAGTGGATGAGACTCTTAGTGGATGTATTGTATTTGATATTGCTGATGAGCCACGTTGGCCCTATCCAACGAACAAGGTGAACTCTACTGGCCAGGACAATTAGTCTTCAGTGCTATAAGACTTTTATAAGGCCACCCATCTTAATCTTGTTTTCAGACTTAGGGGAGGACGTGAAAGATAATATTACAAGTGGGAAAAACATCTGGTTTCCAAACTAGTCATATTTTCGTCCCAAACTGAAAAGGCTAGCTGCATCTCACCATGGTTTTGGAATCATAATACTTTATCAGTGACTGCTGTGAACTAGGGAAATAGCTATAAGCTTCATTCCTATGGAGACAGCGTTTGCAGAAATTATGCCTGTCCTGCTCTGCAGACACCTCAGTCTAATCTGGCCTCTGTATCCCAGAAATACGAGAGGAAATTGAAGCTCCCAGGCCCGCTCAGACACAGGGGCTCCTCGTGGCATCCCTGCTGAGATGCAGTGATAACCAACATCCAGTTTGGGCAGGATGCTTCACCCGGGGCAAGTAACTCATCCTTGACTGCTGGGTTTTTCTCATCTGTATAGGAAGGAAAATTACACCTGGCAGCAAGAGGGTGAATGATTAGTTAATGTTTGTGAAGTGCTCAGAATTGTTATGACAGACCTTGCTCCTGCCAAATGCAGGAACATCAATTAATCCATCTCAGTGCCAATCCATCTCAGTTCCAATCAATCTAGTAATCAGCTGTCTGAAAGCTATTTTCTATCAGTTACACATCTATTTTTTAACTTGTTTTAAAACAAGCATAGTTTATTTGGGGGAAGGGGTGTTGTAAGCCCCACATAGGAGAGAAATTAAATTTCACACTAGTTTTTCTCCCTCAAAAAGTGCTTATTTATCTCTACTCTTTCTTCCAGCAACAAGCCAGGCACCAGAAGAATATACATTCACATTAATTTCTACACTCAGTACTTTGATATTCCTTGAATGAAAGAAATGGCCAAGCAATTAATAAGATGCAAATAAGATGTGGCTTTTTGGTGAAGCGAATGATTGGAAGTTGCTCTCAAATGACACAAAATTGTTTCTGCTATGATTTTGGGCAGCTGGTGTGCTGTGGCTGTGGATTACTGGACTAACCCTGGCCCCATTGCTGCCTCCTGCCCCCTCACCCATTTGGTACACTCATCTTTTGCTTCTCACAACTACAGTACAGCGGTTTTCACAGGAACGTGCTTTTGTTCTGTGTCTTGTCTCATATAAATGGTCCTTAATTCAGGATGCTACATGCTAAATATTAATGTTTAGTGTTTTCATGTCTTCCATTATGGCCATGCTGTGTTGGCTTGTGCTGCTGTAAGGGAAAAATAATCAGCTGTGTGCCTCCAGGGTAATCCTGGTCTTAGCAGAAGGAAGAAAGTGAATTTTAAATTCAACGCCTCATAAGCCAGGAAGTTTCTGCTGATCCAGGTGCGCGTGTGTGACAAGCAGCTGCCCTGGGGAACCCAGCACTGCTCCCACAGCCACATGCTCCAGCAGACAGAGGGGAACCCCTTCTGCTCCTATCCCAGCTCAGAGGAGTGCAGGGAGAGCTGTGCCAGGGCAGGAGGCTTTTACAGGGACATCCGAGAAGGGTCGTGCAGACGGGCAGCTGAAGTGGAATTATTATTAAAGCTCGACCATTACGTCTGCAGAGACCCCTTCTTTAAAGAAGCCCAACTCTGCAAACCCTTGGTCCCTAACTCACCATCTTGGGACCTATTTCCCCAGCAGACTTTTAGCAGGCTGTGACACACAGCAGTCACAACAATCAGGAGAGTCTCAGCACAAAGTGGCAGCACATAAAGGTAATTCAGCTATGTTAATAGTGCCCCAGGAAACACAATACCCGTTCTTTAAGTGTGCAGCAGAAAGCTTCATTAAAAGTCTGTTTTGAAGTATTTTTTCTACCCTTTGTTCTCTCTCACTTCCTTTAAAGTTGTTTGGTGGGGGGGGGGGGGTTCCCTCAAAAACAAATCATACTTAGAATAAAGAGACCGCTGACCTACATTCTCACAACTGTGTAATTCTTAATTGTGAGACATGGCAAATGAAATTCAGGAATGAAGTGATCGTCACCAAGACAGGCTGCTAAAACACCTACCTCAAATTCCTAAGCCTCTCCTTTGAAACCATCAGAGTAATCTCTTTGCAAGATTCAAGCAGGATGACCAATAACTGAATTTTTCTTTGGAGACACACCAGAGCAAGGCTTTTCACACCCCAGAAAAGCCACTGAACTCCAACGCACAGTCCAATCTGAGCCTAACACAGGCACATTGAAATTGGAATATATGTGCCCTGAAAACACCTCCATATTCAGGGATGTTGCTGAGGTCTGTCAAAACAAGAGCAAAGAGTAAGCACCAAAGCAGGAGATGCCCACATCTGCATGCTCTAAGCTAATACTGTTAGAGAACAAATAATGTAATACTGTATTAAGTATTAAGCTCTTGAAGTGAGGAGTCTGATTCTGCTTGAATTGGCAGGCACTGAGCAGGCACTGACCTTTGCATCCTCCCCAGCACAGATCATGGGGCTGGCTGGAAGTGCAACCAGGCCCATGGAAAGCTCACCCTGGCTCTGGCCAGGAGATGTATTTACTATTGAACAGGTAAGTGTTCATCCCTTCCCAGTTCAGAACGTGGAGTTCCTAAAGAGAGGCTGTGAAATGGTGGAAGATTTTACAGACCACTCTCGGCCATCACGCCTGAAGTCACGTTACTTTTGGGGAATAGTTCGAACATGGCACATGCCTCGAGCTCACTGAAGGGTTTGGACAGGCCCATGACCCTGCCAAGGACCTGGTGTCCAACCCTCTTGCACAGTCCCTCAACTGTTCAGCCATTCATTTCCCGTGTTTTTGGTGCACTGCCAGCGTGTTTTAAGCAAAACCACATTCAGAACAAACATCTGAGTATATCAAAGTTCAAACTGAATTTGAACCCTTCGAGTAAAAGATTTCACAAACCACAAGTTTACCAGGTAACAAATGTATCCAGCTGACACGAGAAAATGAGGAGATTCATCCAGTCCTGTACCAGAGGAGTAAACTATAGACAATGAAGAGCTGGAATTCTTTATTCCATTTACTTATTCAGATAGTATTGTACAGAAAAATCTCCTATCTCTTGCTGTTACACAAGAACAGATTCAGTTCATGTTTCAGGCAGCAGACCATTTCCTAAGATTATGTGTTTTTATTTTGTGCAGTACCAGACACTCCATAAAGAGAACAAAGGCCATTAGTGAATTTCTAAGCTCATTTTAAGGGGCTTTTGGTTATCTTGCATTATTTTGCTCTTCACTGACTCTCTCGATGGTCTCTTGAATGAAACAACTAACACTGACAAATGTTCCAGCAGGAGGGAAGTAAAAAAAGGTAACATTAAACACCAAGTGTCAACTTTTTTGATCTCTGAGAGGGTGAAAGAAGAGTTTCTGTTTGCATGATGATGCAAAGTGAACACTGGGCATCAGGAATGTTTGCTAAGTCAATAACCAGCTACCACCACAGCTGGGACAGGGAAGCAGCTGAGGCTGCTGAGCTGCTTTTGCTTGCTTTGAGGGATCTTCCATTTGGGGAAGGAGGAAGCTGTAAAATAGAGGGTCATTTAAAAAGAAAAACAAACCACCTTGAGTGAGCAGCAGCCAGAGATGAGTTGTGTTAAGAGTATGGACCTAGGCAGAGCTGAGCCTGGGCCTCTCAGAGAAGCTCTTGGAGAAGGGGTAAAGGCAGACCAGCACTTCAGAGACCGCTCTGAGAGCTGAAGGCTAAATGAAGATTCCTCAGCCAGCGAGACCAGAAGCACAAAATAAACCAAGCCAGTCACAGGGCGTCAGATTCTGACATTGGTAGTGCTCCAGGTGAGCATTTCAGTGACAAAAAGCAACCCCTACCACTAATCTTCTGACCACGGTGAGCCAAGAAACTCAGCCTACAGTAAAAGAATCCTGTCCCAGCCCCACTGTCTCTCTCTTGCTCTGGCAGCTCATGAAATATCCCGCGGATGCTTCATCCTGGTTCACCACTGCCATGTGGGAGCTGCTGACGGCCAAGGCAGGGCCCTAATGAGTCCCGTGGTGTTCACAGACACTGTTTGGAGCGGTGTTACCCGGTGGATGATTTTCCAGCCGAAGCAGGACCGATGTACACCAGGGCAAACCTGACAACCATCGTTGCTGTCACCCGCTTGTACAGCGACTACCCTGAAAATTGAGCCCAAAAATGTCATTCTTGCCAGAGAGAGAACACAGCTCTGCCCCAGGTGCACCAAGGCACATTGGTTCCTTTCAGGTAAGGTTATCCGAAAGTGAGATTTGTCCAACCTGTCCTGCCTTTTCACTATATCTAAATTGACACAACCCAACCAAAAGCAACTCATCTCTCGTATTAATTTCTAAAAGATCTGGTAATATTTCTGCTGTTCTCCGGATGTACAGCATCTCCAACTGAAATATTTCTTTCTGCATATGTAATAATAGTTTTAAACAGATTTCCCATGAGTTGTATCAAAGTCCTGATAAAGAAAAGGCTTTTAAATACATTGTTCTGGATCCATATTTACTATTCTTCCCCAAATCTGTTTCATCTTTGTCGGTTTTTAGAGTCCTCAGTAGACCACACCAAAAAAAGTTAATGGGAAATAGTTAATCCTAACAACGAGCTCCTCAATTCAGGACAGGACAGGACACAACAGATATTGACTTGTTGATGAATTCCATCTCAAAACATCCCATCCTGTGCCTTCCACCTACAGCCAGTGGAGAAGCAAGGTTTGTGTGAGCCACAGGTATGTTTTACAGTCCTTGCTACCATTTCTGCCCCAGTAAAGACATAGTCTGTGAGTACAAAATGAAGAGTAAATCCTCCAATTTATGCCTGTCTGAACCAGATAAAAATATTGAACCCAAAGCTCCACCCACATCTCAGTCCTGCTGCATTTCCTGTTCAGTCTGGCTAACACAGGAGATTCCACTCGAATAAACAACCAAATATTGATATTTATGCAAACAGAACAAGGGGTGATGTAAACTTCTGAAGTTTGCTTGCGTGTGCTTCAAAACCAATAAACAGAATTTTTACTTTGAACCTTCCATCTCAAAAACTAAGAAAATGATGCCTTTCAAGTAAACAAATGTAATTCAAATCAAGACAGCACATGCAGTGTGAAATCTGCTACCACATCACAAGGCAGCAAGTACAGCATTACAGCTCAGCTGTACACCACTAACACCAAGACTTTGTAGTAAAAACATTGACAGACCTTTAATTATTATAGTGCCTCCTGGCAGTGCTATAATTAGATTGAACATAACTATTAGTCATCTTAATTAGTACACACATTCCTTGTTTAGCACAATAAAAATTACAAAGCAAGGATGCCACTTAATTAGGTGACCTGGGAATTGATACCTACCTATATTTCACTTTTATTTTAAGTGTCCTTACCAAGATTAAATCTCATATTTATAGCCAAGAATGGGTATTTATATGGTTCTCCACCTGTACATAAAATCACCTGCTAAATTAATATATACTAAATACCTCAAGGACATTTCTGAAGTTACGCTAGCAGTTCATTTTGGAATTGTATTCCAAGGAAAGAAATACATCACAATTTTAGAAACTCAAGGTTAATTGCATATTCTAATAAGTGTCTTACATACCATAAATTTAAAAGAAAAGAAAGTGCATTCAGTTAAATCCCCATCACCCTTCCAGCTCTCCTGATGATGCCTCATTGTTTCCAAGTGAAGTGCTTGGACCTCTCTAAAACCTCTGACGCAGAGACCGTCTGATGGCTCCACTGTTGTGGATCTGAAGTCCCACTGAGCTCCACCTCACCTCACCAGCTCAACATGTACAATATACATCCACGTTCAATAAGACAAATATTAACAACTCTCTTACACGGGCTTGAAAACATCAAGCTCTGAACCTGCAGCTCAGGACCTGTCTGTGGATCCAATATCCCTACAGAAAACAAATGCCTACAATGCTCAGGACTGGAGCTGTACTTTCTGCTCTTTTGTGGCTTGGAATTCACCTGCACTTTTCTCTTTTTGGCTCCTTGCCTTCTCCATAATTGTTGCAGGAGATTCCCTTAGGAAACTGGAAAAACTGCTCCATGGTACTTTACCATTTACTCGAGCAAGGACACTCACCCGTGTATGGCAGGATGCAACAGCTCTTTAATAACCTTTGATCAGCCAAGGTAGTTTTGAAGGTCTAACAGATCTTATAAAAATGCTGGTAACTCCAATAACAGGAAAATACAATCGAACTCACCCCTTCCAATATGATTTTTGAAGAATTAACACCACCATGAATAGCACCAGCTCCTCAAACACAACTTCCAGCTGCAATTTCTGCAGATTTCTTTTTTTTTTTTTTTAAGAGGAACTAAGTAGCCATGCACTACGTTAGAGAGATGCTTTTAATTCTGAATCTCATCCATCACAAGTTTTAAACAAGTGGAAATTTGGTGTAAGTAATCCCTGGTACTACGAAATCCTCCCGCACTTCACAAGCCCCCTAATTCCTGCAATGCTGAGAAGCCACGGAGAGCATTTGGTGAGCTCTGTGGGGTCTTGGGTTTGGTTTGGAATCTCTGTCTTCACCTCAGAAGGTGGCAGAGCAAGGTGGTCTGTGCGCTTTCCCGTTTCACAGGTCAACCGAGGAGTTACTTATGTGAGGCTTATTGAGGCTTGTGCTCCAAAATGAGACCAGCTGCTTGTTTTGCAGCACCAGACAATGTTGCTTCAGAATTGTTAATTATGTCTAACGATTTTAATTGCACGAGATTCACACGTGAGTTTCTTGAAAATCAGCTGTGCCCACTTTGCCATACACAGATACACCAAATACAGTGGGAGGCGCAGAATAAAGCAGTTGAGAGGCTCGAGTGTGCATCTTTAACTGTGTGAATGCACTCACACCACCTTGTTTAAGCCCTGAGTGGGTAGAGAGTCTTTCAGTCTCCCCAGAGCACAAGGCAGCCTACAATGAACATCTTCAGTGTGATACAGCAGCGCTTTGCAATAAAACTGCTGCTCAGAACGAGAGCCACAAGATAAAAAGAAAAAAAAAAAAAAAAAAAGAAAAAAGGACAAAACAAAAACGTCGTGACATTTGGTACAGAAACCAACCGAGCTTTCTTGCCAGGTACTTGCTGACACTGCCAGACTCCACCCTCAAGCTCGGAAAGCCCACCACAGCAGTTAGCAATCTGTTCACACCATCATTAAACACATTATCCCTTAGTGATGGAAAAGTCTATACAAATGCCACAATGCCACTGCTCTGTGGCAAATCCCACTCCTAACTGGTGAGCATTTAGTATTTGCTATCACAGATTACTTTGAATTTAAAGACAAAAAAAAAATAAAATAAAAAAGAAAAAAATTGCTTCCGCAGGCAAACTGTGGTAAATATGAGTACATTTCATCAGAGCTCCTCTTTCCTTATTTCTAGACCAATTACAGAAACTATTTCTTCTACAGGATACTTCATCAAGCTATTAATTAAAATATGAAAAACACGAAATTCTCTCTTACTTCCTCACTTCAAAGGACTTTCCAATGATAATTGTTACAGATACGGAGGAAATGGTTATTGTTTGCCAGAGATGAAAAGACTTGCCAAAAAACCATGGAAGAGTTGATATTCAATGTACCCAGCAACAGAAAAATAATATAATACCTGTAAACCATTTAAGGCAAAAACAAGAGAGGTGCAGGAACTGATTTTTCTTACCATGACTGGTTTTCTGGTTTCTTTCACTTCATCAGACTGCAAACATTCAAACCACAGGCTCCCCAGTAAGCATTTCTGGCTACTTCAGGAAAATCTTTCACTGATGTGGCCCCCAAGGTGATGGTGTCAGGATTTCAAGGTCCAAATCCTCCAGAAAAGCTGCACTGTGCGGGTGGATTTCTTGTGCAGCCATGAATAGCAAGAAAAGGCAATTACTGCAAATGCTTTGTCCGTTATCCCCAAGTAGCCTGACACTTCTGCCGAAAAAGTCTGGAAATGCAAGTGTTCAACACCGATCAAGTGATGCCTCAGGGCTTCATCTTTGGCACACACAGAAGTTGAAGTGGGCACCATCTCTCCAGTCTGATGGAGCAGCACAAGTCAGTCTGCTCTGGATCACACTGTATTTTGCCAGATTTCCTTCATAAATTAGTCTGCCAAAACAAAAGGAAATAAATGAAAACAGTACAAGGCCAAGGTTCAGGAGAACTAATGATGCCACAGAGACACCTCAGTAGGCTGTGAGGGGGACTCGACTATAAACACAAAACTCAGTAACTATTCACCCGTTTTTTTTTCTAGCTGAGCACAATTCTTGTTACTTCCAAACACAGTCTGTACACTCTGCACCCCTCGTCCACTGCCCCAGGAGCCTGAGGGGGAACCTTAGGGGAGGGAGTCAGTGAAGACCAACCTACAACATGCTTATAATTCAGAACAAGTCCTCCTTCTTCCCTCTTCTCCCACCTCCTCATTCCTGTAACGGACTGAGTATTCTCCTGCAGTAGCTCTCCCCTCTGGCCTCTATTAACAGCCTTTTGGGTCACTTTGTTCAGCTCTGATTTAGTACAGGCTCTCCCATTAAAACTAACAAGGTAGAGCAAGGCTCTGCTTCACTTCCTCCTCATGATTCTGTTTCTGTTCTTTCACACAACCATCAGAAATACTTTCTCACGGCTCAGGTGACAAACCACTTTTCCCCTTGCATTGTTTCTCCAAAATGATACTTAAGAAAGGGGAAAGTGGTGCCTGGCAGAGAGGGTGAGGAAAGGAATGAGGAACAGCTCCACAAGCAGCAAGGCTGAGGAAGGAGCAGTGCTTACCATCACCTCCACTCAACTTTACAATTTATTTCTCCACTTCAAGATTCCGGTCTTGACAAATTCTGAAAGATTCAATAAAGAGGGAGTAGGTAATTTGTTATGTGAGGAGACATTCTGTCCCAAAATGAAACCTTTACAGAAAGAGTTCGCTGTCATCTCCACCAAGAACCGTATTTTGCAACTGGGGAGAACTGAATGAGTGATGCAGACTCTGCTTTTCCCCCCAGATACATGCACTTATTTTTGAAATATAGGACTGGAGAATTTTTCCCTAGGAAAGGTTTATTCATAATAAATAAAAGAAGAAATAGTTTCAAGCTGAACTGCCTTCCAAATTAGAGCTTGACTTCAGCTTTTTCAATTTTACAAGTCAAACTTCTTGCTTTTATTAAGGGTGCAGTTGAATTTTCAATTTAGTCATGGCTGGATGTAGTTCTTCATTCAACCCACAAAAAATACTCGATTTATTGGAGTATCTCAGTTTCAGATCATTCCAAGCTAATATTTGTTCAGATCAGCTAAGCTGAAAACCAGAAGAATCTCTCTGTTTAAATATAGTAGAATAATTTCTTCCATCCCTGTATCTATGTCAGCCTAATCAGGTCACTGGTGAGAACTGTTGACTGGTAGAAACACAAGGCTTTCTCTTTATGAAAAATGACTGACCTTGCTTTAAAGCAATTTAGTTTGTGTCAACATTGCTTTTCTCATTAAATAATAGGCTCTAAGTGGCACATCCATTCTTCTTCAGCACAGACAAGAGCTCTTCAGGCAAGTTCTGGGATGCTATTTTTAGGCATCTCATAATAATAACGTGCTCAGTGCACTGTTTGGAGTATGTCTACAATAATTATTCCTTGTCGGCTCTGTTGTATTGGTCAGATCCAGAGAGAGCTCATAAAAATGTGAGATCTGCACCCTTACTTGGATGCAGAAAGAATTTCAAATAAATGTAAATGTTTGGTGGCACGTTCTCTGTGGCACACAAACAGGGGTAGCTGTAAATAACACCAATGCAACAAGTTCATTAAACATACACACACCTCTGTCTGAAAATGCTGAACAACTTCAGCATCATTCTTCCTCCTTTTGTCACTGAGATTACTCCTCTTCAGCCACTTCTCTCTAATTCTCCTATATTTACTATTTCCTATATATATTACCTAGACAGTCTTGCAAGTATTGGAGATGATAACACAGGGAATTTCATCTGTCAGAACTAGACAAGCAGTGAGACAAAATATTCTGTTCCCTTGCACTTTCTTTTTAAAAATTTCTTTTTCTTTCTTTCTTTTTTCCCCCCTTTTTTATTTATTTTCTCTTTGTGGCCATTTCAAATCATGTCACAGTGCTTAGTAGGAAGGTTCTCAACTCCAGATCTCAAGGTGACATGTTTTATATTAACCCTGCCAGCATTCCCAGTAATTCCATAGTATGTGCTGCTTTGAGTACGTATTTCTTAGGAAATGTGCTTCCCGGTAGTTAAATATTAGAAAGATGCAAAATCAACCAAAAATATTCTAATTAACATATTTAAACACATATTTATACCACCCAGGTCATTAAATTGCTTTGTGTATTGGCTACTAAAGATATAACAGAGGCTTACTCTGACTGTCCTGTAGTGACGAGTCATCTCTACAGGGAAACCATGTGAGACATCAGTCCTGTTGTGGCACCCAAACAGCTCGTCAGAGCTTTGTAATGGTTTATTGAAGTAGGCAATCTGGTAGCATTTTAGCAGAGGTTATCAGAATTGCAGTTAATAGTGTTCGCTGTAGGTCTAACAACCTCACATGCCCTTTGCGATGTAACACAGGCCAGACTGGCACTGCTTTGACTCAGCCAAAGTCTTAGTTTAACAAACCAATGTCTTTCTGCGTCAGAGACCTGTCTTCAGCCCTATACAGACATTATTTACAGGATCCCTTAAGGTTCTTGGTCAGATCCAGTGCAATGCCACGTCACTACCCTTCCTCCAGGTAGCCCTGTTAATCAGCACGATGTGATTTGTCATTTCTAGGTTGATGACATGCAGTTCTGTGACTTTTCAAAGCTTAGCATTGCATATGCTGTCACACCATTTCAAACATATTGAACTAAAGCAAAACTGCTTTCACTTGAAGTCAGATAAAAGAAGGTCTGTTAATGGCTCTGGGAACTCTGAAACAAGCTGCTGTCTCCCAGCTAAGCTCTGTAAGAGGAAGAATAATCTAAAGTCGTGTGTTAGGACTGAGTGGGCTAAATTTGCCTCAGCGTGGTCCAGAAAAATCTGAAAACAACATAATACTTTTAGAAGAGATTCTTATTCCTGCTCCAATGGGTCAGAAAGAGCCCCACTGAAGCAGCAGCGTGATGGCAGAAGAGCGGGAAGTCTGGCTCCTGCCTCATCCAGACCATGACCAGAGATGGAAGAAACACCCATTTAATCTAATTAGCATTATATACCTTTCCCTGGAGCAGCTTATGTGTTGCTCCTTGGAATTCAAACTGGACTGACACACAGCTGTGCAGCAGCACACAACTGTGAAATGCCTGATGAGCCATCGGGGAGGGCTCGTGTCCCTCAGCACAACGTCGAGTCATCAGCCATGGTAACACACTTGAGAGCTTGAGCCAAAGTAGGAAACAGTAACAGACAATGCCATTTTACCTTTTTAGTCCCATTCCTAACAAAAATACCACTGCTACAATAAGCCTCCTTGCTCGTGACTTCAACAGCACCATGGCTAAAACAGGTACAGGCACAAGAGTGTTCCCCAAGCCCTACAAACAGGCTCTGAGGGAAAAGTTTGACTCTTCACTGAGGTGAAGCAGAACAAAGTGACACAAAAGCAATGAAAGGATGAAAGAAAACTGGGTTTGAACTAACAAGGCCAAAGCGTTAAGTTAGTGATGTGATTTGCTCATCTCTCCAGTGTCAACAAGAATTAACCCCTTTTTTTGCCATTTTTTTCTAAACGAATTAACAATTTCCCGCCTTCAACTAAATCTCCAATCCTTTCAGTCAGGTTGAAGTTTAATACAGGGAGGGATACCAAAGCAATAAATAATTAAAAAGACTGTTTCTGCGATTGTCAGTACTGATTACACACCAAAGCAATCTCCTGATAAGCATGAGTGAAAAGGAGACCAGAATATTTGGCAACATGAAACGAAGTTCTGACAACAAGGCCTAAATCTGTTGGGTGATATGCCCATATTTATCACACTGATACTAAGTGGAATGGAAAAGTTGCCCAAGACCTGTTGATTAAAATCTAGTCTATCAGTTTAAAAAAAAATAGTCTATTTTTTTCAGTGTAGAGTAAGGAAAATTGTTGAAGTGATTACTGCTGCTTAAATTCATCTCCTTGGCTCTTTAAAACAAACTTTAAAAAAATTTAAAAGGTTGCAAAATCCTTATTAATTGGAAAAGTTGAATTTTGTCCAAATCCCCGTGAACTGTACCTACCTAAACACCTGTTTAATCAAATCAATCAAATCTTCAGAAAATTAAAGCTCTAGGGTATAGATCACTTCTAATCCTGCAGATGTTAAAATTCAGCGTGACAGTTACATTTCCAGAGCTGAAGTCTGAACTAAAAGGACAAAAAAAAAGTAATAATATCAGAAAAAATACATGGAGAAAACCTAATTAAGATGCAGAGGGGACCAGAGCTCCATCTGAAACATTCGAGCACCTTGCACTTATTTGCCCGAATAGCAAAGAGATATCCAAGGCAAAAATGTAACAATTCTCATTGATCTCTAGGATCTTCCAAAGATGTGATTTGTTATTTCTAAAACTGTGAAATGCCTGATGATGAGGGCATCAGTACGAACTGGAAAATGGGGGGTTGCTTCTGCATCCCAATTTTCCTAAGCATGGCAAGCAGAGATGCTTTGAGAGGCTCCCTGGGCTGATTAGCTGCACAATGCTACTACAGGAGGGAAAATAAAACAGGTTTTGTTTGCGCAAGGTTAAGCACAAGGTTTGCAAGGCCTTGGTGTGAGCATCAAAAAAGCTGAGGCTGAAAAGATTATATGTGTGTGCCAGTTCTTTAACACAGCAGAAACCACAAGATGCACTGCATGACCAAAATTCTACATATGCTATTCTTGAACCTCAATTATCTCCCACAGAGTTAAATTATCCCTCACAAAAAAAACCCCAGCAAGTGCATAAAAACAAACAGACATTCTTCCATGCAACAGTACAAACTGCTTGCCAGTAATACTAGAAATTGATGACTTTGCTACCAAATGGCTTTAAAGTCCATGAATGTCTATAATTAACGGATTATGCCCTATAAATATCACTGCAGTAATCCACATTCCCAATATTGATGTAAACTTGTTTCAAGAGTATTAAGGTCAGTTTAACTTAAAAGGAAATATTTACTTATGTTTTTGTAAAACCCAGCTATCTCTTAAGTATTAAAACACTGAGTACGTATTTCTTTTTTCTCTGCCCCCTTAATTGCAATAAATGCTGTTCCAGCAGTCCAGAAATGCCCAGTAATTCTGATGCAAAATGTAGAGACCAAATAATTCAGCAGGTTTGATTTTAAAGAATGAATAAAACACTTAAAAAGACACAGAGGTATTTTAACTGATGTTTAAACACTCACAATGTTGGAAACGAGCTATGAAAAAAGACACTGAGATGTGGTTGTATTTAATCTCTGACGAATGTTTTTGCCAATCTTACCATCCCCCCAGGCAATGAATAAAGACTCTCTTCAGTGGTGCCCAGTGACAGGACTAGGAGCAATGGCCATAAAATAAAACACAAGGTGTTCCACCTCAGCGTGAGGAAGAACATGAGGCTGATAATGGGAGAGCCCTGGAACAGCTGCGTAGGGAGGTAGTAGAGTCTCCCTCTCTGGAGACATTCCAAACCCACCTGGACACGTTCCTGTGTCACCTGCTCCAGGTAACCCTGCCTTGGCAGGGGGGTTGGACTGGGTGATCTCCAGAGGTCCCTTCCAACCCCAACAATTCTGTGATTCTGTGAACACCTCTTGCTTTATGAATAGGGGTCTGAACAGCTGAATTCAAAAATAGCTACAGGTTATGCTTGAAGCTGAGTGGAAAAGTAGGGAAAAGAAGGTCAGATTATCCCAGCAATACTGCTAATATCCCACATTCACAAAAAAAAGAAGCTTGTGTAATGACAGTACGTTAGCCAAAAACTCTGCTGAAATTCAACTGTGATGCAGCAAGAGTAATTCAGGTCACAGTTTAAGCTTGTCACATAATTAGTTTACATTTAATCAGACTGCTGGTATGTAAACATAATTACCATTCTCAGACCTTTAATTGAAATTGTCACAGCACCACCGCCAGCTCCTTCCTGGGATCTGCTGCAATGGATTTCCTGGTCATGGACACTAAGTGGGCACGACAGTGTTCCTGAGGACTCTGCCAGGCACCAGCTAACCCACACTGGGCAGGACTCTTCCCAGTCACACTGGAGAAAATAGACACAACACTGTGTTTCAGTTCTAATCACACATGCGATGAATTAAGTTCAGCTGGTGTTAATCAGGCTAATTATATTTAAGCTCATGCATTACCACCAAACTCATGTACAACGGTTTCCAAGTGCACCAGTAAAGCTGGTCTCTAATGGGACAAATCTATACAAACTGCAATTTATGTGCAATGGTATCAAAGAGCGTTTGTGACCTTTGACACGGTTTTTCCTTCTTGAAAGAGCTTACAATTCACCTAGCTGATCAGAAAACCAAATATCTTCATTAAAATAGGTGCACAGTGTTCTTTACAACTGAAGTTATACCTACGCCTAAGTCTTGGAAAACATCAGCCCAAGTATTTAGAACCAGTGTTAAGAAACAGCTTTTACCTCTTAAATGTCTATTAACACAGAACATAATCCAGAGAGCAGGATAGGAACAGCCTTGCACACTTCTCACCTGTGTGCCCTCCAAACACACCTGCAGGTCTTCTCCACTTCGTTACTTGTCTCTCTCATTCTGAACCACTCTCCAATTGAATATTCACAAACGTTTCTAAGAACTGGGCTTATCCTTGTTTTTCTAAATGCTCTAATTCATATTTTCTCTTTGATAAACTCCAGGAGTAGCAGCACCAAAAACTCCAAAGCTGGTACTGAATTTCCACCCTCCTTGGGGCCTTCTGAACAGCCTGGATGAGGGATGAGAAAACTGCTAAGGAAAAGTGACAGTTCCTTCATTAATCCCAGCTCAGGTTGCAATATATGTGATATGTTGGCAGTGGCCTTTTTCTTTCCTTGTTTTTTTTTTGTTTGTTTGGGTTTGGTTTTTGTTTGTTGTTTTGGTTTGGGGGGGTTTTGTTTGTTTGTTTTTGGGGTTTTTTGTTTATTGGGGTTTTTTACTCCTTTAGCTCCTGTTGTTTGCTTGGCCTGCCTGGCCAGCCCAGGCTTGATTATCTTTTATGGGGATGTGGAGGGAATGCAATTACACTAACAGCTGCTCAATATTTGATGAGCAGCAGCCGAAGTTAGCCAGGAGGGTCAAGACAGTCTGAAGCTGGGGGGAGATAATGTGCACTTGCAAATTTTACTTACAATCTCCTCAAGTTTAAATTACTTTTAATGAAACATTAACGGAAGATTTGACAAATGACCCCCTGAGACTAAAAGTTTCACAGGGAACTTGCAGTGACATTAAATTAATAGGCAAATTTTCAGCATGCAGTTTTTGCTGTGAAACCAAAATCTTTTTACCACTTAATTTCTCCTTATTATCTTATTATGTTACACTCAAATCATTTTCCCCTGTGCAAATAATACCTATTATTTACTCCCTCTTACTTATTAATGTCAGAATGTCTCCTCCCCAATTGCTTTCGGGGAACTGAATATCCTTTGAAAGGTATCTCCAAGATCTTCCCTGGCACCAATGAAACTAAGTAATATTTTTCACAAATGTTTAACACAATCAGAATATTTCCTTTGTCCTTCACACTAGTTTAACTTCTAGTATATTTTCCTCCTGAAATGAAAAAATTGAATGAAGAAGGTATAGCTGCTGTTTCTGGGGGGAGGGGGAAAAATAAAGAAGTAAATATTCCCTTCACTCCTCCCTGGATTAAGGGTTGTCCTGTATTTCTACAGCACATGACATGGGAATTATGAACTACGTATTTGGCTCCTTGAGGTGGGATTGGAAGAGTGATTTCTAGATGATAACAACACACATCCCAGACATTAAGTGTCTGACATTGCACACACTAACACGCTGTTAGTGTTCTTATTCCTGTAAACCCACATATATTCCATGGAACTAATGGTATTGCAAGCTCACACATCCCCACTGAGACCAGGGACACAAATTAAATTATGCAGGTCACATACACCTGTTTAAATAGAATCATTTAGGTTGGAAAAGATCCCCTAAGATCCTCTAGTCCAATGATTAACCCAGCACTGCCAATTCCATATATAACGGAAACATTAAATAACAGACTAGTAACACTTTCAAATGACAGAATAGACATACTATTTTTAAAATCCAAATTAAGATATGGGGAAAAAAAGCCTACAAAACAATACAGAAAATTAATTTCTGCCTTTATCCAGAAGCTTTGAAAGTCAACACTTCAGAAGGCTATTGATGTTTGCAGGATGAAGAGCTCACAGTGTTCAGAATGGCAAAACGAGTGCCAAGGACAGCAAGGGGAAAAAGAACCTGCACTCTGGAACCCTGCACCATGAGGGGCACAGTGGGGGCATCTGGGATTCCTGCAGTGAAGGTACAGATCACACAAGCTCTGTAAAGGGACCACGTTCTTTCCCCCCTGGTTATATTTAGAACAACAACTTTGAGGCCCAAAGGACTAAGGACACAGCATATACCCCTCCTACCCAGGTACCTTGGATTTCAGCTGTTACACAGAATCTTTTGGTTCACTCTTACTCATCCTGGATTGCTGAAATCCAGCTCCAGTGATTTTTTGTCTGCAAAGTCAAAGTCTCAAAGAACTTTTAAGTGAAAAATAATAGATTGCACCTGTTCCCTTGGTTCAACTTTTCCTGAGGTCTGATAAATTAATTCAACTGCACTAAGTGTCTCCTAGTCTGTAAGCATGATCCCATTTATAAAAAAAGTACTAAGGGAATTTCCTATCTTAAGAACTGAAAAATTGTAAGCAAAATACATATTTATAGCCACGTGCCATAACCACAGAGCACAGCTCATTATTGTCTTTGTATGGCTTAAATTAATTTTTTCTCAGCACACAGGAGAGAACCTTATGTCTGAAGAGTTGGTGTAAAAGCTAATGTATAAAATTGTAATCTTCAAACATTTCTCATTTTTCTTTCTTGAAGCTAGACCTTAATAAGTCACAGCGACGTGGTACTTTGTGGGACCTGCAAAGTTGCCTTGCAGAGGCAATTAGGGAAGAAGTGTAAGTCTATTAACTAATGCAAACATTTGTGCACACACAGTAAGTCCACAGTGTTCATCCTAAACTAACCTGAATTTTGCAAGTAACATGAAGAGCTCTTTTTCCATTACTAGCTCATTCTGGCCAGGTGGGTCAAATAGTTTAGGCCAATTGTTCAAATAAGCTCACCCAATTTATGAACAGTAAATCTGACACAGGCACAAGAGCATCTTTTTCTTCTGTAAAGAAGTTTTCTGGATATTCAGTCTGACACCCCCTTTCAGGAAGTTCTAACATTTCCAAGAGAAAACATGTAAGAACAAAAACTACACCTGCAACCTGGCTTCTGCAGCATATCTCACAGCACAGAGAAGTCAGGCTGCTGCAGGGAATGTGAACAGAAATCTTTATTAGGCTACCAAGTGAATGATTTTCCCCAGTCCTCCCAGTTGGGAACTAACCCAGAAGCTTCGCTGGCCAAAGAAACCAAAGATTTTCCCATGACATGGCCTGAACTTCGCAGAGAAAACTACACTAAGCCATAGAGGGTTGACATTAAGCAGGGAACCTTCTAACAGTTCAAGAATTAAACGTGCAGTTGTCATAATCTCCCCCTCTTTCGTGGCAGATCAGCAACCCATCACCCCAGTGACAGTATCTAAAGAGTCCATCCCTCTGATTGCAATCTGGCAGCGTTCTGAAGAACAAGGGTAGAGAAAGCGCTCCTGTGCAATTCAATTAACAAGCCATTTCTGCTCCATCAAACATCTGTGCTCTGGCTGACCCACTTAAAAATATGAATGAAATAGTTGAGCTGCTGCCTCTTAAAAGAATAATCCTGTATTCTCTACTGGGGCTCCTCCTCTGGCACTAACACAACAAATATCCCGTAGTTATTAACCTAAGGGTTGTAGCCCGTTATGCTAGAAATTACCATTCTCAAACACTTCCTTATAGACCAAGTTTTGTCCCTGTTTACTGTAGATTCATTGTCAGGGTCAATTCATCAGACAAAAAAAACGAGTGAGTTCTGGGTAACTCCATGGTGAAAGAGAACACAATGCCATTGTGTGTGCTGATGGTCAGGAGTAAATTGGAGATCTCAGTGTCCATTTCGGCTTTAAAACAAAAATAATAATGGCAGATTCTTCCAGTACAATGGCTGAAAGTGGGTTCTGCATTTTCTCAGCACCAGAAACCTCCCCGAGGTCAGTGAGGGGGTTTGCTGCAGAGTGCTCTCTCAGATTTCTTTCACCAAGGCTCTCAGAGTATGTTGCTATTTTCTATTAGAACGAGAACTGTGATAGCTTCTGCAGCCAATTATGTGTGTTCAAAGGGAGCGAGAGCTGCAGGAATGCCTCACTTGATGGTAGAACATGTTGTAATTAGGTTTTCAGCCCTAATCACTGAGAAGGATAAAACCTTCTTCGCAATTTATAAACGCCACTATCAACAAACAACATTTTGTTGCATGAGTAATTCTTGTGACTGACACTGGAGGGGGTTTTGTGAAGCAGAATTCCATATATACAGAGTTCAGTGAATTATGTCCTGGAGGGAACTGTGTAAATGTTCACCTTTCCAACAAGCAGCTCAGTTTGGCTGACCATGTCCCATTGAGAGTTTATTCTGCTGAGTCCAGAATAAAATTCCTGGTTAAGATTAGCCCATTAATCCCTTGTATTTGCTTTATACCTGCCTTCATCCTGGAAAGGGAAACCAAGAGGTCAAAAAAGAAATATCTTGGTAACATTCATCCCCATTACTAGTAACAGCTGTAAGAAAAACCTGCAATTTTCCAGGAGACTCTGCAACTTTTACATCTCAAAGACTTGCTACAATTCAAGAAAATAAAAGCATTTCCTATGACATTAAAAAAAACTCTTCAGGGGAATTCATTCTGATTTCCATTCTCTTTGACCATGTAATAATATAAGTGTAGGCAATAAATTTGTCTTGGAATAAATTCCCCCAATCTGCTATTCTGAAAATGATCAAACAAAATGTTTCAGCGTCATCATCAGATTCTTTCAGTTTTTCTTAAATTGACAGTCTACTACTGAAAGGGAGAGATTCATGAAAAAAGGTTGTGCTTCAACAACAGAGTTTTTTCCAAATGGAAAATCACAGAAAAGTTATATTAGCTCTCCCTAAAGACAAGACAGGATGCACTTGGGAAAAAAAATCTTCACCAGTGGTAGGGAAAAACTAATCAATGAACTCAGTCCTGCTCCACATTTTCTGTTAAATACATCATTAGTACCTGCTCCAAAGAAGAAACCAATCAAGAAATAAAGCTGTCAGCTTTTTTTCCCCCCTCTTCTTTCTTTTTGTCTCCATAAAACAAATTCAGTCACAAAGCTGTGCCAGATTTCCATTCTCCTGGAGATAACATCTGCCTGGGCAGCACCAGCAGCGTCAGGCACAGCCCCGAGTGCAGCCTGGAGGAACAGCCTGCTGGTGCCGAAGTGGCACCAATTAGCAACGGTTGTGGAAATTCAGAGGGACCCCTCTGAGGAGCAGGGCTGAGGCAAAGGTCAGCTTCAAAGGAACAAGCATTTGTCCATGAAGCAGAGCCACAGCCAGAAGACCCAGTGACAGCAGTATATAAACCCCTTTTACACTCTTCTCCCCAGCTCTTGACACTAAAGCTGTCCTGGAGATCCAGGGACTGAACTCTGAATTGTCAGCTCTGGTGTCCACTGTTCCCTGGAGAGCAAACAGTCCCTGTGTGTGTCCCAGCTGACACCACACTGATTCACACACAATTCTCCCTCTTCCACCAGGGCACATGGACCATGGCTGGCCTAGAGCCACGGAGCAGCCGTCACCCACACACTGCAGCAGCGGTGAAACTGGCAGTCCCAGCCTGTTTAATGATTTATCTAAGATTTAAATATAGCACAGCAAAAGTGAGTTAATGACAGACGCTAAAACTTCTTCCCCTCACCTTTTCCCTCGGGCCCCAATTTGGCTACTGCATTGCCCTGATCTATTTAGCTCACCCAGCAGAAATCACAACGTTGCTTGATGTGAAGGGTCAGAGTGGTGGGAGCTTCTCTTTAACCAGCACATTTCCCCGTGCCAACACAGCCACAGGCAGTGGGAGAAGCTGTAGCTTTCAACACATTGTAGTTGCAAGACATCATAGCCCTCAAAGCATCACTAGAGAATCAGTTGGACACTGACATTATCAGAGGAGTAAGGAAGCAAATGGCCAAATAATTGCATCTTTGTCAGTGCCATTTTACTCCTTGCAGGAGTGTTGTAGGTGATAATTGACATTGTCATCATGTAAACAGCGATCGCCTCTGGGCACTAATGTGGAACATGTGCTGTTCTGAGCCATCCCCGACCTGCGTAAATGAGCACAGCCCTGACAGCAGCCGTGTCATGGATTAGTCATCAGCTCCAGCCCCGCGGCTGCCGGGATTCAGGAGCTGCTTCGCCTACGAGGGAATCAATCTTTTTGTAGACTCAGCCGACTTTCAAGTCACTGATCTCTTCTTCTCAGTGGAGCCGAGGGCTGCACACCGGAGGAGTGCGCAGACATTCATCGGGTATCTCCACACCGTACGGGGTGTGTGCTGAACTCGGCAGCCCCCGGAGGGGGATGCGCTGCGTGCACACCCTGACTGGCATCGCATCTGAGCGTCCAAAATTCCTGCAGGCCCGCAGGGAGGAGCACATGTGTACATCCACAAAGCATGCCCAGTGCAGGATTGAGAACGTGGATAGAAAATCCCCTCCACTAACATTATTAATGTGTCTAATGAATTAATTGCCATCTAAGTGCAGTACCTAAAAATGTTGATCCTGATTCTCCAAAAGCCCGTGTGTGCTTAAATTCACAAAACCAGGAAAGTTCCACTGATGTAAACGGTATTCCCATAAAGCAATGTACCCACAGAATAATTTCACAGGATCAGTTAATTACTGTAACTCCTCAACATGCTGTTTTTCGAAGTCATTTATGGAACTTCAGTTACAAGTAATTAAAATGACATCTTTATATTTTTTTCTTTCTTAGACAAAGAAATGACGATTTAGACAAAATAATCAGTGTTCTTCTACGGACACACAGAAATACTGTTACCAAAAAGTGAAATACAAGGAATCCAGTGTGGAGAAAATAAAGAGCTATAACAAATGTGGTTACTGTAAGAATAAAAGTAAAATAGCTCATACTGTTGTGTATCTGGGGCAAAGTCCAAAAGCTGCCATTTTCATTAGACCACTTCTTACATTTAAAGGGCAAGTATAAACAGAGGGAAAAGGTCCCGATGGAACAGACACTCGCTGCTTTAAAAGTCATTATTAAAGCAAAAGTGCAAAATGGGAAATCACTGCCAGTTATAACTATGGTAAAGAGAAAAGAAAGAAACATTAATGACCCAAATTGCCCAGCCACTATTATTAAAGTTGTGCATTCACTTTCCATTTAAGCATTCAAGCACCTGTCAGAAGGATACTTCAAAAACCAAATATTAAGCCTGCATATTGAGGTATTTTTGAATTTTTTAAGTGCCTGTTCAGGAATTAGGCTTGTGCAAAAGTCAAAATTAGCCCAGTTGTCTGTTAGAGGTTTTAATGTATTTTTCTGGCAGAAAAATCTTTTTGATTTCCACAAAACTGAACTATGACTAAACACCTACAACAGAGAGTAGGTTAAGAAAGCCACAAAAGGAACTAATAAATATAAATAATGAGTAAATAATAGTAGCTTTTAAAAACAAAAAGATGTTACTGGTAGCCGTGTCATTATTTAGAACATGAGCTAGTTCAAGAACCAGCCGTTTTATAATCTAATGCAAAGGCAAAAATCATTGCTCCGGGAGAAACAAAAGCTTTCCTGATCTACATTTCTGCAACTATTTTGCTTTAATCATCCTCCCTTTGAATATCAGATGATCTGGCAAACGAAGTTTCACTTGCCAGATCCCTGTTTGTGTGAGAAATTAAAGCAGCCAGGCATTGCAGCATCAACAGTGTATGTGGCTGCTGGAAATCAGCCTTTGGGGAAAGTTTATTTTATATCCGCTTTAGTCAAGAAAAGAAGACATACAGGAGAGGGCAACATAGTTAAGAAACTTTGCTCAGCCTCCCAACATCAATAACAATCTTAGACCATTTAATGATCTAAGTTAAAATTACTTAACTTCATTTAGCTTTGCAGAGAAAACCACACTCTCACACATTTCAACACTGTCCATGCAAAGGCAACAAGAGTGGAGTTACTAGTTTTAAGTGCTACAACAGGGAAAATGAAGTTAAATTGAAGAAATAAAAATTGTGTCTACGTAGTAGGGTTCACACTCATTTGTCTGATTGTTAGCTCTCAAATGCTGGTTAAGTATGAACTATTTGTTAAAAATAAAGATCACAGAAGCATATATAACATAGAAATTTAGAATAAAAAAAAAAAGAAAAAAAAAATCAAAAATGCCTTAAAAGATTCCATGCAAGAAATTCAAAATTTCCACACTTTTCTCAAGGTGGTTGGTAGGATTTCAACAGCTAGACATCAGGTAAGACACAAGAGTCACAGTGTTGTTCCTCCTCACCAATGGAGGTGTGTTGTGTTGTAAGTACCACCCCAGCATTTCCTGGCAAATTTATCAGGAAGGACAGAGCATAGGGAAGATGTGAGCGAAGTCTTGTAGGAGAGATTAGCAGAGCAAAAGCATAACAAAGTGAAGAATGTGATGCAAGAGCTGCAGTGAAATAACCCCCACTAATACAGCAGCAAGCATGTTGTTTGTCACTGCTCTTCAGCACACAGGACTAAAATCCCACTCTGCTTTGTGCTATTTTCTGACTGTATTTCTGGTTGCCAGTTCTGTTGTTCTCTCTGTAAGAATTGTGGGAGATGCTCTGAGCGTATGTTGTCCCCAAGAGCACATTCACAGCGTTTCACAGACCCACAGCAAAGGATTTTACTCTGTCCAGTACGACAGAGCACACACAGATTCAAATGCCTGTATATAATGTGATGGAGCAGGAGCCCTCATAGCCTGGCATTTTAGGAATAAAGGAAGTGTTCAGAGGAGGGAATCTCTCTAATAGAACTGATACAGCAGGAAAAGAAAATTTGTGGCATGAAGGTCCTTCTACCAACGGCTGGAAAACTGAATGAGGTTTATGGGATGAAGTCTGTACTTTACTAGGAATAAAATATTATGTTTTAAAAAGGTGAACTGTATGTCATTTTAATGTGTCCATGCTAGAAACTTCATACAGTTCACAGAGTTGGGCAAAACAGAATAACTTACTGAGGACTTGTAGCAATCTTAAAAATAAATAAACAATATAGAACAAATAATACAAATTATAATGAATAATAAATAATAATAATAGTATTAGAAAATGGGAAAATGTAATTGTTTCTCTTCTCAAGAATTTTTTTGTGGTCTGAAGCTGGAGAGTCTCAAACTCCACAGAATTTAGAAGTACACATAGGAAACAACTTGCTTACCCAAAGACTGAACTGAACCTGTGAAAAAAAAAAAAATACAGTGCTAAAAACCCTGGAGTTGCAGATGTCCTGACCCTTGGGAAAGCAGTGGTGTACAACATCAGCTCTGTGGTGGACTCAACCAAAAGCCCCAGACCTGAACAGCTTCAAAGCTGAAAGTGAGGCCCCAGTTGCAAAGCTCTTGCCCATATTTACAGCCAGAGCTGAGGTGCCTGTCCCTGCCACGTGACATCTGACAGTTGTGTATCACACTGGCCACAGGCATCATCACTCCCTCCCCCAAGTGCTGGGAGTTATAATCCCATCAAACCAAACTCACTTCACTGAGTTTGATTTTGCTTCTGCTTTCATCATCCCAAATCAAATGGGAGCGACGGACTGACAGGCCTTGTGAGCACACCCAGCACAGCACAGCCAGAAATCTGCTTTTGAAGTTTGCAGGCTGCTCGTTACAGCAGGAAGCAACAGTCCTGATCCTGTGCCACATTTGAGCAACCCCATCCACATCCAGGGATGCTCCTGACATGTTTCCCTTGTCTAAGAAAAATGCATTTATATAACAAAAACCCCTTCCCTCACCGCCCTTCATTTGCCTATAGACTTGTCCCAGAGTTTCCTTAAGACTCCAGGCTATAAAAGCACATGCAGCAATGCCAAAGGTCCTTTTTGACCTTATCATCAGTGTTTTATGATGAAGATCAACATATTAGCTTGGCAATGATGCCACAGCTTCACAAACATCCACCCAGCTCAACAGCCTCTATCCCCCATTCTGGCAGCAGCATGAGAAATCTTTCTTTGTCAGGGTTTAACCAAGCTGGGGCAGAACAGCTTGTGCCAGGACAAGACCCACGATAAAAAAACTGCCCCATCAGCAGCTGACATGTTGCTTTGCTTCTAGACGTGATTCTTAAGGAGAACAAAATCACCGATGCTTTAAAAGCATGTTGAGAAGATGTGATCATCAAACGACAAATGCAAAATCAGTTGGTTTTTCTTTTGCTGTATTACACTGCCCTCCAAGATAAACATATTGAAAAAAATGACTGCAAAGCAATATAAATACCTTTTGAGTCTCTTTCTTTGGGGAACTTTTTCAAACTTCTATTTAAAACTAAGAAGCAACTAAAACCCACCCAACATCAGCATTCCTTGTCCTCTTCTCATCAGCATTCCTTACACAGGCAAACCCACTCCTGGGATCTTTGTCAAAGAAAGCCAGTCTAGAATGCCACTCGTAGTTCTAACTGTCCATGGAAGGTATACAGCTTATTCTACTTGGAACATTTCTGATTTTTGCCTCAATCTCCCAATTTTCTTGGTAAAACTCAATCCCTGCCTAGCTCTCCTCAGCTTACTGGTATAAACCTAAGCCTGCATTTGTCTCTGTTGGACACTGACTTCTCTCTCCAGGCTTTTCTAGGTGAGCTCCAGGAGCAGCTGAAAACAATGGAACTACCAATACTGATAACAAGTGTCAAAGGTGGTAGAAATCCATGCAGAATAATTAGGATGACATTAATTCACATGCTAGGAAGACCAATAAGGTAATTAGGATATTAAAAGGATTAAAGATAGAAAGAAAGAAAAAGCTTTTTTGCCACACCCATGAGTCTCTAAGTCTGTATCAGGTAGTTACAGTCATTAATAGCACTAAGTCCATGGAACATCTGGAACTCATGGGAATACCTGCACCCAATCCCTAGCACTTCAGGAATGGCTAAGCAACACTGATACGATAAATACTCATTCTTTGTTGTTTGTACTCTTAAAAAAAAAAACAAAAACAAAAAACAAAAAAAACCCAAAACAAACAAACAAACAAACAAAAAAAAAAAAAAAAAAAAAAAACTACATCAGAAAAAAGAGCTCCTTAGATTAATTGCAGAATTGATCTTTTTAGTGATTCTCCTACCCAGGTCTCACTATTCAGCTTTGTTAACAAACCCTACTGATGTTTTGTAAAAATCACCAAAAAAACCCCCAGAATTACGAATCCTGAGATCTTCAGTAAGGGGCCTTTGTTATGCCATGGAGAATGAGAGGCAGTGGAAAGGAGTACACTCAACAGAGCTTGCAGAGTAGGTCAGGTCCAAATAGCTGTGGTTGTGCCATCTGTCAGCACTAATCAAGTCCTTCCTTACCTCAAACCACCACTTGTGCTCCTGGGAGTTACAGCTGTCCCAGGCTGGAGAGGAGAAGGGAAAAAAAGTGGTGGGTATTACTGCAGACTACTGAGAGTGTTTTGAGAACTCACACAATGCACACACACTCTCCTATTTATGTGAGGTCTTAAAAAAAAGTCATCAGCTTGAGCTAATCCAACTCCCACCATCCAATTTTAAGAGGGTTCTCCAGGAACTATTCTACTAATAAAGTTTAATAAGGCATCTTTGACTAAAGATGTGAGGGGGTGTAAGGCAAGAGGCTTTTACTTATGTTCACTTTCATTGAACTGCTCCAGGAAAAATGCTGATTACGCATTTAATACCCTACAGACCTCAGTTTTAGGTAATGCACTAATGAATTTAAACTCTGAGTACAGCACTGCTGTTGGGGTGAACTCATCCCATCACGCTGCAAATAGAGTAACTGCTCCTGCCACCACGTGCCTCCAACTAAGGCAATGCATTGAGTATTACAGACCACATGCCACATTTAGCTCCTGTGTTAGTTACTAGCGAAGAAAATCTCGTGCAATCCGATAGTTGCCAAGGTAACTACTCTTCCAGGGGGAAGATGAGATCTGGCGACAGTCTGTGTGCGCTCCCATCTAAGAGAACAGCTGCCCGAGGTAATTCAGGCTCCACAGAAATCCGGGTGGATCTCAGTGGTTTCATATCCTCAGCTGAGGCAGACCTGTCTGAGGGCTGCTCAGGGAAAGGAACGCTCCATACCGCTTTGAGAAACTGGAGTATCAGCACCGTGTAAGCTCGGCTCTAACAGGGTTCCCTCTGCCCAAGGGAGCATTGCACTGCTCCAGCCTGCAGGAAGGAAACAAGGATTACCTTGGTGGGGCAAATACACTTGTCTAGGACATTTTGAGTAGCTGCAGGGCAACATAAATTCCTATTGACAGGGCAATTTTTGAGTTAAAATGTACCTGGGGCTGCTAAAAAATGCACAAAATTATGCTACTCACTCTGTTTTCTGAAAACAATAAAGTAAAGGGTTTAATACTTTCCAGGTATCTGAAGCACAGGATCCTTCATGCACTGACAGTAACAACCTGTCAAAGGCAACAGGCAAAGCAGTGAATACCAGGGATGTAACACAGTTTGACAACCTCAGAGAGTCATTCAGGACTTCTCCCCTTCTAACCTGTGGACTTGTTGCTGTGAGCTACCCTGCATGCACACTGCCTCAGTTCTTTCCATGCAAACCAGGGCACCTCCAACAGCTGATGTCAAAAGGCATCTCAGCCAAGCAAAGAGATGGAGCAGAAGTTTCCCTAGTGTGCCTTCAAAACAGAGCCATGAGGAAAGAAAGGCTGCCCAAGTTGAAGTGCATAATCTATAAACTGGATTGAAGTAAAAATCTCCGTGTTTTTAGTTGTGCATATGTACCAAGAAACCAAAGTGCACAAATGCCTTCACAAGAGCCACAAGGGTTTATCCACTGAAATGCAAAACAATCTGCTTGCAATGGAGATGATGTGACTGTTGGTGTAAAAATACTGGGGTTACAAATTATTATTAAGTTTGAAAACTCTGCCTATGGTCAATGGGTTTCTCTCTCTCAAACACTGACACTTCGGTGCAAGAGAGGTTAAAGACATAATTAATACAGGCTGTTCCATTCAAAGAGTCAGACAGATGATGTACAGAGCCAGACTGAAAATCTGCTTGAGTGTTCATAAGGACAGAAGTGTGTTCCTGTGCTTCCACAACTGTCACATTGTTTAGATTTTCTGATTGTACTCTCCTTCCCTCATGCTTCCATATAAAAACAAACCAATGAACTAGTTTTATTTAAGGCACACATCACCTTTCATTCCAAGGCCAGTGACCCTCATGGACTAGAACAACTGCATCCTGCTGGAGCAAGTGGACTAGAAGGATCAGCCACAAAGGCGAAATCTAAAGCAATCAAATAATGTCAAGGAAAAAAAGAAAAACCAAATCCTGGTACCCCATCAGAATGTTAGAAAAACCTTAAAAATCAAAGACATGTGCTACACTTCTAAAGATTCACAAGTCCTAGTGGAGGCTACTAAATGCTTCGTTGACATCTGTGAAGTTAATTAATGTTTCTAACCTAATTATCTACTCCATGTTTTTTATAAGTGAAAATGTGGTGAGATCACCACCTGGGGTTAAATTCAACTTCACCACAGCCTTCCTAATGCTGGAGAAGAGACCCCCACGACTGAAAGCCTTCTACTACTTATCTGTTGCGCTGCCAGTAGCTTTCCCCGTGAGCAACAAAGTCTGTTGCCAAAGTTTTGCACAGACTGGCCAACTTGTCACCTGTTTTCTCATTCATACCTTCTCCACCTTTGCAAGGAACCATATCCACTAGTCCAGCCTCTGTCTATAACCCTGTAATGCAATAAACCTAAGAAATTGGTACAACTTTAAAAAAAAAAAAAAGCTTTAAAGCTGTCTTAAATCATAAGCCAGACCTTCATTCTTTATGGCAGGAGGAGCTGCACAACACAGCAGCTGTAATCCTAAGGAAAATCATATTGTTTAACGCTTATCAATTATTAATCCATTCAAGAATAAAGTAATCTCAACTGAGAAGGCAGTGCCAAACCAAGTGTCAGCCCCGAACGCTTAAAAATGCTCCTACAGTTTTGTTCAGGCAATAACACAGCACATCTACAAAGAGCCAGCAACACAATGAGATAATCATTTATCCAAACTAAAAGTGCATGTGTATAATAAACATTAAAAGGGCATGCATTGATCCATATATTAATCAGATTCATAACGATAGACCAATTTTTCTCTCTCTGGGGTGTGAAGAACAAGGTTATGAATCATATTGTGAACACTTAAAGATCACACTTGAATAACCTAATTGTGTATAGCAATGATAGGATGAAAAGAAACTTAATCAAACTCTGAACTGTTGTTAGGTTTCATCCTCCTAAATACAGTTCTGTGACATGACTCTAATAAATTATTTGGATAGAAAGAAAAAATTGGTTTACCTTATTAATATTCTGAATCTCAGTCATCCATTTTCTTCATGCTTCATCTCTTCATCTGAACAGAAAACACAATTACAGCAAAAAAACATCTGGGTTTAATGCAAGTTTTGATTCTTTTTTTTTGTTACAAATCATGTAAGTTTATATTTTTTATAAATTTACTGCCTAACAGAGAAACTGGAGTTTTGCTACATGTGAAAACTGTCAGCCAATCTTTAAATATTTATCTTTGAATTCCCCAGGTTGCATGTACTTGGAAATGTTTTCATAAATACATCGATAACTGTCTTGTACAGCTCATTAAGGAAGCTTTTTATCCTTTAGTGTAATAGTTCAGTTTACAGCTGTCTGTGAATCACTTTTATGGCCCTCCATTAAGCACACCCTTCAAAGTGCAATTATTTGTCAGATTTTGTACGTACGGAAGCAATCACCAGAGAAACAATGAAAGCTGAGAAGATGCATAAACAGTTGGAAGCAGACCTTGGCCCACCTCCAGCAGTGCATTCCCTCCTCCAACACCGACTCCACAGGGAATGAGATGTACTCAACTGATGACCCACGCGAGACAGGCAGGGTGGGCACCCCGGCTGACATCAACCAGCACAGGATGCCTTGAATTTCCTCCTCAAACCCATCTTTCCACCCAAATACATCCAAATTTTATTCTCTCTGCTCCAGATTGCCCCAGATTTTACTCCCCAAGTTTTCCTTACCTATCCACATGTAATCAGCTCATTCATACCTATATATACTCGTTCTCCAAGCCATAGGCCACCTCAGGTTCAGTCTCAAAACCTTCCCTACCTGTTCACCACTGGCTACCTCATTTTTACCACAAAATAGTCATTCTCTACTCAGGAGACTAAGCTTAATACCCAAAATTTTCCATACCTGTCCACCACTGATTGCCTCAGTTTACCTCAAAATATTCATTCTTTCTGCAACAGACTGCCCCAGATTTTACCCCCAGAATTTTCCCTACCTCTCCACATCTGATCACCTCATTTATACCGAAGTATGTTCATTCTCTACCCTACAGACTACCTCAAGTTTACTCTCAAAACTTTCCCTACCTGCTCACCACTGAGCACCTCAGCAGAGAGAATGAGAATTCCCTTCCTCTGAGGTCCCAGGACATCACTTTCTCACACGCTGTAGTTTCACCACTTCCCTTATGATCTTGTCTACCGGGGAGGGGATGATCTCCTCAGTAGACAAGTGGGAGGCTGCAGCCACTTGTGCTTCTTGCCCAACCCAAAGCAGCAAACATCAGCAAGCTTCTGCTCTACAGAGGACTTACTTACAGGAATGCTGCCCTTCGATCTAATATGCCAACGTTATTTTTACTTCCTAGAACTTAGTGAAATGTAGACTTATTTATCTAAGTTTATAAATATCAAGTCTGGGAGTTTTTTTTTCCCCCCTCAATGCAATAGTCTGCTGAAAACTCCTGGGTGCTTTGTTCTTTCCTGGAAATCTGCACTAGCATCCTATTATTTTTCCCCAAATCTAGTTCTGTAACTGAATTTTTGACAGATATTGTCATCTGCCAGGTCAATGTGAATTTGGTCAAACAGGTAACCCTGCAGTGAGCTGAAAAGGATGTGCAACGGGTTTAAAACTCCAGCCCACGGGTGTGACTGTCTGCACGAGCACTCTGAGGGAACACAAACCAAACAGTACCCAAGGACACACTCAGTTGATCCACCCAGTGAAGACAACATGGCAATGATGTCTAAGAAAAGGTAAGGAGACTAAAATGAAGAAAGAATTGCAACAGACTTTATTCCAAGTGGATGGTGCTCTCAATGCCAAGGATAAGCAGAAGCTACTGGCTTACCGGTGTCCACAGGGAGCTAAGCTGTAAGAAAAAATTAGATTAACAAGATTAATTGCCTGATTGTGTTCTGTCTGAATATTCTGACTCACTGCTGCTGAAATCTATTAAATATTTCACTGCCAAATCTCACTTTCTACAAGGGCTGTGGGTCACAAGAAGTTAATTTATGTTGTCTACTGGAGTTAAACTACTTGCATTTTGTATGTCAGCCTCCTGAAAGAAAATACTTTTATAACACAGCTCATATTTTAACATATGAAGATGTGGCTTCTACCACTGTTGAGCATCACACACTACATTTCTTCTAGTATCAAATCAGCTCATGACTAATGCTATAAATACTACAGAAAATTCATATGGATTTTCCACATACTGCAAAATACTATTGCAGTTTAATTGTACAGAATGCTTACAGTATTAAACTAGGTATAAATAGACACAGGGACACTGATCAGTCAGCTACAAGGTAAAATAATATTAACATTTTTAGCATAGTGGGGAGAGACAGAATAACTTTTGTTCAGTCACAACACTGAAGACAAACAGTGATGGATGTGGCGAGAGCTGCATTGTGCCCACACCCCTGTGCACTGCCTCTGTTCTGATATTACTGATAGATTTCACAGCTCCTCACATGTTCATGCAGCAATAACAGATAACAAAAGGTAAAGCTGGAGAACAAAGGAAAAAGCTCATCCAAAAGCAAAAGAAAACTTACCTTCTTATCTTCTAAGGAGGTTTTCTTGCTTGATCCAGCCACTTTATGTGATGTCTAAAAATAATTAACTCCAAGATTATTATTAATTCTTCCTAAATGTCACATCTAAAAGACAATTAACATGTTTTTAAACATTTAGACATCCAGTGCTGTCAGAGTTTACATTACTTAGAATACATTTTCTTGTCACACTTGAACAGGTGGAGAAAGAGAGTTAATATTGTGATACATCTCTAACACTCCATATCTGTACCAGTAGCTGGTGCTTTTTTTGAATACTGCAACAATTTTTCTAATTGCCATGTCCTTTGAGGTCCTGTAGAGAAGTGATGCCCATTACTAACACCTGCTGTTAGCAGAAGACTTTTCCATAGCATGAACAGGAGCTTTTCATCTTGGGAGGCATTAAAAGCTCTCACCTGGCTTCCAAAATTCCAGCAGCATTTCAAAGCACAAAAACTCCGCACCCTTAACTCCATAACTTTGTACCAGAGAAGAGAGGGATCTCTCTCAAACTCAGAAACAGAGCAATGACCCAGCATAGACAGAGCTCATAACCAGAGGTCCTGATGAAAGCAGAAAGCAGGATCCTCAAGCTCTGCAGCCCCTCTGAAGCCTATGGATCACCTAGATTCTCAAGCACCTGCTAATAGCACATTGGCAAAGCCCACAGAGCCACTGTGCAGATCAGGGAAAACATTCAGAGCTCAGTATCCCAGTAGTGCATTAGGAACAAGGTCTAGGAGCAGTTTTTAGCAAAGCCAAAAATCCAGGCATGAGCCCTGGCAAAGGAAATGGTTTATGTTGCTTGCTCAGTTGTTTGCTGAAGTGAACTCAGTCTTGTTACTTAAGACTCTTCTCCACTTCATTTGCACTTTGTCCAGCTCTGGGTGGAATTTTGTGCCTTGGACAGATGTTACTTTTACGTGTGACAAAGGAAGAGGGCAGGACAGGGGAGAAAAATATATCAACAGCTAGCAACTGAGTTGAAGATGTCAGGCACCTTGGAGGGTGGCAGACAGAGCCCCAAGGCTGCACATTTCTCCACTGTTTCAGCAGCACAGAAGAGTGTGTTTGTTCTACATGTTCAAATATTGCACACAAGGTCAATGACCCATAGTTATCATCTAAAACAATAGAGGTACAACCCAGCAGTTACTGCATATCAGCTAAAGGGATCTACTTTCTTCTAGACTAGTCAAGAGAAAAAAAAGCACCTCTTTAGTTGGTTTGTGTACTGTGCAGGATGATCCGGAGGCTCTATATACCAGTGTTGCCATGAAATAAGTCACTGCACAAGCCAGGAAGCAGAATCGATGCACTTGTGCGAAGTTTCTACATTTTTTTCCACAGCTATCCAAAAATGAAATGTCATACACAGAGACTTGTTTATTGCTTAATTCATCACTTCCATGGTCACAATTCCTGGTGTAGCTGGTGACACAATATAAAGCAGCCTATCACTCCCCTAAAATCAGCAACAGGGTAGATCTACCCTGTTTCGCTAAAATTATGAGCGTTAAATGTGCCTTTTTACATCTTCTTCAGCAGCTGCTTGAAAGAGCCTTTTATTCCTTACACTGTGTAAGCCAATTAACACACTTGCTCTGCCATAAAGTATTGCAGTGAAAACTCCAGTTTGCAGTGGTGCAAACACTTCCTTGCTCCTTGCAGCTTTAAATGCAGGGAGCTTTAATCATACAGTTGCACTGCACAGAAACCAGCTGACTGGTGGTATGATCTAACCGGCAGCTTCAGGTAACACCAACCCAAAACACTTATTATTAGGATCTGCAAGTTCAATGTGAAACCATTATCACTAAGTTTTCATCGTTCTCTGGAGACTGAAGAACTGAAAAAAAAAAGGCTGTAAAATGCTGAAAGTTCAACTGAACCTGGAAAGCAGAGATATGTAATACAACACGGGAACAAATTCAAGGCCACAGATACAATCAGATAAACAACTGTGGTTTATGTTAACTTGGACAAAAAACAAATAAAAGAAAAAAAAAATCAGCTATTAGATATGGCATCATATTTCTCCAAGATTAAATAGACTGAGTTTTTTTGATGAGGTATTGTGCTGCAAACTAGTCTTTTTTTATTTTGCCTGTAAAGTGCAAAGAAAATATGCAGTAATAATGAATTTAGTATCTATTCTGATCCAGAATATTTTTTACAGCATATGAAACCTTCCTACATAGTCACTCTGTTTTGTTCCAGCTGAATTTGTTCTTCTTTATTGTACAAACTTCAGATGATCCAAAACCAGGTGAATCAATCCACACATTCACCTACTTCATAATGCTGTTGGACATAACCTAATTAAATGCTTTGTAAATATCTTATCCATCCTCCTGCCAATACAACATCACTCCTAGAAAACTATTTGCCACTGCATTCTCCCATTAATTTTTCATGTGTCAAGCCTGGGGTCTTTTGAGACCAGCTTTTTATCTAGATAATCACATTGTTAAAGTTTTTCCCCTATTATTGATTTAATCTTTACTTCCAATTTATCTGTTTCTCCTTATTGTGCTTCTTTGTCTTCCTAACTACAGGAGAGAATGACAGAGGGCTGTTCTGAGCTGAGCTTACACTTGAGCTATTCCTACCCAAGTTGTGCTGGTTAGTGACTTCACAAGTTTCCCAAAAGTTTAAAACAGTTTTGATGGGCCCAGGTTTGCTCATCTAATGTACAGAGCATTTCAAACCCTGCTCCAAGAGTGACCATTTCTTTCTGAAAGTAGCACTATCGAAGTCTGATTACTAGTGGCTGAATCTTAAATGGGCAAGGTAACAAGTCCTGCCTCGCAATGCCCCTGTGCACATATGGTCGTATGTCAGTGTGCACGCAAATGAACTGAATTAAAGCAAGCAAAATGAAACTTGGGTAATGAGACCTCTCTTCCTATTCTGGCATTTAAAAAGGTTTTGTAAAGGTATAAAGAGAAACACACCAGTTTTTGTGAAAGTTATTGCTGCCAGGACCTGTTGCACTGTTTACCCTTCACAGTCAGCGAGATTGCTCTGGGTACCATTTTTGAGCACGGATGCTATGTTGTCCCACCTCTCTCCACTTCCACTTTGCTTACAGATTCAAAATCACAGATCTTCCCATGGAAAAGACCTTCCTGGTATTTTCCCAGCTGGAGCTGCTGCAGGGATGCTACAGGATCTAGGAAGAGAGGGAAAGCGCTCCGAAGGACAGCCCTGGTTACCAGCGGCCAATTCTCCGCGTCTGAAGAGTAGCAAAGGTGGCACAACACTGGGCTCTGTGTCACCTCATTATTTCTGGGTTGGAAGTGGTAGCAAACGAGATCACTGAACAAACTTTCCATTTGCTATTCACACGGGGGTAAACCAAAGCCTAAAAATAGCCCTCACCACTAAACAGTTTGACACCGACTGTCTCTGCAGTTACCATGGCACCTCCCTCCACAATGCCATTGCAGCGGATCCGCTGCAGAGTGGGGAGTGCTGGGGGCCTGAGCTTTTTTCCACTCACACTCTTATAAGGTGTAAAGAAAAAAATAGGCAAAAAGCAGAATACGCATTATTTAACACACCAGATTTGCTCATGTTTCCCAGGATAAGCCTCTGAAATGCTTGCTTAGTATTAATCCCCTTAAATTTAAATGAGGCAAATATCACCCTAAGACATTTGAGCCTAAATGTATAAAGTTACTGGGATTTCTGGTCATCCAAGTGAGGCCACTGAAAGCAAAACTCATCTTCAAATTGCTGACTACACATCATCTTCAGATCACTGAAACTGCTGAGCTCAGAATTCAAAAACAACAAAGCTGCAGAGCTGCCAGTCACCTGAATGGACAGCTGTAAAGGAAATAAGCATTAAATCCATTCAAACACTCCAATACCTAAAATATGTTAATCCCCAACAAAATAATTAATGAATAATGAAGGCTTAGAAAAAATTACATCGAAACAGACATAATTTAAAAGATGACTAAAGAATGAAAAGTGAGTATTTAACAGTTCTCTGAGTGGGAGACTTGCAAATCTAACCAAAAAGAGTGTGACTAATTCTAATTTCAGACATTCATATTTTCAATCTTTTTAATAGCTCATTTTCACTCCCACATACAGATGGTGTACAGGCTTAATAATCCTTGTACGTTTAGTAATTCATAGCAACAAACAATCTTATGGAGTTACAGCCAGACCAGGAGTTTAAAGTCACACCCATGCAATAGGAATATGCCACACAGCAAATTTTCTCAGCCCATGCCTCACATAGTTTGTACAATATTAGGATTCCATGAATTACAGCTCTTGTTAGATTAATATATTCCTGAAACCTCACTTGGAAACTTAGTGAAATGAAAGCTAAGAAATTTAATGTTGCTTCCTAGGGAAAAAGAAAATAAATACATCAATATTTCCCTGCAGGACATGGGGCTGGTTAAAACCAAATTCCATTCAGAAGTTCCTGAGATGCTCCAGGCAACATTCTGTGCATCTCCACAACTTAGTGAATCCCACTGTCTAGGACTCATTCACAGAGTGTCACAGGTGGCTGTTTGGCCACTGGTTAAAACTGAATTTAGGCTTGTTATAACTCAGAACATGTTCTATTTACTTGATATTAAAAGAGGGATTACATTTTCCAAACTATCTCATGTAATATTCTTGCCAAATGCCATAGCAATAACGAGGCCAGACTAAATGCTGACTTGGGGTTCTGCTTTTAAAAGAAAAATCAGTTTTTTACAGAACCTCCCCTCTAAAATCCATGTGTTTGTATTACTCAGCAGCCATCACAAGCCTCAGTTACCTTTACAGGTGTAAGAGTTCAGGTTTGTTTTTCTTTGGTTTTTTGCTTAGCTGCAAATCGTTAGGAACACGAAAACAAAACCAACTCTGTGTAGCTAAGTGCATAACATTACATTCAAGCAGAAGGATGGTTACCTCACAGCTAGTCGTTAGTTCCCAAGATGATTAAAACCAAAGCAGATCCTTCCTTGGCAGGCTGCTGTTGTTCAGGAACTCCACATAACCTGGTGGTGCCCTGTCAGACCTGAACGAGGTCCGGTTCCTCTGTAATGTTCCTCTGTGCCGTCCAACCTCAAAGCTGCTCCTCCCCTTCACACACCACCTCATCCCACCCCAGGGAAGGTGTCTCCTAAAGCTCCCAAACACTGGGAACCAGGAGCTGCTGCAAGACACCTACAGCTGGACACCAGCAAGTCATTTACAGGGCTCAGAAGTCCCCAGAGGGAAAACAGTGACCAAGGAAAGCCATCCCAAGACATCCCTGTGCTCTTTCCTGACCATCTGCTGAAATCAAAGACTTGCATCTTCCATTGCTCTGTTTGGCACAGTTCAGTTCTACAGCAGTTTATTTTGTACTATACCCACAGTCCTTTTTTTGCCCTCACTGTTTCTTTCATCCATCTTTTTTTCCACAGAAGAAAGTTGAAGCTACAAAGCAAAGCAGAGCCAGGAAGAACCTCATAACACTCCCTCTACCCTCTACTACAGATAGTCATGTGAACAGCTGCTAAACAGTGGCTTAGCTGAAATCCCCAACAGGCAAAGCTCTTTTCTTTAACAGTACCAAAATAATATTGATATTTTTAAGCCAAGAAAAATGGGGTCTGGGTAGGCATTTTACTATGGGATCAAACATTAACCAGACGTAATCCTATGGCTTCAGAACATCAACCTCTTTCCATCAGCTACCTGAGTAGCAAACACATGTAGCTGTAATCCCTGCCTTACACCTCAAATCCAAACTGCCAAGGTTAATCTGCCCTCAGCCTCTCATGTTGGGTGTGTTGTAGCTGAAATACATCCTGAATGCACAAGAAACATGCTGCAGAAATCTGAACTGCAAATATTGCTGGAGTTGATTTTGCAGACGTGTCTTTAGACTAGTCTTTGACAAAACACTGTAAACAGGACTTACCAATGCTGCAATGTAATGGGCAGTACTAAACAGCTGGAGGAACACAGAGCAAGCCAACTGCCTCATTCTGATGAATTATTTAGCAATTTTTTTCCAAAATCATAGTCCAACCTCTACCAACCGCCCCCCAAAAAAAAAAACCAAAACAACAAAATATTCCCAAACAAACAAATGCAAAAAATAAAACCAAACCAAAAGGAAAATAGAAATACCCACAAGGGAAACTTAACAAATTCTTTATCCAACCTAAGTGACAGAGAACAGGTAAAGTCCCTGTAAACCAGATACAGCTCATGGCAAGTACTGACAACTGCTTGTGAATGGTTTCAGAAATCCATGACTTCATTTCAATGAATTTGGCTGGTGATGTTTCAATCTAAATGTTCACAAACAGATTTGTGAGCAGGAAGAAAAGAAAGGAGAACTCAGGTTATCCCTATTATTTGCCCATGAACTGTGTTCTTGATATTTTGGGGGGCACTCACCAGTATTACCTGTCTTTCAGCTGTTCTTTTAAACTCTGCCCTCTCTCCAAATCCATAGAAAAACCTGTATTAACTCTGAAGTTGACTTTTTTTTTTTTAAACCAGATGTTCTGTACATATGCCTTATCTGAATGTACAGTGGCTCTGAGCTCTTCAGAGCACTTTGCAAGTCCAGAAAAAGACCTGTCCTTACAAAGGAGAGATTTTTCATTGTTGGCTACTGAAGCACTGAAAAGCTCCAAATTATCACCATAATCACAAAACAGAAGCTTGTGCTACAGGCAGCACTATAGAAAGTGCTCCCTCGAGTTCTGCCTTGTGCCTAACAAAGATCTCATCACAACTGACAGCTGCTTTTCCTGACAGGAGATGTTTCACACAGGTAATAAGAGCGTACGTCAGAGCCCAGCATCTCCACTCAATGCTGTCTCGCCCTCTTAGTGGCCGTCTATAGGCAGCAAATACACAGGGAGAGAGGCCTGGGCAATGAGAACACTTTTAGAGATGGGAGAAAAGCTGCTGCTGAACGTTTTGGGTTGGCTGGGGAGAAAACATTTCCATTTTGGGGCATCTGGGATCACCACAGCAGCTTTTGAAGGGTCCTGAGAATTTAGAGGAAATCAGACCCAACGAGTCAGGCTCTGCACAGCCCTTTGTGCGTGTTTGGCCTGACAAAGGTCAGCTGCAGGAGGAATTAATAACCTCTTGAAATCGCACCTTGGCCTGATGGAGCCAGTGAAGCTGCTGGGAGCCAACGGTGTCACCAAAGGCATCCCTGGAAGTCTTCAGTTGGTTGTGACAGTGCCCACAAAGAACAGGTAAGCGGTTGAGGCAAAGTCATTCAAAGTTTCCACCAAAGTTAAATGTGCTTGCAGTATATTGCTACCATTAAAATGACTGGGGTTTTGCTAGCAGTAATTACCGAGATGTCAAAAACCAAATGATGAATTAGTTCAATAGAAAGTCCAACGCAAAAGTGAAGGGCAGATTCATCTTACCCGGCACACACAGGCACCCAGGGCACGGTGTGTTCGCACAGCCTCGGCACGTTCCCCCTGCACAGTCTGGGGCTGCACCTGCCCGAGGTGAAGGGCAGGTCTCCTCCCTAAAGCCGCCAGTTCACATCTTTCACAACTCTGATCAAAACGCACTCACCAACTGAAACAGAAATAAAAGCATCATCTCGATACCACTTTTAGTGACTCGGTGAACCAGAAGTCAGGTCGCGTACTCGGTGACTGCTGAATCAATTAACCCATTAGGAGGAATTAAGCATGGGCAGCTTTGCATTTACTGTAGGAAAATCTGGCATTCAAGAAAAGAAAAAACTGACTACAGTTACTTATTCCTCATGAATGAATATCTTTTAAGTTAATGTAACAAGATAGAGAACATTCAAATGCAGGGACAAGTAGAAAATCCATTTATTTAAGGTTTTGTGTGTTAGACCTCACTGTAACTCACTACTGAACTTCCCAACAGAAGTTGCTACTGAGTTTAAATTTTATATAAAATTTACTCCTTAAAGAGGAAGAAAATTGTTTGCACTCCTTGTAGGTAAAACCAGTTTTTAAATTCTTTAAGCTCCAATTGCTCAATTAGCAAACAACCTCGTCAGTAAAGTAGGTGATTAACTTTTTCTCTCTGATCATGCAGCATTTGTTTGAAAGTTTGATTCAGGGACCTGGTGAAATCTGTCTGGGTAAGGAGGATCAAGGAGCAGTCAACAGAGTAGACACAGGGGTCTGCTCTCTCCTACCTGCAGCTCCAGGAGCAGCTCTGCCACCTCCTGCTCTCAGCTGACAACTACCACATCCCGAGTTGCAAATTAACATTGGTGAAAGAAGAGGTCAGCTACAGCTCTAGAAGTTCGTTCATTTCCCCAGCACCTTTTGTACCTCCCTTTTTCATACCCCTGGAGAATATTATCCATCATATCAGTAACACATAACGATTACTCGGTGCTTGTTGTTTTTAGAGCTTGACACTCTTCACAAAAAGTGGCAAATACCCTGTTTTCAAGGTTCAGAAAAGAAGTGATTAAAGGAGACTCAGTGGTTATTTCAGGTAAATAATCCAGATCTATTGAGTCGCAATCAAGATGATTTTCCTGTCCTATTTGTTAATGCATTTCAGACAATTATATCTGGATTTGAGCACAAAAACTTTCACAGTTAAAAAAAAGAGACAGTGAATATTCTATGTGCCATGTAGACATAAGTCCACCTCTTAAAACACCAGCCCCTTTAAAATCATATTCTACTACTGCATTGGTATTCCATTAAAAAGGGTCGAGGAGGGGTCACCGCAAGACACAAAAACATTTTCAAATAACATTATGAAAGCTAAAAGTGAAAACACAGCTCAAAATGCATATTTCCAATGAACAGCTTGAGATATCTTCATTCAATACATACTGAATATAAAAGATTTGCTTGTAGAACAACTTTGATTATGAAACAAATGCACAGATCCGAGAAAAAACAGTTTATGTCTTACTAGTATTCAAAAGTTAGATATTGAAAGGAGAGGTTCAAGGATACTAAATGTGCCAGAGAATAGAAAGGGTATTCATGACGTTACACAAATAGTAAGATTGGTGATTTCTTGGTGGTTTTGTAAACTTTTCATAAAACTTTTTAACAAACTGACAGAACAAAGGCTGAGTACTCCTTTGACAGAACAGGTCTTAGGCAAATTTTGTTGTGGGTTTTTTTTTAATTGCATAAACCCACATTTTTGCATAGCAGATCTGAAAGGAGCTCTCATGGATACCTGTAAAAACTATTTTTTAAAGCAACTAATAAATTTTGTGGGTCTAGGTTGTAAGTTTGGTTCACAAATATTTAGCAGACATGATCAGACAGGATTAGATCTGCCCATGACAACATTACATCTCCTTTCCACGGTGCCACTAAAATATCAACCATTGCTCGCATGGACTTAGCCTTTACTTATGTAAGAGACTAAAAAACACCCCACCCACCCCAACACTGCAGCACAACAAACCTCCTTGATTTCTCCAGATGAGTCTGCCAAGAAAAATGGCTTTCATCTCACTTCATAATAAATTTATCTAAAAAGTCATTTGTTTGAAAGTATTGCCTCAGAAAGCTCCCCTGAGACGTGCCATCTTCATGGCACTCTTTTCATTATTCAAATATAATGAAGTGATTCTGCATGGTTATGCCGGACGATAAATCACTGCTGTAAAAAAAGGCATGTTCAGCATGTTAACAGACCAAAGATCAGGTTTTGAAGAGTGTTTTATTATTGCATATTCACTTTATCACTTGCACATACACAGCAGATAGCAGCTCACAGTACTTTCCCAAATTCCATCATTATTAAATTTGGGAGCTGACAAGGGAGAGAAACTTTAAGCGGGGGCTTATTTTGCAGTTCCTGTCCAGTGCTATTGCAAACTGTTTAACCTCCCTGCGGCCTCACACATCCATAGCAGAACACTGGAGAAAGTCAGCAAAAGCAAAATACTCGTGGGAGTATTTTTTGCAACCAACTGCTGGTTTACAAAGGATTAAACATACAGGCTCCATCTAATTGACTGAAAAACTGAATTCAACTGAAAAATCAGCTAATGGGAGCATTCACTTTTAGAAAAGAGTGAAAGGAGTCGAAAAGGACTTGTCTTCTCTCCAAGGCTGCTGGGAATTATTTTTTAAGTTAATTTATACCCCATCTTACATCTGAGTAAATGTCAAATGCTTCTCTAAGGTTGCAAACTAAACCCCAGTGGCAATCTGTTTCACACAGTGGATTACCCAGAGTAAAAATCATTCTAGATTTATAGGATAACATTTTTTAATTTAGTTCTGGTCATGCCTCACAGAAGTTCAAAGTTTTCCATTCTTTAAGAAACACTTGCCTGCAAACAAACAGGATCCCCTTTGTCAGTGCCACACAGACCGTAAGAACATTGAATTGCTTCAAACAGGTGACAAACTAATTAAAATTATAACCTTCTATTATCAAGGTATGCTAGCGGTGATTTAACTTCTATGCATAGAGGGAACAATCCTTCATGTCTGCACATGGCCCATCACATGGTTTGCTTGCTTTTCCCTATTAATTTGGTCCTGAAAAATGGTGCAGATTATTGAACAGGGTGGCCGAATCCCTGCTAACCTTAAGTAAGTTCAGTGCTGCAGCTTTACCTTGAAGCCTCTGACCTCATGTGAATAACAGCACTTTGGGGAGATCAGAGTAAGATTTAGAAGTTGTACAAACAAAGAGTATAAGTGGAGTGCAACCAAATCGTAGGAAATACGATAACCCGAGTAAAGCACTGCATGGAAAAGAGAAGATCAGAAAGAGCAGGTAACAAGAAAGTTTTAAAGATTGCATTGTAATTAATAATGGTTTTCTTTTATCAATTATGTAGGTTTGCTTTCTTGTGGTTTTACTGTCTTTTGTCAGCACATATTCATTCAGACCTTTAAAAACTCAGCCAGAACATACAAAGAACACGACCACCACAGAGAGGGATTTAAGCTACAATTTATATAATGCAAGATAAAGTGTTTCAAGACTTCTCAAATCAATTCAACATTAAGGATACAAACCAGGAATGTATGCCCAGCGAGTAATCATGGTGGATGATCGTTTAACCTGGCTGACAGGAAAACCTAAAAGATGAGTGACACTGACAGTGGAAATCATGAAATGTTAGTGCACCTAACTTTCACCAGACTTCCTAAAAATGAGAGATCTGCAGGGTGACAAACAGAAGATCTCAAGATCAGGAGATCTGGTTAAATCTTAACAGCAATTGCAGCACTGTATAGAGTTAATGGTCCAAATGACAACAGGCTGAAAAGCCAAGTAAAGCAGTTAATGTGAGTCACGAATGAATTCAGCGCTCCCTTTGGCGTGAGAAACTGCCAAACTCAACAAATTATATTATATACATTATATTATTTACTAGTGCCTCAGAATCATTCCTCAAAATTGTAACCCTTACAGGTTTCAGCCTGGACAGAGTCTCATTATCTACATTGGAAACAAAAAGACATACTCAAAAGTCCAGCAGGGGCTGGGGAAAAGCCTGGACCCCAAAAATCCCAAACCAATCTCAATGCCTGGTTTCAAATGTTTTATCCCTCATGCAGATACAATCGTTCCAATTGCTTGATGTTTCATAGAACAATTATGTAGGTTGAAATATTTTTGGGAAAGGATCTGTGACTTGAAAGAAAAGCAGTTTAGGAAAGTACAAAGGGTTGTTTTCTTTTTTACACTCACCAGAGAATTTCTGCTTGAAAGCAAAGGAACAGTAACCTGTATCTCAGGATTAACCATTTCTAAATCACAGTCCTATCCAGTGCATCTCCAGTGCCACCTCAGCAGACTTTAAGCATCCAAGTCCTCAAAGGCATTTCAGGATGACCCTTCAAGCTCATCTAATGGCTGCAGCCAGGCCAGGGAAAAACCCTTCACAAAAAATAATGGTACTCTGTTCTGCCACAGGAAAAAAAATGTTAATCACAAATTTGGTGAATGCCATCTATTTATTCACATGCAGCACCTCACTCTGCTCAGCTTTACCCTTGCACTTAACATTCCCACCTGTACTGAACTGCAGATGATAATTTAAACCCTAAATGTTATTTACAAAATCTGTCTCCTCGTGTAACGTATTGTGAGAACAATTAAAAAAAGAGAAGCAAGCGTGAAGGGCGACGTGGCAGACACATATCTGCAGCAAAAGCTGATTGAAACATATTAATTTAGGCAAGCTGCTTATTCTTGCAGTGATCACTCAAATTCATTCACGCTCTAAAACACCAGTCATTAACCACATCGACTACATATTGAAAGGAGTGAAGTTGTTATCTAATGGAAATCACCAAGTGGAGCTTTCAGGAGCTTTATGTTTTACAGCAGTGAAATTCCACAAGTTTCCAAAGAGCTTTTAATGGCTTTCAGAAATTAGTCACTAAATTGCTACCTGATAAAATTTTACTTACACAACCATATACATTGAAAAAAGCAGAGTGCAAGCATTTTTTTCTGGAGAGCTCAACTCTTATTGTTCATGAACTGAAAGAGAGAAACGTTCCTCAAAATCTAGGATTACAAATGGTGCTTATGATGTTACATACCATGGAATGGCAAAAAACTTCTTCAGCAAAAAAGTTAGAGAAAATGAGATGAGACAAGTCATATTACAAAGTGTTCCAAGCTCCAGTTTACTAAACTAAAGTTGGGGGGGAAAAATTATATTAGGCTCCAAGTTTCCAGGCAACAGTTTTAAATAGAAAAAACCCACATCTGACACTGCAAACAGCACAAGACAAAATTATAAGGCAGGAGATATGAGTAAGATGGAAAATATTGCTACACGTCAGGCTCTTCTACATGAAAATTGTTGATCGTTTCAACTGATTTTTTTCTTTAGACAGGTTTTCATAAAAGTCCACAGAATTATCCCAGGCAACCCAAAAGACAAGTCAAGGTTTCTGTTTCCAAGTACAAAAGATGAGACTATTTCACGGGTAACTCAGGATAAGGAGAAGATATAAAGAGCATCACAATGAGCCAAAATTGTAAAATAAAACTGTGCATTCTGAGTTCTGTGCTAGTTAATTCCCTTCTTTTTTTTTCTTCCTTTCACGTTCTCCTTCAAAAGAAAGATCCAGTTAATTTGTTTCAGCCAGCAGAATAGGCAGAGGTAAGAAAGTCAGAGCTGGATCCTGATTCAAATCTTGGATTCAACCATTTTTTGAAGACTATTTCAACCTTGCAGCAAACGACAGCATTAACAGATCAGCCTTATTCTGAAATCTTTCATTCAAATTTGCTGGGTTTTACTGTGCTCGTTTTCCCAGGGAAAAAAAAAAAATACCAAACGATCATACTTGTAATAAATTGGGAATAATGTATGTATGTGGTCAACACATCTGTATCAATAAAACATATATATATGGGTCAGAGGCTGAGGGTGACTTTAGCACACCGAGCTAAAAAAAGAAAAGAGGTCTCATCACCATGGAATTCTCCTACCAACACCTTCTCCCATTTCACCAAATTTCCCTTTCCTCAGACTTTCTGACAGGGGTGGAAGTTGCCACCACAACCCAGCGGTTTCATCCTGCTCTATCAATTCTGGATTGTAGCACAACAATTACTGAACTGTGATTTATCCCCAGATTCCAGTGGGACTGAAGGTACAACTCCAGCAGGGTACACACGCACTGAATTTTAAGAGAGTTGATGGAGATGGTAATCGACCCTCTATCAGGTTTGTCAGATTAGAAAAGCTGGCACGAGGAACCTGGGCAAGGTGTAGGAAGCAAGCTGTAAACAGGCCAAGGAAGAGGAGTAAACAGAGCTCTTGTGAGGGCTCCCAAAATACATTCCCTGTATCTTATCCTCCCACCATTTATAATCCCTCTACTCTTTAGCCACTGTGTACAGACTCACCAACCTCAAAGCCACCTCTCAGGTTCAGAGACTTTCCCGGTCTGCAAGTTTGGGGGTGTTTGTCACTTTGGGAGGGATAGTTTTCAGATCTCAGTAATTTAAAACAGAGTTTGTGGAAGACGAAGGATTTAATTGCTAGAAAGAACAAAGGTAATGATTGAGTTTAAACACCCTAGCTTTACTCAGATCTCTGAACTAAATCTTTTAATAAATGAAACGTCTATACATATACTCCTTCATACAAAACTTTAAACCCTTCATTATTTCTCTTTTCTTGCAGGAGTTCTGTGGTGTCTGTGGAATGAATAGAGCACAGAAAGTAGCCAAAGCTCTGAATGGTATCTTAATACTTAGGAAAAGTGATACACATACTAATGTATAAAATAGATCTCACCTTTCACCTTAAATCCTTTAGCTGACATACTCTGAGAGGCAGTCACACATTAAAACCATATATAATTTAATACAAAGTCCAGGTTAAAAGGAGAAGGAAAATTGCACAACTTCAGCACAAATAATGTTGAACCTGAGATACACTGGTCTCCCCTGCAACTTCTTTCATGTTCTTATAATTCTCAACTGCAGCTCTGCTGATTAAAGAACATGCTTTCAACTCCAAGGAAAAAAAAAAAAATACAGAGGCTTATGAAGGAGACAGGACAGACTCAGGCTGGGGCTTAGATAAGGAGGTAGTACTGTTGACATTAAGAATACAAATTTTGAAGTTTTATGCAAGGAAACCATTGACAAAACTTTTGATGGACTGTGCAAAGATGTAAAACCATTTACCATGGGCTAAACTGTGTCCCACCTGCAGTAAGTAACTTGTATGATGGCCAATACAGAAGTGACCTACGGTTGCCAACTCTTCAACAAAGATATTTGAGGCTTTAACAGTATTTGGACATGAAACTTCTGTTACTGGAATGCCAGGAAAAGCAGGGCCAGCACTCATCTGAGACAGTGCAAATTCATTTTGCCCTTGCTGGTCACCGTGCTGCAAAGGGTGTTTTTTTCAGACAGAAGACAACGTTAACCATATTGCGACCATTCTTGGTGAAGAGCGTTTTGTTTCTAAAGCATCAAATAAGACAGTTTGTTTTCTGGCTGTATTCCAGGATTTGTATGTGGCCTTCCCAAGTTTTAGCCAGGAGTTTGGACTTGTTCTGACACTTGTTCCCTGGCCAGCCCTGGGTTCTCCCTCGCATTTATCTGCACATCCATAGGCATTTCACTGCAGGAGGAGTTACCTTTCAGTGCAGGGTGACTCAAGATCCAAGGCATGCTCCAGAGTTTGTAAAGCATTTTGTCATCTTGACAGAAGAGGTTAAAGATAATGAAAAAAACATTTTGTATTCTTCACATTCATCAGAATATTCTTAAAATACTGAAAGGATATTACAAAGGTGGGAACCAGCATGTTTTATAGCTACAAGCCCAGGTGTTTATTCATGGGTTTGTTGCATCCTTCCCTTGGTCACTTTGTACATATTTCAAAAATCTATAGACTTTACAGCTTTCCTGTTCACTCTTTATGATCATTAAAATACAGACTGTGCTTCTGAATATGCAACTGAAAGATCAAAAACCAAAAATTACCTCTCTCATGTATTACAAATGATTTGTGCAAAAGAGATCAGCAGTTAAACACTTACAAATGTAAAACTACTGCAAAACAAATAACTATTGCAAAGTATCTTGGGGCTTTTGTGTGCCAATATAACAAATATGAAACATGAATTACTACAGACCTGAATGTATACGTGGCTGAGTTTTACTAATGGATGTGGTACAATTCAGCAAAGCTCTGCCATCACTGCTCCCCATGTTTGCCTTCTTACTCAAATATGTCTCCTTTAGTCAAGATGTACAACATATTAAAAAAAAAAAAAAAAAGGCCATGTTCTTAATACACAAGGTTTCAAGCTGCTATAAACACATGCAGTGGTGTTCTGACCAGAAATCCTGGCTAGAGTGGAAAGAAAAGTATGTGCTTCTGCCAAAGTTTTGTTCTTTGCAAGCCAGTAATTTTCAATTACAAACTTTTTCCGAGAAAGCTCTTGAAATCGTGTTGACTTCAGAGGAATATAATTTCTTCCTATTCAAATAATAAATTATAGATTTCTGTTTGTTCAACCTGACTAGCACTCAACAAACTGAGAATTAATCTGATGCTTCCTCTGATTCTAAAGTCATCATGAGGAGTTTTTCAGGTTTCTGTAAACACATCTAAAGAAGGGATTGAACAACTTCCAGCCTACAGATCAGTTAGCAGTCTTTTCTGGGGGATTAAATCCTGCTCACAGCATAACTGAGATACATCATATTTCTGGTGCTTGAAGTGTTGCAGAATCTGAAAAACCCAGTGTGAGAGCAGAGAAAGTAAAATGAGATGGAAGAAAGAACTTGCTCCTCACCGGTTTCGCTTGCACTGTACCACGGGAGCACATATAAATCAGGGCAGTGAACAGTCCCAGAGAACTTCCCCAGTCACCTGCCTACTTCCACAGCATCTTCTGTGCTTTAAAAGAAGATCTACAGCCTCACATGACAGGAACATCAGCAGTAAGTTGTTAAATTGATTTTATGAAACATAAAATATGAGGAGCACACAGCAATTTAAGCATTTAATTGACTAGAGGTACAGAGAGAATGTCTGCTGAGTGTTTCTTCACCATCTCAGGAAAGGAAACTTCCACATCCTGTCTTTTGGGAGAAGAACAGGAGATTTTAAACTTTCACTTAGCTTTCAATGTACCTATCTTACATATATAACAATGCTGTAAGGAATACACAAGCTTTTACCCTTAGGTATTGAATAAGGGCTAGACAGGAAACTTTCTCAACCATGTTTTAAACAATAAACTACTCCATTGCTTCCTCTTGGAGACTTACCAAACATTTACTAAAAGTTTCCTATTTTCCTATTAAGTTACCCTATTTTTTTTTCTATTTTTAACAGAAAGCCACTTGCCCACAGCCAGCAAAACTGAGTTTATGATCCCTTAACTCAGAGAGATATTTCCCCCTGCTCTTCTGTATTAGAGTTTATACATGAAAACAAGAGTCTGTTCCAGTGTCTCACGAGCTGCTAGCGGAAAAAAATACTACTAAACTTCAGAGCAATTCCCAATGGTTTCTTCATAACTAACAAAATAAGAGCTACTGCAAATATTTTAAAAATTAAAGAAAAATTAGAGTATCAGCCCATGCAGCTCAACAGAACGCCCTTATTGCAATATTTTCTCATTTATCCACAGAAGTTCTGCTGTTTCTTGGGTGAATACTATAGCAAAGTATTCTTATACATGTTTAAAGAGAAAACTCAAGTTAAAAAAATGGCTTTGCCCTTTTCCCCCACATTCTTTTAAGAAAGAAGGTGATGCAGCCACCAACCCCAGAATACAAAGCTAAACCAGTTGTAATCCTTGCTGGTAGTAAACTACTTCCCATGTGACAAATAATTGATTTGGAAGCAAAGATACTCGCAAGCCACACACATTAAAAATGAAAAAGCCATTTCTAATCAGTATAAAATACCCCTCCGTTCTGTAGCAGCTGGAATGCAACCTAAGTTTATTAACAAAAGGAAAGCCCCTTGAGACATGACTTGCTGAATTGATTGCTGAGTCCTGTCAAAAATATGAGATACAACCCAGACACTAAACCTCCACTGTTAATATATTTTATTTAATTATTTTCTTGAATGGGGCATTTCTTGACACAGTAGGCAAGGGAATTCACTGCTGTCAAGAAGGCAACATAGTTAATTGCACAGCAAGGAACATGTCCTTTCCCTTATGTGTTCATCACTGGGCAACAGAGATGCTGTGTCACAACCTACTTGTATTTCTCCTTTGGTTTCTCAACTGTTCTTCAGGTTTCCTCTCTTCCCTTTCTTTGGAATGTGAAAGTTATAGAGATCATCACCCTAATTTAAAATTACTTCTACACTAGGCTTAAATGATAAAAAAAAACACCCTAGAGTCTTTTAGGTCAGAGAGGGTATTTGTTATATCAATTTTCCAGAGAATTTCCCCTCTCCTCTGCAGCATCGGCACAAGTTGGTTGGTCCGCAGTGAAGATCAGAAAGAAAGCCATTATAAAGTTACATAAATTTGATAATTGTAGCTAAGGCACAAACCTTGCATCATGACATCTTTGGTCTTGGTGCACTTATTCCAAGGTCAGCCTTCATCCTCAACAGTTCTATCCATCAAAAATAACAGGTTGCAGATTGAACCAACTGATAAGAGGCCAGAGTGCAAGACGCAGAGTAATAGCTCTCCCACATCAAGGTTACAGCTTTTGACTCTCACGGCACAGAAGGGCAAAGCTAATAACATGTGAGCTGTAAGAATCATTCAACAGACTCCATCATAAGACACACAAAAGAGTATGCAGAGTAACTAAGAGGTGCTCTTATTTCCTGAGGTATGGTTACTGTGGTAGCAGACACACTCCCCGGTAAGTTTGTCTCACCCATAAATTACTCAGATAATTCAAAAGTCTGAGGGAAAAGAACTTTTAACAAAATTCTGAGTCTTACAGACTTGCAGGGATTTTGAGAAGAGGGAAATGAAGTGTTGCCTTTTATACTGTATTTTTACAAGGGGCAGGCAGGGATCACAGAATAAGCTGTGCATGGAAACGGGCACAGCGACGCACGTGAAGCAGCTGCCTTTCCTTCCCAGGTCAAGAGTGCCATGGTTGGAATACAGGCACAAGACAAGCTCAGACTGCACATAAACTTTTGAGAACAGCAGCAGAATGCTGACAACAGAAGGTGACACTTCTGGTCCAATTCTGACACCAGCAGCTACTTGTGGCAACAAAAGGTCTTGTCCAAATTCATCTCTGCTGTAACTCGTCTGACCACAACACACAGGAACAAATTTGGCACCTGATTTTCAGCTTTTCCATAATTACAGTGCTTTGTATGAGCAGTGGGAATTTTATATACAGATGTTAGAGCAAGTCACATCAGCTCAGCTCCTCTCCTGAATGCAGCCTGTCAATGTTTGTGATCCGTACAACACAAGTGTTAAGTTGCTGTTTCACCAAAGAACCAGCCCACAGTATGTAATACCTGAAAGGCAGGAAGCAGGAATATTTACCAAAAAAAATTCACTTATCTTGTAACTTTCTATGCTTGTTCTCAGTGGTGTTATTCATAACCAAATACAGGGATTTTTTTTTTCATCCAATGGGTTACGCTTCTTTTGGTGAGCAAAGTGTATGAATTGTCATTTGTCACACTCCTTTCAGGTAGAGCAATTATGATAATGCATAAATTACAAATTTTGATTCCTTGTACGAGCAAACAACAGAACAGTATCTTTTATCTGGAAACCTTTTCAAAACACGCATTTTAATCAGTAGCCAGGGAAACCAAAAAAGAAAATGCAAACTCATGATGAAGAGGCTTGTGTTTAAGCACAAGACATTTTCAAATTTTTCCCAAGAGAGAAAATTCAATCTGAAAGTACTTTGAACAGCGCAGGCACGAATTCCTCACCTGCTGGTTGGCTTATTGTGTCACAGCGTTCCCTGATCTCCCTCTCTACATCAGCTGTAACAAACAGCTATTACCATACACAAAGTCATGTTTGGAAAGCTTTAGCATTGCAGATTATCAGCTTCTAAGACAAAAGATGCCTTTATATGGGAGAGGTGGTACAGGCAAGTAACCTGCACAGTGGGCTGGGAAGATTACTTGTTACTGCTCCGCACAGCTTTGAGGCATTAGGGTTACACTGAATGAAATGTTCTAACCAGTATGAAACACAGAAAACGTCTGAGCAAATCAACAGCTCTGCTCCCAAACATTTGTTATTACTCTATTGTCCTGTTAAGAATCACAATTTTCACAGCAAATTCTATTCTCTTTTCTGTTCTGTAGCCCTTCTCCTGACCCCCGATATAGTCCTTCTGTAATTCCCTGCAGTATAACATAAATGCCCCGATATTTTGTGCCTGAGACAGCAAGTATAGCTCATCAGTGGGAGACAACCAGCTGGAAGTGAACCTGGGCAAGGGACAAAGAGCATTCCTAAGATCTTTCCTTCATATCTCGTTCACACTGACCTTTGGGCCTTGCATTTCTTTTGGGACAGAGAGGATTTAAAATACTGGGCAAAGGGGAAAAGCAGTGGGCTGTGTGAGGACACACAATTTCACTGAAAGCCCACGTAAGGAACACGTAGTAGCAACCATCTCTGGCTTTTCTAGAGACCACAGAAAATTGAAAACTGTGAAAAGTGTAACTTTTTATAAATAGCTCTTGTGGCTGAAGGAAGGCTTGGGATGCTGCCACATCGCTGAGGAGCTGTTAAAAGGCATCTGGAAGACAGTTGAGTTTTCCCTCTCACTGCCTATTCCACTGACGGAATCAGTTGACCAATTTTTAACTGCCCTTTTATCTTTACAATTAATAAAGCTAGTAAGTCTACTTAACACTCCTTAAATCCTTGTAAATGTCTCTTCTTGGTGCCTATTCATCCTTAAAAACGCTGCCTTGTAGAGCCAAATTGGACAGCCTTGTGTTTCTCTTACTGACGTGCTTCAAAGAACAGTGGAGCTGGTTGTACACATCGGGACAGAGCATCGAAAAGTAATCAGCAAACACCTTAGGAACTGCAGCTGTTTCACAGTTAAGCACCTTTAAAAACATTACCTGAAATTCATTAGACCCTGCTTCAGGCACATTTTAAGAGAACTAGCTGCTAATAGAGAAAACTTCTGCATGAGTTGCTCACAGGAGCCTCTCCAGCTCGAGGTGCAGCTGCAGCCTCTCCTGCCCTAGGCTGTAGTCTCATCAACATATTCTGGCAAACATCTGGAGAGATGCACTGTGATACTAAATGCAGGCTTGTATTTTACTTACAAGTATTAATTTCAAGTAGGTCATGTCCAACTGAGCTGAGCTGCTGCCACCAATTCAGCAGTTTTAAGGATGAAGTTTAGACTGTCAGTGAAAAGATCTTTGTTTTAAAAGGAAGACAACTAATTAGCAGTTTATTGCTCTAAAGGCCACATGCAAAACTTGCAATAAACACTTGCAATGTTTGGCCCAAAGTCAGGAATAACTGCAATTGATATAAAGGTTCCTTACATCTTTTCATGGATACATTTACACCCCCATTCCAACCCCTTTCTTCTCCACCAACAGGACAAAATTTAACTTCAAAGTTTCAACATTATTCCACGAGCTGAACACTGGGCCTGTGGGGAAAATACCAAAAATCAGCATTTTCTGCTCCCTTTTAAGACCTATATTTATTCATTAGTTATAAGTATCTGGGAAACTGGAAGCAGGTGGAATAATGACATGAGTAGCCAAGGAAGTGGGTCAGTACCACAGGTGAAAAACCCCAGACATATCATAATCTAAGCCTCCATTTGCTTTGTAACTCAAGCAATCTGCAAATACAAACAAATAAATCTAGTTTTTAAAGGAGACAACTATCCATGGAAAAAGTAACTCTGAAGCACTCAGAGAAGACAGATTTACCACACAGACTGTACTTAACTGATTAGTCTTTCACACTGCAGGAAACCTTCCCGTGCTGGCTCCCTCTTCCAAGGTAAGGGAGCCTTGTCTCCCTTGATCACATAAATGCCATCGCAAGAGACATTTAAATTGACTGAGATTTTAGTTCTTATTGCAGAGGTAATTCAAGGCACTTGATGCAACACTCCTTCTCCTGCCATATATTCAGTTCTCTTTGCAAAATGGCAGCAGCAGCTGCAGGAACAAGGCCAGCACGAGCAAACAGGGAAGCACCGAGTCCTGAAAGAGCACCTGCACCACATGCTCAAAGTAGTTTTTAAACTACAGACACAAAAGTCTTGGGGGAACATGAAAGCCTCAAGCAACTCCTCCAAATCCTCCCGTGGTCAAAGAATAAAGGATTTACACATAGTTCCTTTGTTTGGGGAAGGCAGTTGCTGTGGGTTTGGAAGTCAGTCCATATTTCCCCGCTGGGGTTTACATGGTGATCTGTGAAGATCTGCCACGGCCGGTTTCATACGACAGCCTTACCAGGGTATGAGAACTCTCTCACTCTGGGTGCCTCAAAACATTTACCAACTTCATTATTTCCTGAATTTTGTTATTTAAACCATCCCTTATTAGCTGCAAAAAGCATATGGGACCCTGCTATAATGAAGCTACTCAATATTTTTAGCTGTTTAATTTTGGATCAGCGTATCATCTGGAGCAATCACCCCTCACATTTCACTTTAATTGGGCTGTCTGAGACAGAAGGGTTGAGAAAGGCACACATGTTCCATTTCCAAGCAGTATGTTCAACTGGCTTATGAAAGGTTAAAATCAGGAATAAGAAAATAGCTTTATTCCCCCAGGAGTAATGCCAGTTGATCAGTTTAAACACAGATGTTTTAAGCTCCACATCTAATAAAGAGTATACCAAGGCTCCAGAGATCTGCACAAATAGGGAAATTCCTTCCCTTCAAAGTAGATTCTCATTATAATGTCTTCTACTATGCAAATATCTGACAAAGAAATCATAAAAGCCAAAGCAGTGGGTGGTCTGCTTGGATGACAACACTGATACTTCTCTAGCTGATGGCAATATGTGATTTGTTACTGATAAAGAGCACTCAATATTCTCAAAATGCAAATGTTTACATAGGCAGACGATCAACTGATCAGTCCTATATAGACTGAAAGATTTATGGCTATGTATTCTTAACCAGGCTTCTGAATGCCTCAAGGGAAATAAGGACTCATTGCAATGCCCAGCTCTCAGCATCACTCAAAATAAGCAGGCCAAACGTCTTTTTTTTTTTTAAATGACACAAGTTGAAAGTAGGTTTTCCCTTAAAGAGATTAATCACAGCAGTCAAAATCACTACACAACACTGAGGAAATATTTGCACATGAATAAATCACACTCAAAGAATTTAGGAGCCGAATTTCCTTAAACCAGTTCTTAGTTTAGTGTTGGCAGCTCTGTGTTACCAATCCAAACCAGCACAGCAATGCAGTGCTGGCAGTGGTTCTGGTTAAGTCATTATAGTGCACTGGAAGCCTGTGATACATCCCATTCCCTGTCCTACTTCTCGTCTGTCCTACTTCATTTTCAGATGGTTCCTTTTATTGGTAAGCAAAGTAATTTTTGATCTGAAACAACACAGCATGTCTTAGAGATTGATCTCAGAAAACAGTGAAACTTGGATTCATTCTCAAAAAGAACTGATTCAGGTACTTTGCAACATGTTACAATAGAATTCCTAAATAAGGTTCAAACCTGGTGACATTTTTTAGCAAAATTCTTGGAGAATTTGACAGGTTGCCTAAAAGGTCCTCACAAAAAGTCCCTTATTCTCCTGTACCATGGAAAACTGTGTTTACAGGTAAGAAGTTTTATTTAATGGAGGGAGAGAGAAGTAAAAGTTAATTGAAATTAGATGTTATACCATTACTCACCACACTAAAGAAGAAAACATATGAATTAGACCTGAAACAGCAATTCTGGTAAATAGCTAAAGCTGATATTAATATTCTTTTCCTTAATTATCTCTGCACTCCATATTTGTATCTTACCCACAGTTCTCAAGTGTTTGATGCTAGAAAGGCTTAAAAGAGAAAATGCCATCTGTGAACTCTGTCAGGTTCCAAACACACAATCTCGTGGTTCAACCAGGGTGACATACCAGAACACAGCACTTAGAGCATTGCAGGACCAGGGATAGGGACAAGTGTAATTCTGAGTATCAGCATAACCAGCTCTTTCTAATCTTCCACAGTCATTCCGGAAGGTGGAATCCTTGAGAAAATTACAAACTATAACATCAAAGGTAGGCAAGGCCGTATTGAGAGTCCTGAGCACTTAAAAATCATGACTAGTTTCATCACAACATGAGTGAGATCTTCATTTAGTGTGAAGTGATTTAGTGTGGCAGACAGTGCAGTGTCTGAGGTATTTGTCATTTAACCATAGGTTATGCTTCTCTAAGACTGGCTGAATCTCACAAAGATTCCTGAGAAGACAGAGGATGTGCCACCTCCCAGGAGCACGAGCCTGCTGTGCAGACCTGGGCACAGCATGAAAAATGCCCCTCTCGGCACAGGGCTGGCAGCCCTTTGGTAGCAAACATCGATAACTCAGTCGAGTTTCACGGTTGACAAAGGAAATCTTCCCAGGGCAGAGAGGACTGTTCCAGGTTTCCTCCAACTACAACAGTCAGAAATAAAGAATCAAGACATGTAGGTCTGGCTGAGGCAGAAGTTTGCACGGCTGTAGTTTACACTGTGCCCCTGATATGCAATAAATCACCCATAAACCCATCATCTTCTCACTAACAACGTGAGGGCTTTGAGAACTCCCAAGGTGAGAAGCTGCCTGGGTTCCCTCCACTTAGGAGCTGTCTCAGCTCACAGTAGGGTGGATGGGACATGCCAGGACACTGCAGCAGCCAACCCCAATGCACCCTTCTAGGAACAGCAGTTCCACAAAGGCATTGCTGGGCACCAGAGCTACTCACCCCACGGCACACTGAGCTAACCAAGCCAAAATACTATCCTGAATGGACCAATCAGGTTAGAAACATGGCATTGGTTTTTTGCTGAACTGGTTTTAACATTAAATATTAAATACGGGGCCTGTATGCTCAGCATTTTTTTCACCCCAAAATACTTTCTCATTAGATATATTAATTAGTATCTCTAAATCACAGTGATAAAGGAAGGCTTTTTGAAAACGCTAAGTAGCCACCTTTGTATGTGTAATTTAGGTTTGCATTTGACAGTAAACTAAGAACAAAACATAATTTGACAAGGTCAGAAGAGAATGCAGAGCACTGCAGTTTGTAAGAGAAAGTTAGATATGGCAACACAACTCCACTGATGTACTGGAAAGGCGCCCCTCCAAGAACCTCCCAATACCCCGCTTAGTATTCAATAAAACCTATTAGGACAATCACTTTGACTTCTAATATGCTTTGTCTTGCACATCACTGGGCCATTATTCTTTGTGAACGTGTTGTCAGTATTTAATTCAACTAAGTTTGTATCCATGGCAATGGTTAGGAGTAGGCTAAAGAAAAAGGAATGTAGTCATAGGCCAGTAGCTCAGTAACAAAAAAATACAGCAGCCCATTAATGAAGTGAGAAGAGGTGAACAGGAGCAAGAAGAATACCAGCAAAAGAAGGGGGAGTTGTAATTACAGTTGTGAGGGAGGGCAGAGAAGTGTGGGAAGCTGCCAAACTCCAGTTAGACTGTAATTTGGCAAATCTTGTATTTTTATCATTACGAACGTTTGGTGGTCACTTCCAGTATTCCAGTAAATACAAACAAGCTGACTAATTCCTCGCCACATTAGGTCTGTCAAAATGAAGTGCTTACCTATGTGAACGTCTTGTGCTGCTTTATCTTCCACAGAACAGCAAAGCAACATGACCCTCACCTCCCAGGCAAATTCACTTACATGGATTTAAAAGGTTGCAGACCTTTCTTAAAGGATAATACAGTTGTCAAGAAGGTAACAAGGCCCACGTTAAAAACTGTGCCACTTTCTGTAAATGACTGACAGCAGAATAAACTTGTGACTATCTCCACTATGTAAATGTAAATGACTTACTACTAGCAGCTCTAGAAGAAATCCCAGGTTGTGAATCTACACAACCCTGATGCTGATCTTTAGTGAAAACAATATATCCCCACTAGTAAACTCAGGAAGGGGCTTTAATGAAATTCACCCAAACTGGAAAAGTGTTTGAGATATTTTCCACAATTACCACAGGCTACAGAGGTTAACGAAGCACAAAACATATAAGCATCTTCTAGTTTCAGGTTTCATTACAAAAGAAGCTCTTATATCCAGGTTTTAGGGCAAAAAGAGTACCTCAAGCTGTTACTAAATCACTCAGCTCAATATTAGAGTTTATAATCACATCTCATTCTAATAGTACCTTATGCCTTCCAGGTTTTAATTCTGAGAATTGAAAGAGATTAACCCCAACACAACATATACTATCATACCCTTATGCATTTTTCTCAGGTACAGACTACAGTTTTTAATACATAAATTGCCAGCTACTTAACTCCTTTCCCAGTCAAAATGGGTTAACTGTTTCTTTCATAAAGAGATAAATGCTCTCTAGTAACAATAACTGTCAAATCTGCTACGTGCATAAAAACAATTGAATTCAGTCTGTTCAGAAACCTGTACAGTTAAAATTCCTTCTGCGTGACTGCCCTTTAAACAATATATCTGAAATCAGCTAAGCAAAACCACAGATCTTGTAAACTAAAGCATCTTTGTCCACAGTAGGATGCTGTTGCATTAATTTAACTAATACACTTTTGAAATAACTTTATCTACTTAACACAATCTCTCGTGCACACACCATCTCACATCTTCCTTAAAAGGCCAATGACCTTACTTTTAACAAATTAGCAAGAAAAGAAAACATCTGTTGCCTCAAATACTTGATGGACTGGAGAATGAGGAAACATTCATTCACAGTGGCAGCTGAACATATGTGGGTTACCATTATACACGTCATTAGGTTAGCTTTATATTTTACCACTTTTGCCACAGTAGACAAACTCGACTCTGGTATGCAAACAGAAGGGCTATCTCAGAACTGCAGGAACAATCTTGTGAGACGCTGAAAAACATCAGTCTGGACAAGCTGAAAGATGAAAGATACATGTGCTAAAAGGTGGGCTAAAGTTCTTTCAATTTAGGAATTCTTCCAATACCACTTTCCTCTTCCTTATTTCCACAGTGTACTTAAAGCCATTAAATACGGTCCTGTGGCCTCTGAAGCATGTAATTACTAAGATAAAATAGGAAAACCTCTATTTGTCTTTCTGTGTTGCCAGCTCTGAGGCTGCCAAAAGGAGAGTGCACTGTTCTACGTTCTCTTGGACCTTGTCAGAAAGATTTTAATTGTCCAAACCAACCAGAGCAGACACACCAAAACATGCACTGCTACACCAGCTACATGTAAGATTTTTAAGGTTACAACAAGAACACCCAAAGAGTAACGTTCACCCGTTACTTCAGAGGCAACAAGTATGAACACTCCATACTGCTGCAGCAATGCCTCTCACATGTTGTCACAAACGAAATAAGAACCCCACAGTGACTCCTACACCCATATGCAGCACCCATAGGGCAACTTCCTAAAGGAGAATTCATAATATCAGTTACCAGGAGTCTCTCCTACACCTTTTCCTGGATCTGAGGTTGGTTCACAGTCAGTTGGGCCTTCAAATAATAGAAGAGAAGTCAGAAATTGTCCTCGTCATCAGAACTTGTCCTGCAATTCTCTCTGGAAGTTTTGGGGTCATCTATACTATTTAGTCGACTTCGATATACAGCCTAAATTAGTTAAAAAGACCATCTTATCCTATTTGCATTCAAAGAGATACATGCAGCTTGCTTCTTCCTTAATTCTTTGCAGTGCTCTGAGCCAGCACACCACACAGAATTAGTTCTACTGAATGAATTCATCAGTTCTAGCAGAAGTTGAAGTTTTAAAAACTATATTCTCTCACTTTTCCAAGTTTAGTAATAACTTGGGATTGCAAACTGAAAGAATGGATGCCAACTTTCTTTTTCTGCCTATTCATAGGAACAAATACAGCACAGTCCACTTTCATTCCTTTCCCTGAGTGTTAACGCTGATCAGGACACTGGCAGTATCAATCAAGTTGCAAATCAGGAAAGAAGAATTTGTTTGCTAGGTTTCTAGTAAATTTTTGATCCTTCAGCTCTGTCAACCTTCTATTATCTCTGATACCTGACAGAATTTTAAACAGCTCCTCTATCCAGTAAGCCTGTTGTCCAATGGCTAATTTTTTAATACAAGTACAACTTCAGCCTTTCTTTTTACTTCATATGGATATAAGAGAACTGTGTTTGGTTCATATATATAATGTATATATACATATTTAAAAGAACTCATGTTGTGGTTTTTTTCTAGTTGAATCCCCCTTTGAGCATTTATACCTCACTGTAAGTGGCACTTTTAAATGTAATAACCAGCATCTCTTACAGTTCTCTTAAAATTAAGTATATTTTCCTTGGATTTTGGTAAGTATTTGGTGGAAATAGCTTCTGTGTCCCATGACAGAATAGAAGTAGTGTCCATGAGTGCATGCTTTGCCATGGAGTAGAATGGTTTATGGCACACATCCCAGGAATTTTTGTAAAATATTCCTTTCTGGGAGCAGGGCCATGTCCAAGACCATATAGAGAACAAAACAAAAGGCTCAAGTCACACTTCATCCAAGCAGGCAGGTCAGAGAGCTTCTGAGATGAAAGATTTGCCTGAACTTGGAGTCAGCCATGAGCATGCCCAGTTATTTGCCAGCACACTCACTCGGAGGGGGAAGGATGGCTCAAGGAATGGAGTTAAATCATCGCACTCCAACACGTCCCTGTCAGTTTGGGGAGGCCAAGGCGATAAATCAGTAAATTTAGATCACAGAAGCACTTTCCAAATCATAGAACATTAAGGGGTTAGAATGGACCTTAAAGATCCTCCAGTTCCAACCTCCCTGCCCATGGCAGGGAACTTTTCACTAGATCAAGTTGCTCAAGGCCTTACCCAACCTGGCTTTGAACACTGACAGGGTTGGAGCATTCACAGCATCCCTGGGCAACCTGTGCCAGTGCCTCATCACCCTCACAGTAAAAAATTTCTTCCTCACACCTAACCTAAATTTTCCCTCTTTCAATTTGCACCCAAAATACAGCTGGAGACTCAAGTCTTGGATATAAGAACACGGAATGGGGCTGGGAATTGTACATACACATGAACTTAAGACCAGTACACAGTATTGCCAATTTTGTGAGTTGTCTGCAGCTATGTAAAAAATACCTATAAAATAAACAAGGTAAGAAGTTTAGATGAAGAGCACAGAATATTTATGCTAGGAACAATGAAAATGGTTTAGGCCAAGTGCTGCGTTTTGTTATTCTGATTTTCAGACAAATATCATCCAACATGTATTGGAGCTAGTCAACAGCTGACATTTAAACATATTTATAAAGGAAATTCTATGATTCTTTAAAAAAAACTAAGTTGTTATTTCTTCCAAAACATGTTGGCCTTGAACTTTTTTTTGCACTGCATCACAGATTTATTTACAAGCTTTAAACAGTATTGAAAAATGCAGCAAACTAAATATGCAAACTGTCATCGGAATAAAAGCCACTTCTGTTCTGTTAGACTTTGTGTGAAAAACAGCTTAGTGTCACAGAAGTACTGCAGATAGAGCTTGAAGAGATGTTTCCCAAGGTTTTCAATGCATTCTTAAAACAATCAAGTAGTACTTGACATAATTACCTTTGGTCCCCCATAGTTGTAAACGACATGACTTTTTGAAAATATAATCCTTAAACTACCAAACTTCTCCATTTTAAAAATAAGCATTAATTCTTCATCTTTTTCAGTTTATTTGGCAATAAGTAACTGGTTGCAACCCTTTTCCTACAGAAGGAAAATAAATCTTGAACCTTTCACATAAAGAAGTTGCAAGTGATCTATTTCAGCACAGAGAAGGGCAGTCATTGCCTGCACTGCTACTCTGCTTTCTCCTTTCCTCTCACCACCAACATGCTTATAAAACAAATAAACCCTTCCTGCTGTTCCAGTGGTTTCAAACATGCTTTCAACATTTTCCCGTGTGGTGCTTTGTTCTTCACCACCTGCTCAGCTGCTGATACAGTTTGAGGCACCCCCAGTAAGCAGGTCATGCACTGAACATGCCAGGCAAGCCTGGGTCAGAGCAGTACACAGAAAAAAAAAAACCTGCTTCCAAAGATAAGCTGAAAAGAAAGCATTTGCTCTTCCCTGCAGGTCAGTTTATGCCTTTTTTTTCTTTTTTTTTTTTTTTTAAAAAAAAGGCATCAAAATGATTTTCTAAATTTCAGTTACTTTGAGAAGACTCTTACTATGGGCCAAATCCTCCCCACTGGTCCATGCACACTTGTATATCAGGGTCTCCTAAGAATTTAAACTTAACAAGCATGCCTGGGGTTTTTTTTCTTAAAAAGAGGGATCTTATCTGTCAATTCATTTTGGGGATCAGAGGTTGTTGTACCACATATTTCAGCTACGTTCCTGACTGACACCATCATCTCTGGTTAACACAAAGAGCTACTTCGCTGCAGTAGGATCTGTTACCAACACGTGCTTCCCAACTGATTCTTCTGGCTTTGAATTAAGGAAGTTGTGTGTCCAGGTCTCTCCAGGGAAAAAGGTTGTCTTATCTTAGAAAATCAAAAGCAAGATCAGGGATGGGGCAAGACTACTGAAAAAAAAAGAAAGACTCCTCAGAGTCCTGGGTTATGTGGCAAAAAGTGATTTTTTTTCTGAAGAATTTTGCTCCAGAAATATGAAGATACTTTCTTACAGTTTAACCTTCCTGAGTGGGACCAAGACACAACTAAAAACTGTCAACTGCTCAAAAAGTTCAAGTTGTTACTTGCTAATAATCTCCACTTATGGAAATACATAAAGTTTTTTACAAGCAGAAGTTAAATCTGTGTGGAACACTGTAAAAATATACAAATATGAATCCCACCTTAGAGGTGTGGAAACAAAGACAATGTGAATTCGGCATTGCAGCCAGAGAGAGGCCAGAGAGCAGAACCCCAGAACCCAGACACACAGAGTGATGGGATCATCACTGGATGCCTCCCAAGCTCCTCCACAGCACATTCCCACCACACAGAGGGATCTCTGATCCATTATGGATGAGCTGCTATTGACTTTCATAAGAAGCAGCACAAATCTGAAAACAATATGACTTGCACTGTGGTTTTGACAGCACAATACACAATGAAACTAATTAAAAGCTGATCATTAACAATCTTTGCAAGGGCATGGAATCTGAGCAGAGACAACAACCCTTTTAAGGGTCTAACACGATGTAATATCCATGATTTTGCGCTTTCTGTTGTTAAGTGGTTCTTTCTGCAATCAGTGTCAGTGCTCTCAGAAGTCACAGATGAAAATGCTTCTCCACAAGCAAGAGTCTCAGTATTAAAAAAAAAAAAACAAACCAGTATTTAAAGGATCTATGTTTGAAAGGGAGAAACATGAAGAACGAAATAGAAGAAAATGTATCTTAAAACAAACCCGAATTTGTAAGCCATGTTAGTGGGTGGATGTTTACTGGCTTCATTTCAAAGCTCTTCCTATACCAGTCTCCCCACAGAAGATGGGAAGAAGGAGCTCAAATTCCCACTTTTTTACTTTGCCTGAGCAGAGCTGAATGTCCCATTTTTAAAAGAGTAAGGGAGATAGGAGGCATTGCCTCTTCTACATTCCTAAATCTATTCTTTTTCAAATATCTTTGGCTATTAGGAAGCAAATTCAGCTACTGATCTAATTTGTTTCAACTTATAAGTACTAATACCCAAGCAAACATATGTTGAACAGGCTGGTTTGGAATATTTAATGAGAGTTTAGTTACTGATTTGTAAATGAAAAGTGCAAATGTGGCAGTTGCCATAGATCCTTGTAGTTCCTTGCTGGCACTGAGCCCAGCTAGGCTTAAAAATATGCAACATATTGATGGGAGGAAAGGAGAAAAAAATTTAATATTATGTGTAAAACTTGCTGTGAAAATACAATTCTGCATATGGATCTTAATGTAAATCGTACGAGCAAGACAAAATAATTCTGAATGCATTTATGTATGCTTTGTGCTGATGGGATTAATGCAAATATTACAGTCACACCATAAATTCACAATGAAGTGAATGCCTACAGGCAATTCAGTTTCCTGTCCTTGGTAGCTGTGAACAGAACTGTGTTCTGTTCTACATTTGTCAGCAAATGAAACAGTGAGGAATAATCTCTTCTTTTGTACCTGCCTCTCTGTGACATTTCTGCCTTGGAATAGGGAAGGCCCTTTACTGAAGAAAGAGACACAGGGAAGACACATCTTGTTCCTGTTCCTGGAAAACGGAGGGAATGCAAAGACAGTGAATGGGCTGTTATTAAACCCTGATGCTAACAGAAGTTAAGTCTCCTGCATTCATAAATTATGATAAACTCTAGTACTCCCCTCCTCCCCCGGTTATCACACCCACTTCTGTAAACTCTTGCCTCATTTTCTTTCCTAGCCCTTGTCTAGGAAGTAAAAGAAGCCCTGAGGACTGGGCACCAAAAAGCTGCTACTGCAAGAGTTTACTTGTGAGTACTGCAGTTCCCACCACCAGGTAGGAAAGAACAGCCCTTTTAAAGGACATTTGAGTTTGGAGAGTCCTTTCTGGGTAACCTGCCCAGGGTGACACTGCCCTCATGAAGAATTTTTTCCTAATGCACAGTCTGAACCACCCAAGACTCGGTTTGTGGCTGCTGACCTTTGAGTCAGTACTGAGGAGAACATGCCATCTCTGATTACTACATGGAGGGCAGTTGCAAAGCTGCCACTACGTCACACTTGAACCTCATCTTTGCCAAGAAGCAACCTAGTATGAGCTTCCCTTCACTGAGGAAGCACAGCTCCCTCAATCCCTGGTGTCAACTCATACCCTGCTCCCTGTAAAAGCAGAAGTTGTCTCTGCCAGGTATTCACAGGCTACGTCAAATTAATCAAACAACGTAACAGGTCTCAGAAAATGAAACACAGAATTAAACATTTAAACAAGCAAGTGCTACAAAACATTGCACAGACAACATTAGGACTTGGTACTCGTCCTGTGTGGTCATATACAGTGTGTATTTTCCATCTTACAATGGACAGAGAAGCCTTGGTTTCTCTACAGACTTTTGTAACACTGATATGAATGAGAGTGATATTATTTCACACACCCCAAAACCAAACCAGACACCACTGACACCTGTTCTGGCAGACCCCACATCAGAACTAGGAGTGTGACTCTGTCAGTGGACTTGGCATAACCTTAAGGAATTAGTAAATACTACAGAGAACATTAAGACACCACACTGAAATACAAAAATCATTGAAGAGTTGAAACAAAACCCCCAATATTTAAAAAAATAAAATTTTAAAAGAAGTACATTATTTCAAGTACGTTTTCTGTTAGCGGTCTGAGATTGGCTTCTGTTACACACACCCACGTCCCATGAAGACCACACAGAGAGGAGGGCTGCCACAGGGATGTCTGGGCGTTTGCATCACCCCTGGCACCCTGAGCCTGCAGAGATACACAGCATGTCATGGACCACAGAGGCACAAATCCTCAGCCACACAGGGGTCAGCAGCTCAGTGGCTGTGAGTCCTGTCAAACTTCTTGTGGGAAAAGCCTTCAGGTTAAATAAGGGATCTTCCACTTTCTCAGCTATGACTGAGCAGAGCTATAAAGCAATTCAGATTTTTAAGTGTTTATAGGTATTTAGAAAAATGTTTATATACTCCAATTAAGTTTCTAAACTCCCTTTTAGTTCCTTCCATAGGATTCTTGTCATATGTGAATGGTTACACTGCCATTATTAAAGCTGATTACACACCAAACAAAGCATTTGAGCATAGTTATAGACCCTTTACAAGAAGCCACGATCTAATACAGGATCTGTGTGGCTCATTAAGAATCTGAGGAATTACCCTGAAGAAATTTGACTATTTTATAGAATATTATTTGTGTAAAAAGCATTTTTATTGAGTTCTTAAATTACACTGGCATATAAACTGCCAATCAAGACTGCCTATAAAGAGCAGGCAAATGAAATGCTGGTGAACAGGCACAAATGATGAAGACAAGGGCTGAGAGATCAAATGAGTTACCACCATAAAATAGCATATAAGGCAAAAGATATGTTTTCTACAGGCAATAACATTTATTGCGACTATCAGTCTGTTTCCATCCTAGTGAAATAACTTTGGAGGATACTTTTATGAGGATGATTTTGCCCATGCAAAATGGGAAATGAAGTTCAATGTCATTTGTCACTGGTTCTCATGGAGTCCAGGGACACCAGCCTGGTTTACATTAGACCAGCAGGTTTACATAAGGAATTGGGTATATAAGGAATCACACCATAATCTGGAAATTAATTTGCACAGAACTTCAGTCAGAACCATTCTCCTTATCATCGAGGAGGAATGATTATCTGGATTAGGCAAAGCAATTGATGATGTAGCTACTCATCTTACCAAAGAGAAATAACTTTTGACAAGACTGAGTTTTGTATTTGCTGGCCTCTTACTTCTAGAAAACTAACCTACCTCAAAAGCCATCCAGCCAAGCACCACAGCCAGACACAGTATCTCAGACACACTCTTAAGGAATTCCTGCTGCAAGGTCCTTGCTGCTCAGAGCAGGGCAGCACCCCTGTCACAAACTAAGTCAATCCACTACATCCAATCTCACTCTACTCCCTCAACTCACATAGCAGCTTGGTGGAGCTCCTTTTTCTGGTAGCAGTGACAACTGTCACGTGGGACACTTCATGTCTTCTCTCCCTTCCTTTCCCAGAAGGTCTTTTAGTGCTACCACAGGAATCCCTCAGCTGACCTGTCCCTGGTGATGTTTAAAGCAGAAGAAATGACCCAATGCTTTCGTCGGAGCCGTGATCTGCACAGGAGGCAGTAGAATCTATCCAGTAACTTGAGCAGGAGGACTTAAAGCAGGTCATGGACAACCGTGCAGCAAGATAAAAAACACCTATGCAGCATGTCTGTGTGTAGCTGTCAGGTTGTGGTTTTTTTGGTTAGGGAAGTTTAAGTTGGATATTAGGAACAGCCTGATAGAGTTCAAAAGTGTTTGGACAACACTCTCAGGGACGTGGTGGGAGTCTCGGGGCTGTCCTGTGCAGGTCAGGAGTTAGGCTTTGATGATCCTTGTGGGTTCCTTCCAACTCATGATATTCCATGATTCTTTCTTCATTACCTTGGCCTGTTGCTTTACTCAATATACAGACAGTCCTTTTAAAAGCAACAATACTGACATACCATATTTAACATTTCTACTCCTGATAAAAAGAAGTCCTTTATGTGTTTAACATATTAATTTTAAAGCATAGCATTCTCAAAATGCTCTTAAACTATCCTGACACAAACGACTCTCTAAGAATAAAACCACAATCATCATAAATCATTTAACAACCTCTCAACAACATATTAGGCACCCTCAGGCTTACAATTTATCTATAAGTGGTAATCCAATATTTAAAAAATCTTAAATATATGAGTGATTGTAGAGTGAAATAGCAAATGGCAGGAAATCAGAGAGCATCAGCACTTTTAAACAGCCCCCTGAGGGCTGCCCAGCTTACTTGGGAGTTCTGCAGCACTACAGTTCAGGGCTTGTCAGTTCAAATCTGACCCAGACTGGCTGCAAGCAAATTCACCCCTCCAGTTTCAGCTGCTGCCCATCTGCCCACCTGCCCACCCCATGTGAAAGGAAAAAAGTCCAAGGACCAGTTAACAGGGGAGAGGTGGGGATTCTCTTTTGCCATTGGAGTCTAGGTCTAGAGTGAACTCCAGCTATGTATGAGCTTGTAGCCATCACTAATAGCACTATGAACTCTAATTTAAAAAAAAAAAAAAAAACAAAAACAAGTCTCTTAGATTCTTGTAGAAGTAGCCTCTACGTTCTGTGTTACTGAGAGGAAAGAAAAAACACCCCACACCAAAACCAGCACACACACAACCAAAACCTGCAACTGCAAAGCACGTGGCTTTTTTTATTAAGAAAGAAGAATGCATTTGAGTGAAGGCATTATAACCGGGCAGGGGCTCACTGGGCCATGCAAAGCTGTCCTAAAAAAAGTAGACATCCATGTATTTTAAATTTGGCCCTAAACCCAGAGCCGCTCCTATAAAGTATAATCTAGCCTAATTGTTTCAAACCAGATTTTCTCTTAAAGATCAAATTTTAAAGCTTGCGGGAGATACTTCTGATGTCTCTTATTTCTAAACATCACGAAAGCAGTTAACTCTTTCTTGTGCTACAACAAAGTGATCTTCCTATCATATCTATCACCTTCTGTAAAGAATATTATTTGATAGTTTGAGGAGCGAGGTATTCTTTTGCCTAAATAATGTGCCAGACAGCAATGGTAAACTTTTGAAGACCTTCATACTGGGATTTCTGCAAAATTCTTGCTAATACTTTATATTGTATAGAAAAACATTTGTCTGAAGAGTTCAGAAGACTGCACAGCACAATATTTATCTACTCGGCATTTCTTCTGACCTTTGCTCACCAGATTCCTGGAGCAAATGTGCCATTAGTTATCTAAGAAATCTGCTTGGGTAGCCTTATTCTTTCGTAAAAATAGGTTCAAGATGTTGCTATTCAGGGGCAGCTGCACTGTACAAGATGTCATCTCACTGATGGGTTTAAAAGGCAGTGTTTGGCTGCAGACTTGAGAAGCCCATAGACAGCCCTCCTCAAGCAATTCCAGCAAACCTTCCCTCTTCTTTGAACACTACACGCTAAGGACGGAAACACGGTCACAACCAGAGATGTCAAATTAATTGCCTCCTTTATCTGAAACAGTTCTTCCCTTTTGCTGGTTTTCAACAAAGCTCTCCCTTCTAAGGCCACCTCTCTTCAATGAGCCAATGCAGACACAGCACACGACAGAAGTGTTTGGTGACCAAGTCTCCTGAGTCGTATCAGTAGATTAAAGTCCTTTTTAGCAATGCCGCTGTATTACTACTCTGCCCATTTCCAAGCTCTGCCTCTTCTAGTAATTTTCTCTCCAATGTCTTCATTTCAACCTTCTGTCTGGGCACTGTTCTTGGTTAGGGCTCAGTCTGGACTTGAGGAAAAAGCAGGATTGTCTAATGAAACCTCAAGTCAGTAAAGCAAAATATATCAGTAAGTTCTTTCCACATACCCAAGATTTTATCAGTTTCCTTACATCTTTCACAGAAATCTTTGGGCATGAATGCATTCTCAGTGGCACTAACAGCCAAGTTCTTGCCAGCTTATGACTGAGACAGGATGAGCAGAGTCATCTAGCACGGGGGCCAGCTCCCTCATGAGGCCCCCTATTTTCAGGTTAAGGCAAACCAGCAAGGAAACGCTTGACACATGCCATATATCTGTTTCTTGCACTCATAAACCTGTCCAGTATTGTGTGGAGAATGGTCTTCTTACTATGTTTTTTAATCATTCTATAATTCTACATTGAGAATCAAATGATTTCCTAGGATCTGTCAAATCACTGAAGGTCCAATAGAAGATGTAGACCATCTACATTCCCTGTTCTTTTGAAATCACTATTTCCTCTCTGTTAAATCCTACAGGACTTTTCTCACAAGAGGAGACAGGGGGAAAACTACCCATGAGCTCAGAGCACTTTCCTGTAGGAGACACTTAGCAGCGAATTCTACAGGAGCTGCCAGTGAAAGCCACAGAATAAACAGTGTCTTCTCTTGGGTTTCATAAAAACTACTGATATCAGGGGGTTATTATCAATCCTTTTTCCCTAAAAACAGTCCAGTGTATAATAACAGGTTTTAGTACTACAGTCAGCAATAAATGAGTGTTTTATGGGCTCTGCTCTAACACTGAGAGATGACTTGCTTTTTAGATTTCAGATTTAATCTTCTCCAGAGGGACTTTATAGAGCAAAGAAGAAAAAGTTCATCCAATTCTTACCAGACTAGCTAAATAAGTTTCCCTTGGAAAGTATCATTTTCACCAGACTAGGTCAGCATGAAGGCATAGGTGCTGTTGTTTATGCCTAGAGTCTCAGGCCCTGGAATGATATTCAGGTTCTCAACTGAGCCCTCACATAAAAAAAAAAAAAAAAACACAGTTCTCACCTGTGGAGTAACTCGTGAATGTTTTCATCGATACAACCACGTGCAGCTATGGCATATATACTGTGTGTGTGCATATATAGACAACCTTATAAAACAGCCCATACACAGAAGCTTAGGCCAAGTTCTGTTTTTTGCAGCTCACCCAGTTTCAGTCGTGATCAAAACTGCAATTAGATTTATCATCTCCCCCTTTCAGGGTCTACCATTTTCCACGTCAAAGAACAGCTCCTCCTCTGGGCTATTCAATATGCACCAGAATGGGAAGAATCAAGTCTCCTAAGAAAGATGATTTTGCCTGTTTCTAGTTGGTTTTACAGGTCCAAAGTACTGCCTGGAAGGTCAGATGTAAATCTGCAGTTCATTTCTGCATTTACTGAGATTCACTCAGGTACCTTTTTATCCACTCACCATACAATCACTGGCTAAATAAGATGGACTTGCCTTGCATCTAATAAAATTAGTTCAATATTTAACATCACACACCACAAAACAAAATCCTGAAAGTGCAGAAAGCAAATTTGCCTTGATGATGTTTTTTGTTTTAATGATTCAGAAGTTGCTGCCATCTAAATCTACTGCAAACTAAGTTTCCAAGCAGCATATGAACAACAGTGTTTTCAAGAGAAACATTATTTCTATTACAGAAATACTTATCTCATTTCTGTAAAGATTAATCAACTGAGAAATCCCCACACACATTATAAATTTCCTCTGGTATACTTCTAAACAACAGATATTATAACCAGATCTATGTTACTTCTATTGCTACTATTCATAACTAAACATCATTTCAGTAGTTTCAATAATATTTAGCACTGGAAAAAAGCATTTAATCATTAAAGAGAAAAAAAATCCTGTGCATACACAACAGGCCAATCTCATTAGTGTCTCTGCCAGCCACACAAAGGCCAGATGAGATTTGTGTTTAAGGAAATCCTCCTGAGTCAGTGTAACCCAATCTCTGCTGAAGTTTTGAAGAGAAAGTTGATGCTTCTCCAGGTTTGTGACTATAAACTGCTTTCACAGCACATTCGAATGGTAATAACTTTGGAAGGCATTGTAAAGGTCTGAGATCCAAACTTTGACCAACAAAGAGCTCAAATCCCAAGGGAAGTATCAATTTCCAGAATGAGCTAGTCATTGAAAACTCTCATAATGTACTTATCCTTCAATGAGTCACATGTCAAAGAATCTTTACCAAAACTAGAGATATTTGCAGTCTGTCAGTATTATGATTTTTAAAAGCAATTGTCCAAGGGAGACAGATTTACAAAACAGTTATTCTAAAGTTCTAGTTGTGGTGAAATAAACCAGTATCCCAATTTTCAGACTTTGAATTACTGAGAAACAGGAGATCCTTATTGGTGTGTGTCCTGGAAGTGTCAAAGCCAGCATAGCCTCTGGAAATGAACAAGCAGACTGATGTGCACTGCAAGGGAAGATATCCTCATATTACATATATTAGAGCAGGAAGTCAACAACCCAGTATAATCAGAATTCTTAATAAAGCTGGTAAACCTCCCAACACAGATGTTCCCACTGAGGAATTGGATTTAATGAAAAAACCTTTCTATTTTTGTTAAGAAAAAAGTTTGCCATACTTTTTCAATGGCACGAAAACATTAAGCAAAGGTAATTGAAAGTTCAGCTCTAGTTCTGTTTTCTCCAGAAGGGTATTAAAACCTTTCCTTCCCTCGTGCACTCTAAAAGGGTGAGGAAAGGCATAGAAATTTTAAATTAAGAAAAATAGATCTTCAACTGGAGTAGTGGTTTTAAAAGGAAGTGCCATTTTTTTCTTAATTATTTTTACTTCTTTCATCTGTCAAATGTAAAAAACCATCTTTTTCATCACTTCACCCACCCATGGGAAGCTGTGGGTCCCCCACAAGCTTAACTAAAGCATTTTCTTGCAAGAAAGAAAACTGAGCATTACAACCACTTACTGAAGAGCCCTGCTTGGTTAATGGAAGCCATTATTTACAGGAAGTCTTTGCAAGGTAGAGAAGACCAGAGGCCTTCAAGCAGGGAACTGGTTTTTGTGCGTCCCATAAACTTTGTGAGCGCGGTGAAATAAGAGCCAGCGTTCTAAACACGGCAGTGGTGGGCTGTAGCTCTGCCCGAGCACCTACACCTGCATCCAAGGCATCAGCAAGAGCTGGAAGCTGCTCCTGGGTACCATTCCTCCCGTCTCCCAGAACTCTCGGCACATGACACTGACACACCCTTCCCTCCAGGGAAAGGCTTCTTCTGCCACCAACTGAATTAGTCTGGCAAATACCTCCACTGCATCTGAAAAGCACAAGACCTAAAATATGCATGATGGGGAGGGCTTTACCAATACTTTTCAGAGGACAATATTTTTTGCCTTTCCTTTTTTTTTTTCTTTTTTTTTTTTTTGGTAAAAATGGAGAGCAGTAAGTTGCTGAGAAACTGAACTATTATCAAAATTAAGCTAAATCAAGCCTTCAACTTGAAAAACACTAGGCCAGAACCTTCCTGAATAGGGCCAGTTCTGCCCCTTCATATCTTCCCAAGTTTTAATACCCTTCACTTGCAAAGCTGCATACTTATATTCTACAGGGCTCCCTCCTTGTTCTGTACACGACAAGCACCACACAACTGTAAAGCTGCTGTTTCCCAACATTTGAATGCTCCTTTTTGAAACCCTCATTTTTATTGGTAGAGTGATAAGCACAACCTAACAAGGTACCCGAAAATAACAGACGGAAACCTGTAATATGTTGCTGACAGATCCTTTTCCTCAGTTTAAGTGCATAAGTGTTCTTAAGACTAGCAGGAACATTAACATATCTCTACTGGAGAAAGACAAGATTGATGCTGTGTTGTCAGGCAACCAATTGCAAACTAAATATAACGCTTCTAAATGCTTATGTATCTCAAATTCATTAAACACAGAAACCAGATAAAAGGGGTTATGCAACAGAAAACATAACCAGCAGCTTTTTAAAAATCAATGTAACAGTAAAAGCACATGTGACAGCTCAATTAGCTAAGATTGAATTTTGTATATTGACTATAAAAATTCTTCTGTGAAGTATGCAATCCCAATAAGCATGAATGCCTCCCTGCATGCACTCATGTAATATCAAGTTTGAGCAGGTGTGCTATGTGAAGAGGTCTGTGCTCAAAATAAAGTCCCGAGTGCATATATAGATGGTTTCCTATTGGATTGATGGCACAAGTTTAAGCTTTTTACACACTAAACATGTATCATGAAGTTTACTCAGATTGGAACATAAACATCCCTGAATTATTGGACAGTCAAAATGTTACAGTGAATCAGATGAGAAGAGCCAGCTAAAGTATTAGGCAAGTAACAGATTTATTACTGGGGGCACCAATAATAACATCATATAATAAGAAAAATGCACTGAAATGACCCCATTTTCTAGAGACAAATACATTTTAAAGGTGTTGTAGATAATGGTGATGGTGACATACTAAAATCTGTTCCACTAGAAGAAGATGCACCCAAACTAGGAGAGAGATCTGGTAACATTCAAAAATGCAGCTTCACACTTGAAGACATACAATGACATCATGCTAATTAAGTTCATGTCATCATTGTACTGGGCACATTTCTACTGCAGCTGAGCGATGGTGCTATAAAAGTACATCCTGTGAACACTATATACAAACACACACCTGCAGCCCCTGTGGAGTCTCTGTCCTTGAATGTATTCAAAACCTGACTGTACAATTTTGCCTTGAGCACACTGTAAATTGTCATATTAACTGCATAAAATATAAGTGCTATCAGATACATGAAAGAGAATAGATACAGCTGCAGACAGATGGGGCGAGCAGACCCTAAGCCATTCAGTCACAATGCAACTATCAGACTAACAAATTAAACTACATTAAGGCTGAGAAAGAACTAATTAATGGTACAGGCTTTTTTCCCTGTAGCATGTTTTTAAAATGCGTGTGAGTCTTTCCCTGGTAATTCTGTAACTGAAAAGGAGTTTTTAAATGGGACTCATGGCCTATAAAGGTGTTAACATTACATTTCAGCAGTTGGATGAATAAAGTCCTGGTAAGAGTAAACAGAGTAAAAAGAAAACGGGCCTGAAAAGAATTAACAACTTCACCAAGCTTAAAAAAAAAAAAAATCCAATTCAATTGTGTTCAAAAATATCCAACTCCTTTTAGAACAAATGCAGCTATTTTTTTGACTCCCTGGTGTATACTATAGACAAAATATTACCAGAATACCCTGTCTCTATAAAGTACATATATACTATGTATTTTCAGAGAGCTCAAATAGAAACATACACAATCTGTCTCTAAAATAGCCACTCATACACCAAATTATATGAACCAATTGCCTGTATCTCATGTTGCACAACATTCTCCTTCCATCTTTGTGACTTGGATCTAGACCTCTGATAGCCTGTCAAAAGCTTAACTGCAGCACAAACAGAATAAATAAGAAGAGCAATGGATGCAATTTTTTTGTGAAAAAAGATACACAGGAAAGCCTAATTTTTGCTCATTGCCACTGTTCCAAATGGGAGAAAAACTACAGTAGTTACCAAAGTCAAGGAAAATGAGGCCAAAATTATTATGAAGTGACTTGGGAAGAGCAGTCATTTGTTTTCTATCAAATCCAATTCTCTACTGGCACAAGGAGCTGCAGAGATAGCAAACTATTAACCCTGCATACCTGCTGGTTGAGAAAAACTTTGCTCTGTTACAATAACTGACACAGACAGGTAAGAAATTTCATCAGGAATAACCTGTCACAAACAAAAATGACACTGAACAAGTCAACATGGTCCCCAACTATTCCATACAACTCACATGTGCTGCCACACAACTGGACAACACGTGCAGCAGAGCTGTGAAGTCATCTATTAACCAGCTGGATTCAGTTCTCTGCAACCCTACACAGTCCATCCATGTCCTAGAAATAGCTGGGAAGGTGGTCTCTCTCTCCATCTGACCCCATACAAATAATTTAAAATCAATTCATTCTTTCTCCCTCTTAATGACATTTAATTATTATCACGGAACAGAGCTTGGACCTGCCCAGCAACCCACTTCCTGTGGCAAGACACTAAACTCACTCAGCCCACTAAATCCTTGTGGAATCACAGAAAAAATACATACTATTCAATTTTAAGATGTCCTCTGTGGAAAAGGCTACTTTGCCAAAGACAAAAAAGGGCTTTCTCCCTCTTCATCCCAACCAGTTACTTCTTGTGGAGCTTTATCGGTCAGAAAACTGTCCCCGTGCTCCCACAAGAGCCCAGCACCACTTGTCTTGTGGTGTTGGCCCAACTCATATTCAAAAAAAAAAATTACAAATCCCGAGATAGATTCTCTTCCCTTTTGTAGGTGTAGAAACAAGCAAAAAGAAGTGTAATGTCAGAAATCAAACACCTGGGTACTACAGGAAGCAAATGAAATAGCTTGGATGTAAACTCCTCCTGATGCCAGAGAAACTGCAGGTAGCAAACTGCAGTGTCAACCTTTAAAAGCACTTGGGGGATAATTCAAAGAAATACAAATCAGAACCTCAGCCTTCTGCTGCAGTAGAACTGCCAGAATTGATAAGGAAAATTTAAGGACACATGCAATAAACAGAACATATGGAGGAAGAGTTAACATCATGTTTCTAGAAGAAAATCACGACTCACGAGCTACTGGAGTTCTTGGAAAGAGTCACAGACATATGGACAAGATATATATGCCTGCTATAGCCTTGTTGGATTTCCATAAGGCTTCTGATCACACGTATCAGTGAAAAGGGACAGAAATATACAATTTAAATTGGTTAATATTCACAAATGAATAATACAAAAATAAACCCATCGTCTAACTCAGGAAGCCTCCAGTGTGGTCCCACTGCTCCAGCAGCAATTGTGGAGGGATCAGACAGCACAGATATCTGCTAAAGGCCAAGCTGTTCAACATATTCATAAATCATCTGCAAAAGGGATGAATATCAAAATGAGAAAGTCTGCTTATGCTAATAAAGCATTTATAATAACAAAAAAATAACTTGTCTGCAGAGGATTGCAGAGGGTTCTCACAATGCTGAGTGACTCTGATAGAAGAGCAGATAAAACTACAGACGTACAAATTCCAAGGAGTGCATGCAAAGAAAGATAATCCTATCTTTATACATAGAGTGATTGACTCAGAAGTTATTACCACTCAGGAATGAGATTTTGAAGCTACAATCTACAGTTCTGTAAACACCTCAACTCAGTCTTCATCAGCCATTTAAAAAAAAAAAATCAAATACTAGGAATTATTAACAAAGGAATAAGCATCCTCTAAACTAAATACATCAGTACTATGTCTGGCAAAGAGGCAGGTAAGCATGTGATGAAGACTATTAAAGTATTAGAAGTCATGGAAAAGTTAGATAGGAAACAATGTTCAATAACTCTTATAATACAAGAGCTGTGGGATGTCAAATGAAATTGCAACACATAATTACACTGTAGAACTCGTTCCCTTAGGATATAAAAAACTTACAGCGGTTCAGAAATGAAGTGGATCACTGGAATAGGGAGGGAAGTGTTATTATGTGCTTATCCTGCTCTTTAAGCATTTTCCTAGGCATCTGCTCAAGCACTGCTTCAAACAGGATCTAGCTTTGGAAACCAGGATGAATTGGGCTATGCTGGGCCACACAAGTACCCTACAACCCACCCCACAACATGTGGGAATTGCATTCTGTAAGGGACTTCACTGAGAGGAAGCATTACAGCCTATTCTTAGCAGTTTACAAGTAGTCAGAAAACAAGTCTAGATGACACACTTTTCAACAAGATGTTAGAAACACTATCATTCTTTGTAACAGAATTGGTTTCATCCTTTGCATCACGAGAACCACAAGAAGAAAATTACCCAACAGACCCTGCTCAACACAGCCACAAACCACCAGAGAACCAGTGCCTAAGGAGAGGCTGTAATGGTTTTATCTACAGTTTTAGGAAAGCAGATAAGATATTAACTATGATGAAAACAGAACAGTAAAGGTAAGATCAAGCAATTTTATTCCAGTCCTGAATAAACTGGAGCACCAAACTGGGAGAAAACAGACTATCAGCTCCAGGGTTTATGATTTTCCATATCAGATTTTTCTTCTTACCAAGTACTAAGAACATTCTTTGTTTTATTTGTATTTACTGGGGATGGTGGTAGTTAAGAAATGTATAGAAAAATGCTCCTGTTAAATTCTTAATTACTACTTTTCCAGGATTAACACTGAAGCAACAAACACATTCTCAGCCTTACTTCAACTTTAGAGTCAGAGATAGTACCACCTGCTACAGGTATCTCTAGGAGATGTTGGTATAAACTCATAACATCTCAGTTATTTATATTTCAATGAAATCAAATCAATCCAAATCCAATCAAAATAATCTGCCTGCAAAACAAAGGTGTCCAGAGCCAGGTGGTCCTTGTTTAATTCCTGGAGATAGTTAGGGAAGCTAAGGCAACAGAAGAAATACTTGTTTACTGACTCCTAACAACAGTGGCTGAATAAGTAATACAACTTTATTTCTGTATTTAACAGCAAACATTACTCTCTGCACAGCAGCCAAGTAACTTCCCAACCAAGGGAAAAGCCTCCTTCTTTCTTCTGGACTTGATCCTTTAAGTTGATCAAGTTTGATTACCTACACCAAAGGCAAGGGCACAGAGCAATATAATCTGCAATTCAGACAATTTGGGATTATTTCTACTTCCACCACTGCCCTGCTGCTTTGCCCTGAGCACTCACTCCATCTCACCTATCTGAGCACTCATGTCCCATCCTCTGCCTCCAAACAGTGCCCCTCAGTGGGCTGTAAGCTCTCCTGGGTCAAGGGTTGTGTTTTAACACTGCAGCACCAATACTTCACACAGCTGGGTCTCCATTACAGTGAAAGCCCTCTGGCCTGTGTCCAATACAAACAGGACATGACAAGGATCCCTTCATGTGTGCAGAGGGAGGAAAATAAGGTAATGAGCCGGGGATTAAAGGTAAGCAAAAAAAATCCTCTTTAGTTACACATGTAGAATGTTCCTGACACAGAAAAAGTATTCCACCTGCAGGAGAAAGACTGTCCAAAAATACCACATACGGGAAACTTGGATGGTTGTGTAACCACTGTGGTGATACCAGGCAGGTCCCACTGGAAGGGCAGACTGTTCTGCCAACACTAAACCACATGGTAGGGCGAGTGTGAAGGTCACTGAGCACTCCTTGAATTCTCTCCCCCTCCTGAAAACACCTGGGCCAAATAACTGCATCTGAAAGAAAAACAAACAGTAATTCACCAGCCATTCAGCTTCCCTTTTCTGTGGGGGAATAAGGTGATGCTCTCAAGGCAGAGCAGAGAACAGAAGAAAACAGAAGTAGCAAGCCCCAAGCTCCAGGCATTTGCAGGACAGGCAGGAAGGAGGGGAAGCAGAGTTGGGATATTCATGGGTTAGTTAAGTTTTCATTTTAATAAAAAGAACACAATGGAGAGTTTGAATGATTTAGGACAGGTCAGCATCCACTCGTACCTTCATAAACCTAAGCAGACATTAACATAAGACACCTTTAAGAACTTTTGCTTATGACTAGAATGGACACTCATCTTTTAGTGAGTTCAAAGAGGTCATGAGTAGCAAGTCACCATATGAAGTAGGAGCCATACCACTGGAAACAATTGTTTTTTCTTTTAAGAAGCACCTTCTACAATTAATTTTAGCAACAAACTATAAAATGGCTTTCAGCTAGAAAGATCTTTTGAATTAGAAGTTACAACTGAGCAAATAGAGTATTACTTATAAATATTTATGATTTCCTTACAGATACTCCTGCAAATGGAGTCTTCTCCCTAAAAATTTTTACAGGAACTTAAAAGAATAGGACAATTTTCCATGATAAGCACATCAGACCCTTTGGAGTGTAGAATGTTATTTCATGGTAGAATAAAAGCAGCACATGAAGGTCATGAGTCAGCTAACTGGAAGATATGCTGCATCAAAGGCCTTATGCCACTAGTCCCACCAGTAAATACAACACTGTATCTATGAAATATGGCAATATATTTTTAAAAATTTCAGGCTGCTCCTTTTGAGTTTGGGTTTGGTTTTTTTTTTCAAACAAATCCATATGTTTAACAAGCCAGTTCATTAGGGAGAGTGGCTCTTTACACTAGTAATGTTATGGATTTAAATACAAAAGGCTTTGGCAGGAAGAGCCCCTGTAGACTGTTTTAAACAGAACACCGAGAAAGACGAGAAAGGAAAAAAAAAGAAAGCCAGTAAGAGCTTTTGTGTCTTCCAGTACATTCCCCACTATAAATGCTGAAAAGAATGCACATGGAAAGAAACACGAAAATGGCTCAATAAGTCCATGCTAGTTTCTTGTCGAGAATGAGAGATTCAGTGGAGATCTGGATTTTCCTGTGTTATTTAAGTCAGCCTTAGGAGACTACATTTTTGTTTCTTTTTCAGATTTAATAGGTTTCTGATGGACAGCCTCGGGAAACCTTTTTTAAAAAGCAAGAACTTTGATGACATTACTGTCAATATTTTGGGTTTAAAAGATAGATCTGGGAGCTCGCTCAACCTCGCTACAAATGAATACCACAATTTAAACTGCACTGTCAACACTGGCGCGCACCTTTTACAAACCAGCACACCAAGAAGATAGCTTTTTTATCTTTAAGATACATTTATATACACACACTGTATTTCAGATAGAACTTCTTTAAAAATTAAAATCCACTTTAATTCAAAGACAGGGTTTTTTTACCTCAAGAGGAGCAGGATCAGATAAAACTAGCATATAATCATGATGTGTGCAATTACACCACTAAGTGCTTCTTCACAGCTGTAGCTTTATGCTGCAGTGACAGATGAAACAATCCCCATTAACGTGCTCTAGAACCAAAGCTCCAGCATGACTCTGCCTGCTCTCAGCAGCTCTAAGTAAAGGACGTCCAGAGATCAAACTAAAACCAAGAGCCTGTACTTGCAGTTTGCAATCTCCTCTGTCAAGAGATCAGGCAATGCCTTTGATTTGAATGTCTAACTAACTTTGGAGTGCTCAGACTGCAGACTGATCCTGTATCTCAGGTCAATTTGCTTCAGGGCATTAAATGCTTTGAAAGAAAGACATTTATATGAATGTGTTTCATGTCAGGTACAGAGTTCCCACAGCCACGTCCCTGCTCTGTGCCTCCTGCCAGCGTGCATGTGGACATGCACGTTATATGGGTGCAGTGTAAACAACCAACAAAATGAGACCACTCCTATTTTGTTGATACCACCAAGACAGCCACAGAATAACTCTTAAACTAAATCCTCATGTCCACCCCAGTAGGCACCACAAGCTACTTGCTTCTTCAAGTATTTGAGTAACAACCCTGCATCCCACCATAGATGAAATTATGTAGAGAGCTTGTACAGAGCTCCTGGCACAGCTAAAACAAGCACAGGGCAGAAATAGAACAGTGGGATTCCAGAGAGTGTTTCCCATTCTCTGATCTACCTCAATGTATTAAATACGTTTTTTTACTTTTTAAAAGGACAGCACCACACCTGTGGCCCACAGGAACCAAAGGTTGTCTGGGATGTCAGGGAAAAAGCACATTTTCAACATTTACAGTGATTTGGATCCTGAAGTTGCAAATTACACTAGCCATCTCCATATTGGAAGACCTTTCCCACGCAGCACAACAACTTGGACCTGAAGAGAAAATCTACTTCTAGAAGCAACTGTTTTAACACAAAGCATCTCTTTTCCTCTCTTACTTTCCTTTCACCCCTTTTCCTTCAGCTCACACCTTCCAATTCTCCTAAAATGAATACACATAGAATGGATAAAGCAGTTGAATTCATTAACATTTAAGTTTGTTCTTCTAAATAGTTTTGCCTTATATAGAATAAGCAACAAAGAGTATTTCAAGTATAAACTGCTGCAAGCCTAAGAACCTTTTTTATTTTGAGAACAGCATAATATGCAAATATGGCACTGCAAAGGACTCCATTTAAGTAAAAGCTCATCCCCGTGTGTCAAATCAAAGCTTTTCTCCTCATCATCCTCTCAGTGTGAGCATTCTTCATGTGAGCTACTGATCTAGCTAAAGTATCTTGCATTTTTTCTACAATAATGGGTAAAAAAAAGTTATATAAATGCACTTGAAAGCTGTATAAAGTCTTGTAAGACACAATTAGAGCTGCCAGTGTTTGCAGTGCCCAAATGTAAAAAATCCATTGAATCATCAAAACAACCTTCGAGTTTGTTGTTGTTATTCCTTCACCTTCCCACATTGCATTTTATATAATCATCTATTAAGTGCTTACACTGGTTTGTGGGGTTTTTTTGTAGAACATGAGGGAATCAAGGGGTTATGTTTAAAATTTGATACAGAGACGTTGATGCCATAATCATCTGAATGCCTGGAAAAGGAACAAATCCCAACTCTAGTCTGGACTGCAATCTGACACAGACTTCCCAAGTGCATCCAGGGAAGTCATTTAAACCTCTCTGCCCCATTTATGCCACCTACCAGACATTTCACTTCTGTTCTAATACTGCAAGTTACTGACATTTAAAGGGAAAAATCTGCATTTCTGGAAATGTTCAAAGTTAAAAGTACTCCTCCGTCTTTCAACTCTCTGAGGAGCTACAAAGTCCAGACTGAAAAAGAGGTATTCTGGATGCAGTCAAACGAGACCACTTCTATAGGTGAGACTCCTACAAATAAAGGGGAATGCCGGGGGACAATAAATTCCAGGCAGCAGAAGACAGCAGACATAAGATGCAACACATATACTGAAGACTTCTGTAAAAATGGCAGCTGCACCTTTGGAAAGTCACCATGGTGTCACCAAGCAAAAAAAGGCCACTCTGGGAGCAGTTTTACTCATAGCACACGTCTGTAGTTCATTTACCTGATGAATCTAAATCACACAGTCCGTCTCTGGTGATTTCAGCCTCCTCCAGCTTCTCCTGATTAGTCTTCCCAGCACTTCGTATTTAACAGTTTGGACTGGCAGCACCTAACTCGAGGGGTTAGGAACAGTTTAACTGGGGCAATTAGGCACAGTCCCTCGGCACAAAGGCACACACAGAGAACAAACACGGGGACAAGGATACAGGGAAAAAAACAGAGTCAACTACTTTCATGCCAGTGTAACTGAGGGGAGCTCAATCACCAGTATCTAACAGATGATTTTAGCACGGATATTGAAAATCGGCAGCAAAACACAATACGTTCCCGGCTACGCTGACAGCACACGGGCTTATTTGCCAAAGAAATTTAGTGTTCCATAGCAACTGTCTAAAATAATCTCCTTGCACTACTGAAAATGCCAGCTTTTCCACTTGTAATTATGGCACACCAATACTATTTTTAGTTTGATTTGATGAGGATCCCTGTATTTGTAGAAGGGATTGCTTTGACCAGCAACGTGAATATATCACCCTTGCATGGGGTGAAAGGACTTTTTTGATATAACCCTTTCACACATAAGCAGACAAAATAATTGAAATAAAAACTGATTATATAAGACTACTAATTAACCCATTTGTCATCAACCCATCTGTTACCAACCAATTTGGTCAATTCATTAAGATGAACTGCCTCATTACATTTAGCACAAATTATGAGAAGTATGAAGCTTGAACACTGTAAGGCAACAGGAAACCGTCCTTCCTCACAGAAAAGTTCCTAGTAGCCTAGAAAACCAATTAGCAGCACAGGCGGTTCAGTAGATCATTTACGCCATCTTTTGGCAGAAGAAAGGAGTGCAACGCACTTGTGTTCCCTCTTCTTTCCCCACTCCACCAACCGCTGGAAACTCAGACTGTTGTAGGTACAAAAGGACTTAGAGCATTGCCTGACCCACGGGCTGAAAGTTTATCATTGAATATCTCTCATTTTGCAGGTGGAACCAGATGTCCAAGGTGATGCCTCGCATAAAATGATGCTGCTCAAGAGCACCAAGTCTCAGCTAAGATCTTCATGCAATAGTGAGCTGGTAGAGATTGGAAGTTCCCAGTTCCAGCCTGATAGGTTTCTGTCCTCACTGAAGTTGCCAGAAGTTATTGCCAGCTTAATTCATTTGGATAACAAGATCCATACTGAAATAAGAAAGAACGTCCTTAAAGCACCTTGAAAAGAACTGTAAATGAAGTAATACTTTGACAAGCATGAAAACATTATTACAATTAAGGGAGCAGCCTCATTCATTACTCACTGACAGTATTTCCTTGGGGTGGTGCAGGGAATACCTCTTTTTCTACAGAGTTTTTCAGTAGTAGCCATAAAAACCCAAACCAATAAGCAAACCCACAGAATTATTAAAAGTAAACCTGCAACGGTGCTTTTTTTTCAGCTGTAGAAAATAAACAGAAGTCTGACAGAACAAGTAAACATTTAACACAGCATTTTGAATACCTGCTTACGAACAGCTTTAAAAAAATGAAGATGATACCCAGCTCTATGAACACTCAAAAAGCTCTGTCATGGAGAACCATGGAAGAAAAGAAAACCGTGTAAAGTAAGTATCACTTCTCTGTTATGGGAAATACTTTCATATAACTGTTAACAGGGCACTGGATAGCTTCAGGCCATATTAGCATTATGTGCAGTATTGTAATCCACTATTACAGAAGGCAGATAAATGGGCTCTCATGGAGCTATTTCCCAGTATTCCTCATTTGAATAACACTTTTTTTTTTCCAGTTACTGGAAGACAAAAACATTAAGACAGTTGTATTCACAAATCCATTTATGGAAATAGAGAAATTGAATGCTCCAGTAAGAAGCTACATTTTTGGTAAATGTGTTTTCAGAACTTCTGATTCTCTCAAAGTAAAGCCCTAAATCTGCAACACAGAAACATGGGACAGAAACAGCCAAGGCAGGAGCAGAAGCCACATCACTCAACTGAATTCCAGTGCCAGCTTGATTGCTGACTGCACCTCACACTCCTGACAGGGAGTAAATCTGGGGAGCTCAGAATTTCACTAGGCTTTACCTGTAATGTTAGGGGGGAAAAAAAGCCTTAGAGAAATTCTTAAATGACTGAAAACTGTTTACACAAACACAGCTTAGGGAAGAAGAAACGCTTTGTACTTCACAGCTATAGATCAGATCACACAAACAGAAAAAAAAATGCTGAGCCTCCCAGGTATTGCCAGTAAGCAAAAAATACTTTTACAAACGAAGGTCACAAATAATAGCTTAGTTAAATCACTCTACTATGATTAAATTTTGAGTCAAATAAAAATTGTCTCTTCACAGTGAGAAATAAATGAGATAATTATAAGCAATTTAATAAACTCTTCATTACTATAAGAAGTCAAACATTAATTAACAAAATTAATTTCACATTTTTGCGCTGGAGAATACAACAGTAAAACCTTGTACAACAGGAGTAAAAGAGAACCCAGAACCTGGGAAACACCCGGAGAACAAGGGAATCTACAGGCTGGCAATCAGGCTCAGGGCTAAGCAAACACAACTTCTGAGAGGGCAGCATGTGCAGGCAGAGAGGAGGGGAAAGGTACAGATGAGATGGGGAAAGGGAAGGTGGGGAAAAATAACAGAAAACAATGCATTGTATGCACGGGGAGAACAGTGTATCAGATTAAAGCCATTAAACACCTCAGTTTGCAGACACAGCAGTCTTGACAAACAACCCAGAAATTACCACTGGGCAAGGAGATATTCTCAAATTCCCTGTTAATGCAGTGAAATGCATCCAGTCAGGGAAAGATGAACACAATTTCAAAGCACACAGATGTCTAAGGGAAAGCCAGACACACATAACTGTTGTTGGTTTTCACTATTAGGAATCACTGATTTTTTAAAAAAGGCTGAGCTGGCTCTTCAGTATCCAGTGCTACTTGTTGATGCCACGTGGTTCATAAAGACTTTTTGCAGGTTACTTGGGTTAAAAGGAAATCAGCAAAAGGAAACTCTGCTCAGAATCAGAAAGTTGATTTGATGACTGTGAGAAATATTTCTGTCATGCCTCAACTTTGCATTTCATTTCAAATTAGGAGCTCTGAAGGGCAGGTTTAATCAGCAAGTCTGACTGGCAACATCTGCCAAGACAATACATCCTTATGAAGCCAATGAATTATCCCTGTCCCTTTTAATTTGGTTTTAGGTATAAAAAAATTTGGGTAATACCTACAGCATGTTAAAATCTGTAATCAGTAAATGGAAAGGGGAACAGGTTTTTCCATCATAGAGTTGCAGCTACACAATCAACAGTACATTCTGCATCTCTATATTGGCTTATTTTACTACCTCTCAAACATGAGGGCTTTGCTGTCACTTCCAGAGAGGTATCTATGCTAGAAAAATTTAAATGAGGAACAAATTAGAAAGTTGTAATTTAGGAAACATTCCTGCCAACTGTTGCATTTTTACCAAGTCAACCTTACACCGCTAACTTATGTCACCTCTTCTTCCTTTTCCATGCCTTCCAGATTCTTGTAAACTGCACAATCCTTTCCCATTCCTCTACATATTTAACAAAGGTCTGGCCAATCACCTGTGGCTGTGTCACCAACTGCAGGGCGAATCTAAGCACACTGCAATCTAAGCACATATAACTAAGATATTTCGGAGCCAGTGTGCAAAAATAAGCTGAGCAGCACAGTGCAACCAGCTCTGGTGCTTGCAAACCTGAATGAATCCGAAGTACTGGGCCAGCTACACTTGGCTAAGGAGATTGGCTCTGTCATCACGAATCAAACTCGCGTCCTGCTGCTTAGATGCAGCCTGAGAAATTCCTGCCCTGAAAGGGTTGCAGTTTTTTAAACTTTGAAAGCTTTTTTTCCTCCCCAGCCCCTTGCCATGCTTTACTCACCTTTCTGACAATCTAATTTTGTTAAGTCTGTAGTGATGAAATGGTCTGATCAGAGGTCAAGTTGTAGTTGCTCTAGCTGCAAAGTCACCCACATGCTATAGTAGTTAAATCAATTACAGTTAAGTCACCTATCCACTTATTGCCTTGTTTTTGCCCTCCAAGAATGGGGCTATCTTTAGGAGTGGATGAGAGTTTCACTCTTAAAATTCAGGTGCTTTTGCTTTTAAATACATCCATGAGGATCTGAGCAGTTCTTGTGAACAGAGTCCAAAGATTTTCAGCTTTCTCTTGACCCTTCCACCATTCACAAGGTGAATCCACTCGAGGTTTACTCTGAAAACTCAGTTTTCCTGCCTGTCCATAAACATGACAGCTTTGCAGATTTGAGTCTGCTCCTGTTTTTAAGAATTTAGCAGTATGATGAACTGATGAAGGAAGACTGGATAGAGGAAACGCCAAAGGGAGCGAGATAAAACAACATTTTTACAACGCAGACAAACTCACGGGGGAAAAGTCACATTATGTGGACTTAGGAGACTTCCTCTAGTGCTACATTAATCTCCAGTGCTCCATTTGCCAGCTCTCAGGCACCAACATGTCTTCCAGCCTCTTATATCACTTTCTTTCAGTACTCATGTACTCTGACAGTTCAGAATTTTTTTTCTACATCTGGATTTCCCACTTGTGTTTGAATGTTTTTCCCCCCTGAACATCCAGCTACAGCTCTACAAGTTGAGTGTGTTTAACTATTTTCAGATCCCTCTGCCACAGAACAAGACAAAATAACTGCTACCCCCCACCTTCCCCTCACCCAAGGCAACTGTGTGGTTTTCTTGTTCATTTTAACACCTTATCACCCCTGCTTGCCTTCTCACCCCCCTCAGAAGATGCAGGACTGCATTTTCGTATTGCAGGAAAAAGAGCAAACATACATTCTACATGTACAGAATGTGGGATCTCCTCTTCAGACAAGCAACACGACTGTCCAAACTGCAGCACAGAACAGGCAGCAAGCTTTCAAACACAAGCATGAGTATAAAAAAGGATGAGCAAGAGCACACAAGCCTGGAAGGAGCCGAGGGAATTCGAGAGCACAAAACCTACTGAGCAAATGCTGACTCATAAAATATTTCTTTGATGGCTTCCTAACTGCTCTCTTCCTGTCTTACTCCCTTCTTGTCCAGTATAGGGAAAGAAGACTTGCATTTCTGACACTGTTCATGCAGCACAACACGACAGACTCGTGGTATGAGCTTCAGCAGCTTCTCCATCTTTCATTTTGGAAAAGCAGTGACTGTTTCTAGGGATCCTGGATATGGTCTAGGATAGCAGGAACACATCTCTTTATCCAAGGACCAAACCATTTTAGGTCACTCAAAAATGCACTGGCTACCTAATAGGTACAAACAAAACTCTGCCTTTAAGAAGCCAGACCAGCACTTGGAGAAGCACCATGAAGGGACAGGTGTACACAGAACCAGAAGGATATCAAACATATAAAAAGAAAAAAAAAAAATAATCGCTTAAGTGCCAAATTCTTCTTTTATAACTATCTTTTTATACCTGATAGCTGTCAATATGGTTTTTCAGATAAGGGAAACAAACTCTTTCCCAGTTCGCAGGTTCTCTGAAAACAATAACAAGTTTGTGGTTGAATTTGAAGCTTAGTATTTCCTCTTTGTTCCCTACTACACATATACAAAAATGTAAAAGTATGCAGTCAGTTCCCCAGTTCTTAATAATTGTAATACAGCAACAGTCTTGCTTTATGACTTAAAAAAAAAATAAAAATCTTAGAAGAAATCTGCTAGTGAAAAGAGGAATTGCTAATATTTTGATATCCACACTCTACTTCTATGACAGAAGTCACTCCAGAGTTGCACCTTGAGAAAAAAGAAAGCCCAAGAGACACCAAATACTTACCAGAAAAAATACCTTTTATGTTGAATGCCCAAGTCATTACATAAAAGTTCACAAGAAATATTTTGTGCTGACAACTTGAATTGAATACTGAGCCATATATTCCATTCTTCTCTACATACATATAAATAGGAAATACAGTCAAAGTGCAATTGTGCAAAACAAGGACAAGTTTTTTTAAGCATACAAGAAAGTGTCAGGATGATAAACCACATAAGCACAGAATTAAATCAAAGTTAATGGCCACTAGCTGGTATTTAACTTACTTTCATTTCTCTTTTCTTTTCATTTTTCCACCTAGCCTGCTCAGCTAATAAAATTGCCATTACAAGGGAGAAGCAAAGGCACGATTCAATGCTACATCAATTATTATGACTTTATTGTGACATACTGGTATTCAGCTGATCCCAGAAGGCTATACTGATGCCTTGGATGCAATTAATCTTTGATTGATCTAACTCACTCCAGTACTGCATGTAAAATGTTCATAGACATTTGAATAATTCTATTATATGTAGGAGATTACTGCACAGAGATCATTTGAAATTAATTGCCAAGTTATTTTAGTAAATGTAAAACACCATTCTAGTCCTATTGTGGGAACAGTCCTGTAATTGCTTCACAAAGTAAACTAATGAAATAAATGAACTCTGACTAATAGGTAGCATAACAGGGCTGAAAAAGCTAAATGACACTGTAGATATCATATCTGGTTTTACAGGGTTGGGGCTGGTGAGTCAACTTTTCTATTACAGAACTGAATGAGAGAAGAATGACCTCATAAAAAGGATTTTACTTCACTGGCTTCAGGGGACCTTATGGGGAGCAGCTTTTAAGAGCACTGACAGCAGATGACTACTCAGTACCTTAGGTGTTTGCAAAACCTGAGGATTAAGAGATGTTCATTATCACAAGGGGTTGCCACAGTTGTTTTTGTTTCATGTACATTTGATGAGTTTTCCTCAGGGCTCTGTAACACTGTCTGCTATACGCAGAGAGCAAATTTTACATTTGGAGCTGCTGCCCATCTCCCAGTTTAATCACTCCACACATCCAGTTTTGAACTTAACAGCTGAGACTTTCAAGTGAGCCAGGAAATGGAATTTTAGCAAAGAATTTTAGCAAAGAAGACTGCAAGTCAGGGGACAGGGGAAGGAAATGGCAAAGTTAAAGTAAACCAGGCACAAGAGAGGTTTTACGAGCACAGGAGGAGGGTGCTCGTTTCTGGAGGCTGCCTGCAAACTGCAGGCTCCAACTCTCCCTTGGGAGCACTGCATCCATATTTCAAATCATTCCTCCAAAGCATAGAAATATGATACTGGGATGCTTTTAGTAGGGTCAGGAGCTCAGAGAGACACAGGTGTCAATACAGTCATTGCAAAACACTGCTCTGAACCTTACCTCCAAAGAGGTTGGAACGCTTCCTGCCCTCAGCCCACATTCACTAGAAACCCCAATCCAAAATGGCTAGTAAAAACACAGAAGTGACCTCATGAAGTAGACAATAATTAAGATTTATGTATCTTACATTTTTAATTGCAGAAAACGTGAAGTTCTCTGATAATAGGTGAAGTTCTCTGATAATGATATTACAATTTAATATTGAATCTTTTATCAATGTTCTGCTGTATGTCCCACATGACTAACTCATACACACTGACTCATAAAGAACAGAAAAAACAATCTGCAAACTGCTAACCTCTGCTCCTATCCTTACCAAAGAACAAACAGGTACAGCAAACTGTCTTAACCACTGCTCCAAGACCTGACAATTTGCACCAGGCAGTTAATTTCAGATACTGTTTTAGTCACAAACTCCCAGCTACACTACAACAGACTGGATTTTGGCAAGCATAACTAGATTACTATTTTAAAAAGCAGTAAAAAATAGAAGGAATAAGAGAAGAAACAGTCTATGGAGGGGAAAGGGACAAACAAAGGAGTGAGCAACAAAAGGAGATCCAGTTCCACTTCTAAAATTGTTTTATCAAACAACAGGAAAATGCAGAGCATCACTTGGCTTCTTTCTCTGGGCAGGAATACACAGATCATCTCAAAATCAAACACAGCAGCATCACTGTGAATCCCAGCAGGCATTACCAGGCATAAATACATGAGTAGCTGTTCCCTCATTAACTCTCCTCCGTGTTTGCAGGACTAAAACTTATTTATTTGCTGTATCTCACACAGATTTTCAAAGGGAAGGTTGGAAGGTTGCTTTACATGGTTCTTCTCAAAAACATTTTTAATGTGGATTCATTTTGGGGAGACAGTTTGAAGATTCTAATCACAATCCAGGGAACCATGACTCCCTGCAGACTGTCAGAAGCTGTGGTTTGTGTGAAGCTGATAATGTTTAGAGCTGATCAGCAAACCTGTTACATTTCATCTGTGGCTTCTTAGTATTTACGATATTTTTAAACTTAAAAAATATCAAACTATCCACAGGAAAACACCCTTAATATCTTTCCATAATTCCTCCAATGCACCAGGGCTACAGATAAATACATTTTTTTATTAAAATCTAAGTTACTAGTCATATTAAGAGGTGAATTTCACTCTGACTCTGCAGTAGGCATGACAGTCTCCAAATTCCAGTGGCAAAATAACTTTTATCCCATTTACCCAAAGGATCCAAAGAAAAAACGAGAATGTACATGGCAGACTTCTTCCTGGAGTATCTGGAAATAGCACAGAAGACCAGGCTAGGCAGAGAATAATTGCCACTCCAGGAAACACATTTGTTCAGTTGCTTTACTTTACTGGGGAACTAATAGTTTTGCTAGAAAAACCTCACAGGCGGTGGTGCTTTAAGCAGCTGACACAGGTACAAAAAGTTGTGGCACCAAACAGAATGAAAAAGCTGTCAGCTGCCTGGATACCCACACTGGCCTGTCAGTGATCCAACCTACCAGGTAGCCCAAGGCAAATCACTGTTTTCCTGGTTTTATTCCTATGTTTAGTATTTTCCTAAGTTTATTCCTATGTAAAATGGGCCACGTCCCTCACAGGCATCAGAGCAGGAAGAATTCCTCTTACAGTCGTCATAGCACGTTGTTAATTCAGACATCATAGACTATCTCAAGTTAGAAGGGACCCCTAAAGGTCACCAAGTCCAACTCCCTGTTCTTTGCACGACTATCTAAAACCACATCATATCACTAAGAATGCTGTCCAGATTCCACTTGAACTCTGACAGACATATTAAGACTTATAGAAATAAGAAAATCCCTTGCAGCTCCAAGTGCTCACTAAACTTTCTTGTTTTGTAGGATCAGTTTTATTTTAGGTTGGAATTAGCTTTGTCTGGCTTTAGAAGACACAAAAAGCTGGTCAGAATCCCAACAGGTAAAGCAAGTGCCCAATGGTGTCAATGTTTTAAACACAAAAGTTATATCCAAGCTTTTCCTAATTATTGGAATGATTTGTCTATAGAAAGCATCAGCACAAAAGAACAAATTTATACCGTGGTACAGTCAAAAAACTGAAAACCCCAGAGACTCCCTTGTCACTGACACACCAAGGTCATCACCCCAAGGAATAGATAAGAAGCTTTCCCAGTTAGAAACAGCCAAAGGGAGCAAGGTATGGGATTTAAAGTTAGTTCAGATTAGCAGCAGGGTGAGGAGGATTAACCAAAGCTAAATTCAGGGTGAGATCCCCTAACATCTCATATGGACTGTATTAGCTAAAAATGAAATCCAAGAGCAAATGTAAATCATTACAGGAGTTTAACAAACCTTAGTCACACACCTCCAGCACATTGCCTGTACAATCACTGGCAATACTGAAAATGTGGCAAGGACCAAAAGAAAAAAAAAAAGAGAGATGGGGAATGCTGAGGTGGAAATTCTATCACAAAGAAATAGCTCCACCTTATGTTTGAGCAGCATGAGTGTTTTGTTCAAACTTACCTTCCAAACATGCACTTAAGGGGAAATCCAGCTAACACAGTCCATATAACGATGGTCAAAAAGGCATCATTACAGCATCTCTGCCCTGGAGTTCTTTTTTTTCCACTCCAGTGTTTGCAGTATTGCTGGTGGTAATAACTATGCTCTCCACAAAACAGATGTTGTGTCATGACCTCTTTACTTTTCCAGGCTGAATTCAATGCCAGCAGTGAATTTTCTAGCAACAAAACAACGTTATGTTCAGCTGCAGTATTTTTCCATCTAATTCACAGCTGCAGGGGGAAAAAAGAAATCCAAATAACCAGTCAGAACCCTTCATAAACTGTTAAAAGTAATCAGGGAACTAGTTTCAGGTAGTATATTTCAATTCAGGTGACAGAATCCATTTATTATTGGAAAAGTATATTTGTTTAACACCTCCTGGCTTTGACACTTTCTTTTCCAGACTTTACTTTAGCAACAGGTGACTTCTAAAACTTAAAAAAATTCATGCCCAAAATAAGGAGATATTTTTAAAATAAGTGATCTTTGCTTTTTATTTGCTGTGATCAGATGAACCCTTTCTTACCTTGAACACAAACATTTAAGTCCAGAATTAGGAAGTGAAGTAACTGATGGCGCCTAAACTTGTTCTGAATTGCTACACACGGACTTTGCTCTAACAATACACAACTGAGCTGAAGGATCAACTGGAACACACATGCAAACATTTCACTGTTCAATGCACAAAAACTACCTCCTTGGGGTCCCATGGCAGCTACAGCACAGGAAACAAAAGGAAAACACAAATGGCATCAAGAGAGAGCAAAGAGGTGAAAAAGGAGACATAATATACAGGGGGGCAATTATTTTGTTGTTGGTTTTGCCAAGATGATGCTGTTGGCAATGGCTGAGAGTCAGTGTATCAAAGAACCACCGTGCACCACTCTGGAGACAGTCAGGAGAAGGAGGAAGGACACGCAATTAATTATTTCACTCGTGCAGAAATCAAAAAACCGGAAGCATTTTCTTAAAAATCAGTCTTTTTTTGTCAAAAACAATACTGTTCAGTTGATGCACTCCACAATTTCTCAAGTGTTCTCCTCTAAGGAAGAAAAAAGTTAAGTCACTCCATACATAACCAGCACATTTTGACATATAACCAGTGTGCTGCTGCCTGTCAGGAGCAGCAGGGCACCATTCCCTTGGCCAAAGGTTATCACAATCCCTTCATCTCATCCTAATTTGCTATAAATTGTCACAGTCACCAAGATCCTGTGCACTCTGCCACAAGAAAAACAACAAGGAAACAAACCCCAAAACATACAGTTTTGCTAACTATTTAAGAGGTGAATTTGCAAGCCACCCTTGGTGTTCCATAAGAAATGGTCTCCAAGAACTACTACTTTAATAAATATTTATGAATACATCAGTGCAAACTGGATTTCACTGATGTTTAATGCTTGCTGTGTAGTAACAGAAACATTTCCTTTGGTCTATGATCTAACACATGTACAGTTTTGTTTGACATACGCACATTTACCTGGGTGGAATGCGTTTGGCAGCCAGAGTGTGTTATAACCTACACAAACATCAGCAGTTTGTGATGGCAACAAATGGCACAGAAATTGATGAAGGCTTTGACATGTGGAAACAATTATTCCTGTTAGCAGCCTGGTGATTTATTGATAATGGAGATATGGCATCAAAACAGCTCCTAATTGCAGTGTCAAAGATTAAGGATAATTGCATGTAATGACTTGCTCAAGTTCTGCATGAGCAGATTTCACTTACATTTAAGCTTGGTTTCTTTTTTGGACTGTAAAGCTAATTTAACTTTTTACCTTCATAAAGCTTTTTTGTAGCCAAGGGATGTCTTCAGCTAATATTGCATGGCAATGACATTCTTGAACTGTAAATTCATAAGCCATCACTGTTGCTTGTCATTTCTAATGACAGAGAAATGCTATGTTACCACTGAAGAAAAATTAGGGCATTACTACTGGTGTTATTTTTAAATCTGATGAAGCTATCCACCGAGCAAGCCTTCCACCTTTGTAAGGCATTACTTGTATCCAGGTAGCAAACTTCTTACTCTTTTTCTGTTACTATTGTAGCCAGTAAGCTGGATAATATTGTGATCTGCTTATGTTTGCTTTCCATTTGCTTGATACCCCCGCTGCTTCCCCTTTTCTCCTTCAACAAGCAGTTAAACTTTGTATTTAGCACAATTAATTGTTACAGCAGTGATCTAACACAGTTGAGAAAGAACAATAACTACCATGTTTCCTTGGCACACAGAAGTCTTTAATCTGAACTCTTATAGCTTGCACTGCAAAAATTTCTTTCATGGTTAAGATGTCTGATCTTGTTACTGGACTACAGGAACCTCTACCCCTTTTTCCTTTATTCTAATGAGATGTGTTCATTTTACAGTTCATTTTATCAACAGCAGTCACGTGTTTATCAACTGAAATCATGGTTAACATTGAAAATGCTAAACAGATACACACATAAGGGGTGGGAGGGAGCAAGCTTTGATTAACACACAAAAGCCTCCTTTTAACACTTATCTGTACAATCTTCTTTTCATGTTATGTCTATCCCAGTCTGATTGTGCTATTTCATGAGTAATTTTTCCTTCATATACACATTAAATTCCACAATTCTCTGAACCCCTTACTAAAGTACTGTCAGTATTTAGTGTTCCTCTGTTTCCAACCTTTTCCCTTCTGTTTTATTCACCTCTCCTGGAGTCCCTCTGAAGCTACAACACTTGCTTGAAGGGACATGGATAAAACCAACATCATCCTCACTACACTGAGCTACTTCTCTTCAAGCCAATAACACTGAAAGCATCATCCTGTAAAATAACCCATAAGAACTTACAGTGGGTATTAAGTTACTATGGTTTTGATTCACTCTTTCAAAGTTTTGAGTAAATTGATTAAATTACTTCTTCCAAGGGTGGTCTATCTTTGTATTTTGGTCTATTCTTAATTCTATTATTTGATAGACAGCACAAGCTCTTTCTGCAATTACAGCTGGTTGTACCTTTTCAGACACATTAAGTCCTGTATCATCCTTGGGGACTGAGCCACATATCCCCAAAGGGTGTTAATACCTTATCACTCTCTCAGCACATGCCCTTCTTTGAAAAGACTGATTCTCTGAGTATTCTATTACTCTTTTAATGGCTGAAGTTTCCCCTCCTCAACCAGAAGGGACACTCCCTTTATTTCATTTCTGTTTCTTCCTTTACCCAATTGCTATAAATCATACACAGCCCCCTTTGTCTAAAGAAAGCAGATCTGCAAGTAACCAGTATTTACTAATTGTCTTTCTTTGTTCATTCAGGATCGAGTCCATATTTAATACATCAAATATTCTCATATTTTAATAGTGGAAATTGATAGTCACGCTTCTATTCGCAATCCACACTTTATCCGTGCAAAACCCATTTCCATCCCCCAAATCATTAAACCTGCTGTGATCACTGGGGGCCTCCTACACATCCACTCTGAGTTCCTTCAGGTAGCTTGTACGTTGTTGGGGAAAGCACGGTCCGCGCCACAGTTGGACCCTTCATGGCCATGTGCTCCCTGTGTCCCCTGATCCCTAGCAGAGAGGGATGTTCTCACTCACATGGTGTGACAGCTGCTTCTGGTGGTGACTGAGTGTTGGATCTGCCTGCCACCCCCTACAATTTCTCCCATCCTTTTGCCCCAGGGCTGCAAACCCGTATGTGTTAGCAGAAAGGAACTGAAGTAGTTGATAGTAGTTAGCCTGGTTAGTAGAAGGGTCTAAGTCTCAATGCAAAGCATGGGCAGGGTATGTGTTTCCAGCTAACTTGGTATATCCACACCAATGTGATCTGGACTGTACCAACAATCTCCACTTCATTGCCGAGGCCTCTGGCCTCAGTTCTGCTCTGACAAATCCAATCACACTTTGTTCTTCCTGCAACGCTCTTTTCAAAGACAAAGCGACTCCTCTAACAAGCTGAATGATCCAATCCACAATTTTGCCTCTAACTACCACCCTGAAGCTACTTAAGCTTTTTTCCACTTCCCAACTAACTGCACAGCTGGAGTTTTTATTGTCTAGCCTTTTGTATGTCCTTCATCACACAATGTCTGGACTCACTTCATCACAGATGCTGAACACAGGCTTTTTGCAGCACACTCGACTCTGTACTACTTCTCTTCTGCTTCCACTCTGATTCTGTTCCTGTTCCTTTAATAATTCAACCTTTGCTTTCAAATCCACCTTTTCTTACCCTACAGAGACTAATTTTCCTTTTCCTAACTGTAATAGATTAAATCAAATTGGTTGCAGCTCACCTCAAGGCCCATATTGCAGCAACCTTAACGTTGCCTTAGATGTACTGCTCCCCTGACAGATTGCAAATGCTTTTTCAGCCTTCCTCAATGTATCTTCAGCCATGAAAGCTTCTTGCTTCCACACCAAAATATCTTTCAGTTGACCTACATCCCTAAATTTTCCTCTGGATGGGAAGAAAGTCCTTCGCTCTTCTCCCCACCAAGGGAGCAGTCAGCCCCAGTGGAATACAGAGTACCTTGAATGCCCAGTTACCAAACAAGCGCACTGTGCATTTGTTTTCAGTTTCTATTATTCTGATTTTCTGCTTCAGTCTCTGGCTTTCACTCCACAAGACCTGGTTCACCTGCACTCCACAAATTTGCAGTCCTCCCTCTGAGCTATTTCATTCAGGCAACTTTTGTCAACTGCAAATAGACTCCACAGGCAGGATATCACATCCCTGCCCATGGCAGGGGGGTTGGACCAGATGACCTTTAACGGTCCCGTCCAACTCAAACTACTCTATGATTCTATAATCTATTCAACTTCAAAAAGATAACTCATGTCTTGGTTTAGATGCACAAAACCAGGGAAACGTAAAAAGCTACAAAGCACAGTATATATACAACACTCAGTAAAACTCAGAGCATCTCTACCAGCAGATGGTTCAGCAGGGAATCTCTGCTGCTCCCCAGAAGGGACCTTCAGGGCTCACGAATTGCCACCTTCCAACTCTGTATTTACATTTAGGAATGTATACTTGCAGGTGGTTTTCCTCCTGAATCCTGAAGCTGCTGTCTTAAGACAGCAATCGTGTCTTTCTTATCCTGCCTGGCTTTACTACAGATTTTTCTTCACAGCTCTCTCAACTTTTCTTTAGAAATCTGAAGCAAGGTACTCACATCTGTGCAGTGTGAGACCCAGGCCATGGGACATCACACCTACCTCCTGCTGAGCAGTGCAGGTTCTATCCAGACTTCACCCAACCCTGCTGTGTGGAACAGGATTTGAGTGAAGCCACAGCACCTCCCTGATCCTCACCCTGTGCTTCGGCAGAGCTCCCATGTGTAAAGTTACTGTGTAATAAAGTCAACTGAGAGAGAACTACAACTGATCAGTACAGTTCTGAAGGAACCACAGAAAAACACAGTTTTCCACAGGCTAATGGAGTCAACCTCAAATAGGAGGACTGCTACAGAGAGAGCGAAAAAGAATACTGTTACACACTAAGGCCCCTATTTTCAATGCATAAATAAGCCCTACTTGACCAGCAAAGCAGAATAGCAAGCAGTCTGTAGCACAGTGTGCTCTACTTCATAGGCATACTCTGCTTCTTCCAAGCATGTTCTCCTAGTTGCCTAGAGAGGCACTTGTGCAGAGACATACTTAAAGAGTTTTATTTGCAGTGACAGAAGTGCATTCAGAGATGGAAGTAACTCACAGACTAAAAGCCTTTCCTCTCAGGGACACTGTGTTCCCTGCACAGTTACCATACTTGGCCATGCTTCCCTTTCCTTGTACCATAACATCTCCTCACCCACACCGGAGAGCGCTAAAAACTGTAACACAAATAAGGCACATGAGTGCTCTTTTGGTACTTGTTTTATAAAATTACTCCCAAAAAACCCTTCCATTAGGAAAACATTAGTACTGCCAAGTCAAACATGCAGAACTAAGAAGAAGCCACAATTAAATTTTTCTGTGCAATCATAATTTGCTCCCTCCTCACTCCTTGCTGTCAGGGCTGGCAAGCAGGCCACGATACAGCCTGCAGCAAGCTGACCAACACCCTCCTCATTCCAGTCCAGTGCAGGGCTCTGGTGACCCACTGCCATTTTTATATTGAGACTGGTTAGGTTGACTTGTTACAGCAAATAAAGGACACACCTACACACAGGAACTGGTTATGAATGAAGCCAACATATGAATGAAAGAGGAATCAGGAAAAAAAAAAAAAAGGAACTGAAGATATTCCCAAGTGACCACAAGGCATTTTCCCACAGGCAGTAGAAGACTGTGCCTCGGCTGCTCTCAGAAACACAAACACATCCCTTTGGAACAGCATCAGTGCGCTGTTTTGCACTCATCCCCCTCCCAAGAGGCTGTAAGAGTTTGATATTTTCCTGTATTCAAGAACGTTAAGAACTAAACTAAACCTTGCGATCTTCTCCCAAGCTCTGTTTACACCTTCCCTTTTTGAAGCAGCCTCTCCAAAATGTATCGCAAAGCACAAAACATGATTCTTGTTTACTTGTGGATCAGATCTACTCATACACCTTATCTGTGTTTAAGGACTGCTATCTCTCCCAGTTTTTTTTTCTCTTCTTGACACAGCTTTCATTATTTCAGTCTTATTAAATGGGCCACACAAATATAACACATCTGTTTTCTTGGTTACGTTCCACTATCTCAGATCAGTGGGATGGCACAGAACTCTGGAACTAAGTTACACTGAACACAGATTATCTGTAAATCACAAAACCCAGCCAGCAAATCGACACACAGATCTCTGTCGGACGCTCACTTACCACAGCTAAACAGGAAGTCTGACAATGCAAAAACCAGAGTTGTTTTACCTTTCCCCACAACTACCAGAAGAAAATCCTCCCTTGGCTGCCCACGGAAGCTCACACTGATCAGATTGTGTGAACAACCCTCACCATGGCAGCTGTGCAGTTACAGACACCCCAGCTGAAAAGGGCTCATTCCTCCTTCTACATCACAGCCAGGCAGTGCATGAGCCACAGCTCGGATCCAGAAACGAAGGAGAACAAACATCTTTCCATGGAAGCAATCCAAAATGCAACAGAGATAAGCACTTCCTATCAGTGTTTTCCTTAGATCCCCCAGCTGCCAACGCTTTTGAGCAGGCCCTGCACTCAGCTTCCATGGCCCAGCTGCACATCAGATGTGCAGAGCTCCAAACTTCATTTTCAGATTATAATGAAAACAAACCCCCTTTCCACAGCACTATCAGAATGCAGATGAGTTATGCATTTTGTGCTGAACAAAACCCCTGTATTTCAGCGGATCTATTGATGCACTGATAGGGCTCAAAAAGCCTCAGATCCTCTCTCTTTGCATTATCTTTAAAATAAGGTAATTAAACCACAGGGGGAAAAAAAAAATGATGATCAAATAGCAAAAATCATGTCCACAAAAAGAATTTCACAGTTTAGATAGCAGCACTATCCAGAAACCAGGGAATTAAGACCAGCTGACCTCAAGGTACTCACACTCATAATCCTTCACACCCACTAAAAAGTCAACATTCCTTATGGGGCTAAATTGTGGTTAACATTCAAGCTTACATTTGTTACTTTTGTGCCTGCTAAAGCAGATTAACCATTAAGGCAAAGCTTTAACTCCTAAATTTCTTTTCCTAAAGAGGAGCTCCCCTGCCCTTCGCCTTCACAAATAGAACATTTACCACACTAGAAAAAAACAACATTTGAACAATTGGTTAATTGGTTAGTTCCCAACAGTAGCACTGCCAGTCACAGCCTAATTCAGCTAACAAAGTTCATTAAATATCAGATTTATTCCTGGCCACTGAAACAGTTTTTATCACAACAAGGCATTGTAAAGGCAAACAAAGGGACTTGGTGATTCCAATCCATACAAACAAATATTTTGACAGAAACAAAGAGGAAAAGAGTGACTATAATGATGACACTTCTTACAAAACTAGTACAGCAAATTTTATCTGTGTGTTTGCACAGGTGTGTGTGTGTGTGTGTGTGTGTTAAAAAATGGTGTGTAAGTTTAGGCTGATAAACGAATTTATACATAAAATATCCCAGACAATGCCAACCAAGCATCAGCAGTACCAAAGACACAACTAAAACTCCAATAATCCTCAAGTGGAAGACAAAAACAAAATGTAAAGGAAATAAATTTTATTTGGTGTTACCTTATTATATAACCAGTATATTTTACAGGTTTTTGGAAGTCACCCATCCAACTAATAAGAAAAACACATAACAAAGCATGAAGTCATCACTTTTTCTACCAAGAAAACTTTTTAATTCTCCTCTGGCTTGAACTGAAAGAACTTCAGAATACTGCAAAACAGTTTCATGAAATTTTAGACAATTGTGCCTTTAACAGACTAACAGAAGTATAAACAAAATGGAAATATGGTCAAGTTCAATCTCAACTTTGTCCCTGAGTTTGACAGTTTAGGGCTTCACCAATAAAGCAATTAACAGCTTTCACACTTAGGCTCATACAGATAAATAAGAAACCAGGAGACAGCTTCATGGGTCTCTACTTCCTGGCCCTCCTTGCAGTTTCCTGCCACATAAAATATATTAAAAATAAAACACCCCACATCACAAAACCCAGTCAACCATTACTGAACTGCTTACAGATGATGTTCAAATGAGGAATGTGCCCTTAATTTGCAAATGAGCAATCATTAAGCCACCTTAAATGTCTTCCTGATTCACATGAAATTGCACTCATTTGAGATGCAAGAGACACTTCTAAGCCTTTCCAATAGGAAATAAACCAAATTGGTTTAAAAATGTAACTTGTCTTTAATGCATACAATGCATTTATGTTAAAAAGATTTATGAGACCAGACAGCCCTTTGAACAGTGAGATCTCACATCACCCTACTTATGACACTATAAGTAGCAGAAGTAATATCAGTGTCCAGCTGGACTGTAGGACTAGACAAGGCAGCAGGAATTCAAGCTCATGAAAAGTTCTTCAATCTCCAAAGCACTTCAAGTGCAGGGCTATACAAAATATCTCATTCAAGTAGTTATAAAAATTCACTGTTACAGACTGAATTATTTCCACAGTAAGGTCCCAAAGACATACCCTAAAAAACGTTCCATAGGTTCAATTATCTTGACTTTTTTTATATTATGAATGAGTAAAGGAAAAGAAACCAGACAATTTATAACAAAGAAATTTCAACCCTCTGCAATATATGGAGCTTTACTTCATAATAAAATCCACACCTGACAGAAATGAGAAAAAAAACTGCAAGACCACACAGAAGAGAAAAATACAAAAGGCAAAGAACTACCAAACTCAATTAACAGGACAGAATAACACAGAGTTTGTATTATTTTGATAGATTTTATAACAGCTCAGGAAGAACCAGCAAGTCTCTGCCTACCCCCTTCCAGTCAGTTAATAGAGACACTGCCCTTCGAGTTGAGGATGTGTTCCTTTCCCTTCCACTGTTAACATTTTGGCTTCTCTGTCATCATTTTTCAATCCCCAAATTCCTACACAGAGTTTCTTTGGCAATATTTTCCAACTGGGAATTACCAGAGTTCAGAAAATATTCCTGATCACCAAGCTGAAGGCCCTGATAGCAGGAAGCCTTTCACCTGGGCACTGTGGTCACCTGGATGAACTCCACAGTGCCGATACAGTGATTTATTTTTTTTTTAAGCAGAGGATCTGCAAAGTTTTTACATCATTAAACTAAAAGCTTTCACCTGTACATATCTGAGCCAACATTTTTCACTGTTTGACACTTTTTGGGCCATCCAAACCCTGCAAAGGGAACACGAATCATTATAAACCTGCCCCTTGTACATTCTGAAGCTGCCAAATTCAGATCTTAGACCAGCAATAAAACACAACAATAGTAAACCTAAACCAGCAGCCTAAAATTAAATCTTACAAGTGCTGAATGCCCAAATTCTCAACAATTCAAAAAAAAAGAAAAATCAATCTGAAGGTTAAGAACAAGTAAAGGAACAAGACGTGAGGAAAACATTGCAATGAAAAGTATTCTCTATCCAATAGAGAAAGCTTCAATATGCATAAACTCCTGGAAAAAATCTTAATAAATATATTAACATTCTTTTTTTTTACAGATAAAATAATTTTTATTGAGACAAATGTAGTTATGCTGGCATTTAAAATCTCAGACAAAACCAAAAAGCAATGGAATGAAAGAAAGTTTTATGATTAACCGTCTGGAACTTCAGCATTAGTGAGATTGTACTTAACATCTCCTGCAAGACACTGCTCAAACCCTCTTTCTCCTTTCAGCTGAGGCTTCAGAGTATTTCTGACAAGTTAATCAACACCCCCAGAAATGAGGGATATGCTGAATGAAATAAACCCACAGAGCCAGCATGGACACACACTGTGCATTCCATTAATTCACTTGTAAACGCCAGGACTTTCTGTTCCCCGCTTTACACTTCAAAACACTGACAACTCAATCCCTCTGAACCACTTTTGTGTTCTGCTACAGCAACACTTACATTGCTTTTGGTCCCTGCCCCAGTGTTTTCCTCAGCTTTTGTTTTCGTTTAATGGGTTTTAGTGTTGGGTTTTTGGGGGGTTCTTTTGGTCAGACCATTTTCTGACCAGTTAAGCAGCCCCTCCATGCCAAACAAGGGCATTCTTAACTACACCTTATGATATAAACCATGTCATGCCTTCACACACACACTCCCCCCTGGTAGGAACAGGAGTTCTCTACATGAAGTCTGTCAGCCAAGTCACGTCAGAAGGCGCATCTTAGATCTTCATTCATTACCCACGAGGTTGTTTGAAGAAAAGCTTGGAAAATAATTGTGAATAAAGAGAAAATTACTCATCCCTCTTTCACCGTACTGACCAATTCAGAAGACAAAATAATACTCAATCTTCCACATTGCCACTCCAATATCAGTGCTTCCAAACACACGTGGAAACCTTTTTCCCATACAGATCTGATGGGAAAAAAATACATCCCTTTACCACAAGCACACACAAGAAGTGTTCTGCAACAGGAGCAGGTCATGTTCCTTTCTTCAAATACCGGGAGAGGAACTGGCTTCTGACAAAGTGGATCAGCTTGGTCTCTGTGCAGAACATTGTCGCAACAGTTGCTGCCAAGCACAGAGCGCCCACACCGATGTGGAGCAGCCTTGCCATCCACCCCTTATCACAGCAGAAGAACACCTACAACAAAGGAAACAAGCAATTGCAGGAAAAGCAGTCAGCACAAAGTAGATTTACTGTCTCTAAGGTCCAACACCTCTCCTGATCATGCCCGCGCCACCGTGAAGCTGAGCACAGGTTTGCCATACGCACTGATCCTCCAGTAAGTCATCTTTAGGAGGCACAACACTTGCTTTCTCTTGAGAAAATTCTGACAGCAAAAAATAAGCATTCAGTAGATAGCTGTAGAATGAGGAAGCTCCTACTATCTGCCATGCAGAAAATCATTAATTGAGATGACATGAAGACTCTGAGGTGCTATCGTGCAGTTCTGCTACTTTGCAGCAATGTATTGGGCTATTTTCTAACAAAACTGGAAATCCTCCATTCTAAAATATAAAGCTCTCCCTTCTCAGCCATAATGGATTTTCAGGCTGTCAAGTTTTTGTACACTGAAAAGCTACCATCTCTGTAAAATTCAGTCATGCAAATACCATCTTGTGGTCTGAATAAACGTGATAAGTGTGCTCTTAGCAATTTTTGTTTCTGTTTTTATTTTGGTTGTTCATCACTTTTTTATTACAGAATTTTTGATAGGGGTTTTTTTCTGCTACTTCAAAAGTTCACTTACTAATAACTAAGGACACATTCATCTACAGACAGCAGAAATGTTTTAAAATTTATTTCACTTGTCAGATACACCTTGTAGAGGTGGCAGAGATAACTTCGTACCGAAGATTAAATCTCTTAATATCGTATCATGCCTTGCCTGTAATGGAAACCTTCTGGTCTACCCTTTTTTCTTAATGCTTTTCTCTGCCTGTGGACACAGAAGTCATTTGACGCTCATGTTCACAGTGAAAGTGAAGAGAAGGATGCTCACCTCTGAGAAACCGGTGATGACTCCACTGATGATATAAACCAGCACCAAAAAGGGAGAGGGAAGCAAACCTGTCAGAGGCCTGTAAGTGCTTTCCTTGAAGTAATCATAGATGTAGTGGATGCTGTGAGCGATTCGAATGCCCATGTTAAAGCAGTTGGCAAGGATAAAGCCGATGCTGCCATGCCAGTGGGTCAGGAAATAAGAGATACACAGAAATATGAAGGACAGGGCCAGCATAACAAAATTGTACCTAGGAGAAAAACCAACCAACCAAACAAACAAAAAGAAACAATTTAGCATCGCATAAAGTTATTCATTTACTGATGATCTTTTATTTTCTACAATAAGGAACAGAATTTCTCTTATCTTCTAGAGGAGAAGATAAACTTGAGAAGTGGGACGCTAAAAACCATACTTCAAAGAATGGAGAATACATCAAACAAATTAAACCAAGAACTACATTATGTGAAGGAAATTCTATTTCACTAATCAGCTGTACACTCATCTCAGAAAGCAAAATTTAATAACTACCATTAGTAATGTTAAAACCTGTGGATTTTTTTGCTACTTTATTTTAGGAATGTATTAAAGACAATAAATGCTCAACAACATAAAAATGACACTTTATTTAGTTTTTGCTCCCAACAGTGGCTTGGAAAACAACTTCACATTTTAAAGGGGTCATGAAAGTAGCCCTTGCAAAGGCAAAAAAGATCCTACTTTGTTTGTGGAAAATAGACCTCACTGAAATTAATTTGGAAGGGCCACATCAGGGCCAGTCTGAATACAGAATCAAGAAATAATCCAGGCTGGAAGGGATCTCAGGAGGTCATCTAATCCAACCTCCTACAAAGTACATAAACCACTGAATTCACATCCACAATTTAGACCATTCCGAAGTGTATATACAGTAACCGTACATGAAAAATTTTAATAGTTGCAAACTTTTAATGAGTCAAAGGATTGTTTTTAAAAGTATAACTTCTCCAAGCTCATCTGTACAGAAAACACACACTTAAATCACTTTCCCAGTTAGTGACGTACTGAAAGCTAATTTAACAACCTGCGTTTCTTAATTTCTGACCTTTTTACCCAAACATTTTAACATTTGCTAAAGGTTCTACACCTAAATCTAAGTGCAGACAGCCTAACCAGGAATTGCTCTTCAGTAGGGCAGGATATTATTGTGCAAATTTCAAAAGCACCAATTTCTTTATCAGGTCAGCACAAAAATTTAAGAGGAATATTCTGGGGACACTTCCCTACCTGTCCACCTCTTCTTTGCACATCAAAGCTGATGTAAAACATTCTGTTACTCCATTGACAGCAAGAAACAGGACATATAACGAGTAACACCGGAGGAGATCTGGACCTGAAAAACACGTTAGAAAGATAAACAGATAATTTCCTTGACTGCTTTTTAGGATAGATTTCTTAAACTTACCCTGCAATATGTACAAGATTGTTACCATTATGTAGTTTAGTGCTATTGTAAAAAAAAGTATTATTGTTTCTATGCTAAAAATATGAATTCTTTGGGTTCCACTTGTTGTATGGGGTTTTTCTGTTTTAAACAGCTGAAGTCAGCAGTTGTACATCATGGCTTAGTCAAATAATCCTTTAAATGTTGTTTTCCAACAACATGATACTGCAAGAGGGTAGAGCCCAAACTTCATCATACTTCATCAGAGATCCTCAGCATGTTTTAGTTTAAGGGGCTACACATTAAAGACACTCTTACAAAGGCACAAGTTCTGGATTTCCATGAGCTTAGTCACAGATTTCAATGGGGATTTTACCGCCAAAAAAAAAAAAAAATCTGCTGATTTACCAACAAATTCATAATAGCTGCAGTTTCTCTTTTAAAAGGATTTTTTTTGCCAGCCGCATAAATCCTTACCTGTTCCCGAACTGAGCATTGAGCCTCCATAAATATCCAGAGCCAGCTGAGAATAGGCATAGCCAAAGACAGTGATGGTAAGGCCAATCAGGAGCACAAGCTTCAACAGCAATTCCAATACATTTGCAGCCATAGCAACATCATCCTGAAAAAAAAAAATGTAGTCAATGGCACGAATCAGAATCAAAGTCATAGTCATCTTCACACACAAATGCTACTTCACAGAAAAAATAAATCGGTTTGCACCGGGCAAAAAGGTGTGAAACTTATCCTTGGTTATTGAATTATCCACACACGGTGTTAACTTGGAATGTTTTTTATATATTTATTATCCCATCGTTCTTCCAGTTATAATATCAAGTACACTGTATATAAAATATACACATACATACACCTGCCTTAGCCCACCAATGACCTGAAGCACAGGACTGAACTGTGTGCTGAAAGTAGCAGGATTACTACAGGAAGGTCAGCCCAGGCTGACCTTTACGACTGATCAGGAATATTACTCTGTGGAACAAAGCTCTTATTCATGAATGCTCCACTTTACAATTCAAAAGTGCAAGAAAAATACAAATGTTTCCTTCCCAAAAATTGCGCTCTTCAGAAACACTACTTAACAGTTATTGATATTTTCAAGTATATCAAGAATTTATTTAGTAGAAATAGTATGATTTCATGATTTAAATAATGGAAATACACAGTACAGCAGGCTTTACATCACAGAGTTTGGAGGAGAGGATGTTCACTTCATTGACACAAGGCAATACTACATCACTGCATATTTTAATTTCTATTTCATTAGCATTTTACCTATTCTCTTCTCTTTTTTTGGTCCAGCCTCACTTGACATTTTTCTTCTCCACTTGAACCTTTCAATTTTAACAGCCTCAATACCCAAAATTCAAATGAACATTTCTGTCACGCTTTTGTGATGCAACTTATCTGTAACAAAAACCGAGCACTGGACACGTAATTAATCCAAAATAAACTTACCCGCTTCTGATCCTTTACAGCCTTCCCTCTTTCCAACACTTTAGCAAAAAAGACATAAAAACTCTCCTCAATAGGCAAAAAGATAAACCTGGCCACCAGTGAACCGAGATTATTCACGATATCATATACACCTTGAAAAAAAAAATAAAATAGCAGCAATCTGTAATTTTTAGATGCATTTTAATTCTAAGTCTTTAACAACAACGTGAATTCTAATTTAACATCTCCACTAAACAAAGAGAAAACAATTGGAATTTAGTGCAACACTGAAGCAGTGTTTTCTAAAGATTCTGCCAGTCACAGCAACCACAGCTCAAAATTGCAAGGCTGGCTCACAGATGGCAAAGGAGGACAAAAGCATCAGCTACAGATGTGAATCTAATAACAGCACCAAACCAGGCTTAAAATTCCTACTGTAGAGGAATTAGGAGGATCCTGATACATTTCACTGAATGAGAATAGGAAGATAAGGATTTACTGATCCAGAAGAAGTGAATGATATGTATCTAGTGAGAGTTATCCCTGGTCACAGCAGGGAGGTTGGAACTAGAGGATCTTTAAGGTCCCTTTCAACCCAGGCCATTCTATGCTTTTATGATCTAAAATCAAATTCTTTTCTCTATCTATATCAATCATTCTCCGAAACGTATCTCGAAAGTCACAAAGGCTTTGAAATATTCCCAGATTTTCAAGTTATCTTCAAATACTTTAAGTCATTTTCAGAACCATCTTCAGAGCAGTGACTAAGAAAACTCTGTCACCATTCCACAGCACCATCACACTTACCCTGATCTCCAAAATTTAACACGTTCAAAAAAGTCATCACATATCGTTCACCTGTAAGTTCAAAATAAAAAACTTGAGGACAAGTCCCTAAATCTTTCCCAATACTTATTCAAGCACTTCCAATACTAAATATTCAAGAGACAAAGTCAAATGGAACAGCATCTAGTTCAGATTATCCTAAAAACCTTCATTCAGGTTGAATGGTGCCTCCCCCCACCCCACCAAGCTTTCTGAAGCTCTAAGGAGTCTTCATGAGCCCTTCCACACCACAACTACACGTTAAAGCCTCACCCTCTGTCAAAAGCTGTTTCAAGAAGGATTGTTTGAAGAAACTCCAAGTCAAACGTGCTTCCTTCCAGTTAACAAGGGTCTGCAAAATAAAGTACTGAAATGTAATAAACACGACTGAACCTACAGAGTAGAAATAGAAAATACAAAGTCAGTGCAACACTCTAGGCAAGTTCTAACTGGAGTGATGAAGAAACCCACTGTGTCAGCTTCTAAAAATTTCAAATATTATCTAAAATATTGCTTAATTCAAGGACCAACACCACTCTGATCTGGCAAACACTTACTCCATTGCTGAAAAGTACTGTTGTTGCAGACAAAATACCCAAAGCTTTCTACAGAAAATACTAATCACAGTTCGAGACCAGAAAAAGCCACATCTCTGCTGTTTAGCATGCCAGTATAACTTTCACCTTCACTATAGATATAAATGCTTACTGCTCTTCAAACTGTCACTGTAAGTCTTGCATCCAAGAACCACCTTTATCTTTTCAATCTGTAAATCTTTTCAAAATGTTGTCTTTCTTGCTGCAGCTTTTCAATCTTTCTTTGCCCCGCTTTTGTCTGAGAGACACTTGAGAATCTGTAGGATGCTGTGTAGCACCATGGTTATTTTGTGGAAAGGTCAAAGTATCAAAATCCACGGTAAAATGGTTCTGGCTTCTTTCCTGCCTCAGAGCCAGTGATACCCTGCACAGTGCAGATGTTCTATCTCCAGTTAATGCACAAACCAAGCCAGCAATAACAAGCTCATAACTGCAAAGAGTTCATTGTTCTGACAAGGATTCTACTAATACAAACTACAAACAGGATTTGTATGTAATTTTTTTTTTTCTTTAACCTGCCACATCTTCTATAGTGCAGAAATATCCCCAAAATCACTCAATTAACTCTGCTGTCTCAAAGTAATATTCAAAACAAAAGATTTTAAGGGGGGAGGTGGAAATCAAGAAAAACTGTGCAACCTACCTCATCTTTCATGAAGTTAGGTAACAGAGCTTTCACTCTAGCAACTGGAAATGACTTCTTGGTTGCTTCAGGTGATCCCAAAAACATCACAAAATAAGTTAAATAGCACATTACGAGAACAGTGGCATATAAAAGCTGGAAAGATTGGGAAGGAGAGACAAAAAAGTGATATAAAATTAACTTCCAAATGTAGATGTACATGCTAGAGTTACATACTAGTTGCAAATTCGGTGGAAAGAAAGTGTAAGTGGTCCTTATCCCTGTCAAATATTAAACTAGGTAAAGACTTTAACACCTCTCAAGAATGCTATTGATCTCTCTTTTTTTTTAAACTGTAGGTTATCATAACCCTTTGCTAACTTCCATGTTTTATTCAGCATTTTTAGAATTATTAAAGTTCAATTACAAAGCAATTATTCACTCAATCAAAAATCAAATTGACAGAGTAGCTACTGTCTACATCTTTTACTTCATAGAACCATTTCCATCTTCCATCAGTTATGAACCACCTACTACAGCCACTGCAAAAAGTGAACAAAACAAAAAAATGTCACCTGCTGTCCACATCTGCAGTGGATCACATTTTTATTTCTAGGTGAACTGATAGTACACAGGTCACAATCCTGTTTTCGAGTTGCCAATATATCCCTTCTTTGCAGTAAAGAGAAAATTTTAACCTGAATACATCGCACGTCATCAGCATCTCCTGATAAGGTGATACAGGTTGGTGGTACAGGCTGATAAAGCTGCACATGATTAGTCTTCTACAGAGTAGAAGCCAAAGTCTAATAATTCTGAAGCCAGATGGGGAACAGAGTCTTCAAGCATTAGAAGGTGTAAGCCATGAAGAAAAAGAGTCCACATAAAGCTTACACAGAATAACATAACTTTATTTGCAAAATGTGCCTTCACAAGCAGAAGGTCCTTCCTGGTACCTCCATTAAACTGCTCAAGGCACCAAATCAACAACAAGTATCAGCAAAATCCTAAAGGCAAGTGCTAAATCCTAAACCTCCCAAGAGCTTTTTCCCTCAGCTTCCCAAAGTCCTTTAGCAGGCTAAAGGTCAAAGGCAAGTAAAAGTTAGGTGAGTGAAAACACAGAAAACTTACCTGAGCCAAGGCAAAAATGTAAAGGCCCCACTGAGGATAAAGGATTACTAAAGTAACTGTCAAAATGCATTTTGACACTACTGAAAGGCTTTCAGCAACTACCTTCAAGAAAGAAAACAGAGAAGAGTTATTTTCTGCCACGTACATAACCTTAAAATACATCAGTTTAACAGACAGAATTTATGTAGGAATGTAAGATTTTTAAAGTCAGTGTGACTTTATCACAGAGTTTCTTTCTGCTGAGCTGGCCAGCTTAAATTGGAGTTTGTCTGTAAATTTTCTATTCTTTCATTTCACAATTCCTCCATTGCGCTTTCCCAGTCCTTTGTATGGGAGAGAAGGGAGAAAGCTTTGCTCGAGACTATTCTCAACTGCTACATTTCACAGTTTTATACCAACAATCAACTGAAATGCAGAGTTGTGGAAGCAGTGTGCCTCTCCCTCCAATTAAAACTTGTGATGATGCATTTAATGAATGTGATAATTTCTAAATAAACCAACTTGCTTCCTTGAATGGTTACAAATTCCTATCTGTTTTACAACCATGCCATACAGCACTAAACAGGACACATAGGGAGGTTTTACATGCTTGAGTATACAAAGATCTAGGTCAGTAATATGTTCTTTTCAACAGACAGATAATTCACACACCCCATGCACTTTACTAACCTTAAGTCTCACAAACAAATGAGCCTGTGCTAAAACCCAGCACGGTTCTCCCAGAAGTTCAATAATTGCAGAAAGGCCAAATGCCACCACACCAGCCTGATAATGAGGAACCACAGAAGGATCAGGGACTTCGAGCAAGTGTAGCCAGACGAAGCCCAAGAAAATAGACCAAAAAACACCAAGAGGGACTCTAAAAAGTTAACATAAAAACTAATTAATACAAACGTTACTTCAGCAGGGGAAAACAACCCCAAAGAAAATTAGATTACAATACCACATATGGCCACAACGATTACAAAAAAAAAGACCCCAACGAGTTAATTCCTGTTATTACTACACCAAGAATGCATTCTTTTTTGTTGTAATGAACATCTTCATGTCACTCTTTGCAAGACACAAAGAACATTTTCCTCACTTGTCTATTTTCTACTTAAGAGCCTAACATAAGATCAAATATCTGCATTCTCATGCCCTAGGACCAAACAATTCTGACATCCCACGTCAGCCTGCGGAACACCACAAATTCTCAGAGCTGCAAATTTTACAGTCTGTGTTTACCAGGGGTTTGTCAGACAAGCTTTCACGGATCTTGCTCTTAACACATAAAGATGCCACCACTCCAACTGCTAATCTCACTCTTCCAGAAATCACTGATTCTCCAGAGAGCAACAGCAGTAAGCATAAGGAAACGCCGGTGTGCCCCTCAGGTGTGCCAACTCACTGTGCTCTGCTGTAGCTCAGAGCCACTTCCATCAGCAGTGCAGCCAAAAAGCCAGGCCAGGCACAGGAGTGCAGACATGCATTCCCTTCTGCTGACACTGCTTCAGGAACACGGAGCTTCTGGCACAGTGAACAAAGTTTTACACCATTGCAGCAAGATCTATTTGACCCTCACGTTGTCAGACCCCTAAGGTGCTTGACATCGAGCTCCTAAAACATATTTCAGATGCTTCATGAAAGTTACTTCTCGTTTGAAGTTATGCTTCTCTACAAGGAAAAATTTAAATCAAAAAAAGATGCACACAGTCCATGTTATTTCTGTCATTTAAGGCACATAGCAGAAATTTGATTATAATGCAGTTAAGAGAACAGAATTATTGCACTTTAAATATTAGTATTAAACCTATCCCTGAAGGGGACAATCTCTCTTCTTTACACCTGGATGCAGATGACCATAAATAACCCCTCGCTTCTGGGCCAGAGCCAATTAAATAGCTGGGTGGTTCCAGGAAAACTCATTAGGGTGCCCTAATGTACTATTTTATCATGCAAGGGTTGTCTCTCATCATATCAGGCAGGTAAATTTACTTCCCAAACCACTTAACTGTGGCTGCACAGCAGCTACAGATGACAAAGAGCAGAGAAAGAGAAAATGTATCCAGGAGCCAGAACAGTGAAACAAGTCATAAAATCCACTTTGCTGCAATGTGTGATTATACTCTCTGGCTGCAGCATCATGCGGACTTTAAGCTATAAACAGCTGAAAGCAGTTGTTCTACTTCCCCAGTTTTTTAATTCCAACAACACTTTCTTTCACTTTTTCACACCTCTCCTACCCAAATATTTATGCTGCCATACCATTATTCCACATCAGGGCTCAAGAATAAAAACTCAGTCGGGGACGGGGCAGGAGAGATATCTAAAGCAGATTCCCAAATGTGCATCAGGTAATACAAGAGCAAGACTGAGCAGGCAGAGGAACAAAAAAAACAAAGACTGTATTTGTGCAAGGGTGTTTTCCTTCAACAGCTACAATGTAAATGAAACTCCCGGTTAAGCAACAGAACAAATGGCTCCTCATAACACCTTTGGCAATGCACTTTCCCACGTGCTCCAAAAAGAAACATAGTCCATAAATGCTGAAACAACAGTCTTGACCTGCTTTCTGCATCAGTCCTGAAACATGACTATGGTTTCTAAATGCTCGACGCTAAAATAATTACCTTAGTAAATAAGCACTTCCTCTCGTTCTGTGAGCTCTCAGACAAGAATTAGAAATAAATTCTAAAGAAGTAAACTTTTAGAGGTATCTTACGTCAGCCACAGGAGATTAATTGTTTTGGTCCAGTTTCTCTTTGTACTTCCACTCAAACAAGCTCTGCGAAATGCTTCCCTGGCAAGGAAGACAACTGTGGAGTAGAGCAGAGTCAGCCTAAAGGAGGTGAGAAGGGAAAAAAAAGGAGATAAAAATATTTTCATCACATTCTACTGAAATCCTTCATGCAGTTGCATCACAGGACTGTACGACAGACAGACAAATCCTAAGAGGTATGCAAACATGGTGATATGAGCTAAATTACCACCTCTTGATTAAAAAAAAAAAAAAAGGTAATTACACGTGATTACTCAAATGGCAAAAATACATGGTACAAACCAAAAATGCAGAGACAAAGTGTATGCTATGGGAACAGCATGTTGTGTCTGGCTTTTCCTTTGCAAACTGAATAGTTTAAAAACGGAAAACAGGCCAGTTTTACCAGTGTTTCAGGTCAAAACAGAACTGTGGAGGCATTAAATGATCAAACCCAAAAGTAGATCAATGCAGAGCATTACGAGCAACACTATACAGACCACAGAGCCGAGATCCAGCACCCACAAGCACCGTCCCAAAGCCCTCCTGTGGGTGCTTCAAGGATGTCCGGGGACCAGCGGGTCTGATGCGGGGCACAGGCCGCCTGCCCGGGGGCTCTTCAGCCTCCTCACCTGACATTGACCACGCCGATGAGCTCCCTGGAGAGGTAGCGCAGCGTGAAGGCGTTCAGCGCGAAGGTGACCACCCGGAACAGCACCTGTGGAAGAAGCCGCACGGGAAACACCTGCGGGGCACGGCCGAGCAGGAGGAGGAGGAGGAGAATGAGGAGGAGGGTTGGGGCGGCCCCGCACCTGCAGCAGGGCGCTGGACGAGGCGAGCCGGGCGGTCTGACCGAGCACGTCCTGCGCCGCCATCCCCGGCCCCGCCGCAGGAAATGGCGCGGCCGCCGTCGCGCCGGATCCCGTCAGAGCGGGGGCACCGCCCCGGCACCGGGATGGGGCTGACGGGGCGGCTGCGGCAGGTCCGGCGGCGCTCGGGGCTAATTGGGAAAGGTCCAGGAGCTCCAGCACCCGCCGCTGCCACAACTAAGCGCCAGCCAAGCAGGTGTCCCTCCAAAGCCACCCCTAAACTCCACATGGCTTAGGGGAGGAGATACCCTGGTAAATAGTATTTTCTGACAAGCGCTGTTTGTTTCTTCCAGAGGTTTCTGAAAAAAAATCTCTCCGCGAGTTCCATCAGTCCCTTTCTAAACTTCTGGGCGAACCCTCCAGTCTTCCCTGACCTAAGGGGAAAGGCAACCGAAACTGGGGTAAAACACGCTCACTGCAGGACCAAGAGAGCTTCTTATTTCATTAGGCAGAGAAGGAAAAAAACAAACCAAAACAAACAAAAACCCCTACACACAAACAACAACAAAACCGGAAAACAAACAAAACACAAAACCCAGCACAACCACAAAAACAACCAAACAAACCCACATAAAACCCACCAAAACCCCAAACAAACAAAAAACCAACCACCCAAACACAAAACCCATCCCAAAAGCCAACACACCTTCAAATAGCAAAACGCAATTTAACTGTAACAGATCGAACCTGGTAATACACTGACTTGAAGCCTTATAAGTAGACAAGACTTGAAGACCTCAGACTCATTGTAAATCTTCACAGTTCCAGAATATTTCAGATTACCATTCAAGCAGCAATATATAAAAAGAATGTATCTTTCTCTTACAGAACATTCCCTTCAAAAGCAAGGCACTTCCAGCTCAGAGGTCACATTTTTCTAAGCAATGCTACAGTTGAGCTAAAACTTTTCATGTCTAACAGCGGTTGTTAGAGCAGGGGGCAGGAAGTATGTGAGCCCTGCTTTATTTCAGCTTCTTAGTGACAGAATATGAACAGCAAACGGTTTAAATCACGGTCTTAAGAGAAACTAGATAACCAACCAAAATTCTTCAGGTTCATGTAAAGCAGCCATCACTCCATCAATTGTCTTCTGCATGAAACCCTCTCCTACTCTGAGCTGTTTCATCCACTACTTTTTCCCCTTCCATGTTCAGAGTAAAGTTTTCCAGGTTTTTGAGTTTGGTTTCTTTTTCTTCTTTCCTTTGGTCATTTTCCTAGTAACATTATTTAACTAATCTGGAAGTGATGTATAAATGTAGTCGTATGTGGTATCCTATGATAAAAACAAACAAACCAGAAACACCACCACAAACAAACAAACAAAACAACGCAAACTTACAAAAAGGGATTATCCCATTGTAAAGATAGGGATATGGGGACAGAGAGAAGAAATTAATCTGTGTTGGGTAATTGCAGATAGAGATTTTGAGTCACAGAAGAGTATTGCAGCTAGAAGGGAGGAAACATTGCCATTCCTTTTTCCTTTAAGCAGTTTTCCACTTCTCAAATGGAAAAAGCAATTAAAAATATGGTCCTAACGCAGGCTCTGGAGTTTTCTTAATGACAGTAATGGTGACAGCAGAAATCAAATGACTTCTAGCATGTTATGGCTTGTGCAGCCTGATGCAATGCTTGAGAACCCTTTCAGTGTAAAATTTTTCCTAATATCCCATCTAAAGCTCCCCTGGCACAACTTTAGGTTGTTTCCTCTCATTCTGTCACTTGTTTCTTGAGGGACGAGACCAACACCCACCTGGCTATAACACCCTTTCGGGTAGTTGTAGAGAGGAATAAGGTCTGCCCTGAGCCTCCTTTATAATTTTGATCAGTTATAAGCTGCCTACTACAGCCTCTCCTCCTAAGTCTTGTGCTCCAGACCCTTCACCAGCTTCATTGCCCTTCTCTGGACACACTCCAGCATCTACCAACACTCCAGCAAGAAGGACTCATGTTCTTCTCCATCTATATATGAACATTTTCATGACAAAAGTAGGTAACTTCAATAAAACATGAGAAATCAATGTGCTAACTGGAGGCAATTGTCTGACCTTTTCAGGCATCTGCCGTGGGCAGAAATAAGTGACAACTCAGTGATGTTTTGTTGGACAGTTTGGCTTGTCACCTCATAAAGCTGAAACAGAAACAGCTGCATAGCCTGAGGGGTGGTGGAAAAAGACGAGAAACAACTGTAACTCGAGCTGGGTTTTACAGTACCCGGCTTTGGCCCTCGGCCCCTTCGGGCGCTGACGCGGCTCAGCCGCCAGGTGGCGGCACCGGCCCCTGCAGGGCCTGAGGGGACGGGCCGGGGCCGCTGCCGCTCCGGCGGCGGCTCCAGGCCCTGCCCCGGGCCGTGTCCGAACCACGGCCAGAGCAGGCCAGCTCGTGACCGGAGTGTGGCACAACGCAAGTCCAGCTCAGAGCAGGAGCGGTGTTTCACAGAATGCCCTGGGCTGGAAGGGACATTTCAGAACGTCTTGTTCCAACCGCGTGCCACGAGCAGGAACACCTTACACCAGACCAGGTTGCTCTAAGTTCCATCCAACCTGGCCTTGGACACTTCCAGGGATGGGGCATCCACAGTTTCTCGGGCAACCTGTGCCAGTGCATCACCACCCTTACAGTAGCGAGGATTTTTCCTAATATCTCAACTAAACCTACTCTCTTTCAGTTTAAAGCCATTTCCCCTTTGTCCTGTCACTCCATGCTCTTGTAAAAAGTCCCTCTCCATCTTTCTTCTAAGTTTCCTTCAGGTACTGGAAGGGCACAACTAGGTCACCCTGAACAACCACAATTCTCCCAGCCTTTCCTCATAGCACAGCTGCTCCATCCCTCTATTCAACTAGATGTCCCTCCTCTGGACTTGCTCCAACAACTCCATATCCTTCCTGTGCTGGGGATCCCAGAGCTGGAGGCAGCACTGCAGATGGGATCTCACCAGAGTGGAGCAGAGGGGAAGAATCCCATTCCTCACCTGCTGCCCATGCTGCTGGTGATGCAGCCCAGGACACAGTTGGCTTTCTGGGCTGTGAGCACACATTGCCAGCTCGTATCCAGCTTCTCATCCACCAACTACCTCAAATCCTCCTCAAAACATAAATTGACCTATCAATTAAATCAATTTTATTCACAACTGTGTGTGAGTACGCTTCACAACTGAGTAAACAGAAAATGCTTACTTTTAGTAATATAATATGAGAATGAGTATAACTTAAAAAAGGACCAAGTTACTGAACTGGCACACAATGTCACAACAATTTAATGAGAATATGAAGTCAAAACAATTGCTCTCTGATTCCCACATCAGGCAATGCCTACTTGGAGCATTCCTGCATGCTCTCATCACAACCTATCTTTTCGTTGTCCTGAAGCAACTGTTTGTGGCAGAATACTCTAAAATAGTTCACTTGCCTTAGCAGCAAAGAAGGCAAGATTAACTACTACAAAGATGGTGACTTCCAAAGTTAGCCTGCATCTGGAAGTAAATTGGGCTGGATGTTCCTCCAGCAGAGTCCCCATACACTCCTTGACTTGGGACAATGGGATAAACCCGTTATTAGAGGTAAGAGGAACCTCTACATCAGAGAGAACTCCTTCGATCTACTCCGAAGTTTAACGAGTCCAAAAAGGCCAGACAGCTTTATATACAGGCCTTAGAAGGAGTTGGAACTGTTCCTTCAGAATTAAAAAAATGAAAAATCTTTGTTTCAATAGCTTCAGTCTGTGTTTACACCTGGGGAACTTGCAGTATTTAATTACCCCATTAATAAGGTATTTCAAGATGAAAAGTAGACTTTGATTTCAAATCACAGCCTTTACACAGGCTGAAAATTTAAAACCTGTTGGAACAATTAGAGAACTTCCATAGTATTACCTCCCTCAGAGAGGAAATCCTCTTCAACTAAAACATTATAGCTAATTTCCCTCAGGACAAAATTTCCCAAATTAACAACAAGGTGACACTGGAAAGCAGCAATCTATTGAATCAGCAGTGAGTCCTTGAAAGCAGCCTGATCAGTTCTAACTTCTTATCTGTTCTAAAACAAAAGTCTCATTGCAGAACCAAAATCAAATCCAGTATAAAGGATTGCCAGCAATTTTTTATATTATTAATCCAAATAAATACTGCAGTTTAGAGTTTGCAGTATATTTTAATTTCTTCATTTCTATTTGTGGCTTTCCATTCCCTCAAAGGTCCTATGAGGAATCAAGCTAAAAAATCAACTGTGCAATAAATCATAGGCAGTTCTCTGCTGCTGCCTGATACCTCCTGGAATAGTGCATGATGTAACATAAAATGACAGACTAGGCTGTGATCTAAAGACTGTAGATTTCTGCAGCTGCTTAAAAAGCTTTTAGCTTTGGAGTCAAAACCAGTTTTAGAAACAAGCAAAACAAATACTCAAAACCCCTGATGCTGCCTGAGCAACTTTCCCCCTCAACAACACCTTGTCCAGTGGCTTCAGTGCAGAGAGACCACGATCCCCAACATTCCCAGGGAGCAGCCAAATGCTTCTGCTCGTGCTCCCAGCCCTGCTCTGTGCCTCTGCAGCTGGGGGCACAGGCAGTGAAGGCAGCAGGCCCTGAGAGCGTGGAATGCATTAAAAGATGGACACACACTGCTCTTCCCATCCCTCTGGCCTGCACAACAGGATTCTGTCTCACGGCTGGACATGTGGGTTCTAGTAAAGCAGAGGAGTGGGTACAGAGCTGGCTCTGCACAGCTCACTTACCACAATACCCCCACCATGCTTTGTAGGGAGTGTGATGCTTAACATAACTGCCCTGCCTCTGCTACAAGTCCACACTTCGACATTTAACTAACAAGGACAAAATAATTTTACTATTATTTTCCCTATACTGCTCAGAAGTCTTATGCCAGCACAGGACAAATTATGTTAAGTCTGGTTTTAATTTTCTTTGTGTCTTTTTTCGAAAACAAAGCATTGAAGAGATCTGTCTCTTTGTTCCTGCGTATATAAAAGCTTGTTTCTTCACAGAAATAAGTAGGATGTTTGGGTCAAAGCAGAGAGTCACATGGAGACTTACCAGACTAGGCACTAAATCTCATTAGGCTTTCTTCCCTCCTCTGAGCACCCTTCTTCGATCCAAGAAATATCTGGACTTAGGAATGTAACATTTCCAATTCAGTGCAGAACTGCGGGAAGAAAAAGAAGAGAGTCACAGGCCATTCACCAGCTAAGGACACATTAGGAGTTACTGCTGTGCCAGATTTTCTTCCCTCCAACCAAAGTGTCCCCAGAGAGCTTTTTAGACTAATTCCTCAGGCCTTGTGGACTGAGTTAATCTCCCTGTGCATGTTAAATGGTTAAATGAAAATTTGCATTTTTTTTTTCTTGGTTGCCTTATTAGTTCAGCAAGGATTTCACTTATATCCTTTCTTTGGGATGAAAGAATAAAGGGGCTTTTTGAAATATGCAGAGGAGTGTTTTATTCTGTGATATGCGACATTTGAAAACACAGTGTCCCAGGTTTAGAGAGTAGCCCTTGACTTTGTAATGTTCATTTTGCCTCACACATTTTCACAGTGCCTTTAATGCACTGTTTATATGTAATTGGATCAACCAGTTTTACTGCCCTATCAATTTCACTTTTAAATTTGACTTTTATTTATTGAAATATTTTATATATTAAGTATTTGGAAGACTGACATTTTTTATACAAGTAAAATGTAACAAACCAATGTTCAACTCAAAGGAAAGGCAAAGAAATGTAGCAAATATAGAAATCAGATGGTAAATATTAAGGACTGGATAGTGCTAAATTTAAAAAAAACATGCTAAGTTATTGAACTGCATACTTCACAGTATATTGGACAGATTTTAATGTTGAATAGAAGAGCAAAACCAAGAGTTCTGCACAATGCTGTCTGCTTCCAATAAGCTCTACGCTTTTCTTGGTCTCTTTGCAATTCAGAAATCTGTAACATTCAATAGACATTCTAAAAATCTACAAAAAACACCTCCTGGTTAGTTAATCTGGGGGAAGTAATAAATTAAAGTATTTTTTCACAAGAACTGGTAAACTCCTTGCTTAGAATTCTTGCAAAATTTGTACATTCCTTAAACATGTATATAATTAATTGTGAGCCATTCTGTGTTTTCTAATTACTAAGCATTTCCTTTGTATGTATTTATATATGTTCAACCAAAGATGATTTCTGTCTTGCCTTTCTTAAGACTAGAAATTCCAGCCATTTTTGCTACAATCTAAGTCTCTGTCTTACCTGTCTCAGGAAGCTTTGTATCAGTCCCTCACTTTGAGCGCTGATAGATAATTTATCTAATTGCTGTGTGGTTTTGAAGCCAATATACAAAATAAGAAAACTATAATGGAACAGCTCCGGATCTTCTTGGAACATTTATCATGTCAGCAGTAATCATAGATAAGAAGATCTCTTGTGGATTGTTTCTTTTACCTCGTAAAACCTAACTGCCTTCATTTAGTGTTCATGTCAGATATGACAACTTCAACTATCACTGTGAGCAGTACTGTTTCTGGAGGGTAAGAGATCCCAAATCCTACCCTACAAACTTGAATTGTAAAGAAGGTGATGAGTAGGTGTACATTTTACCTCCTCCTTATGAATTCTGTAGGACTAACCTCACAGTAACAGTTGCCGCTGCAGTTTTGGTGCTCATGCACTACCAGTGAACAGACAGAAATGTTTTCTGGATGTAACAGCCAGAGTAAAGTTATAGAAAGAAGATTTTGCAGCTGTAAGCACTTGCACTTGAAAACTCTTCACTAACTAGTGCTGGGCATTTTTACACTACGAAATCATTCTGTGAGCTCCAGGCTACACCCCTTGAGAAAAAAAAATGTACTTGAGAGAGAGGTGCAGAAAGTCTGCTAGCTATACAAACACGTACGTTCACCAACACTGTTCGCTTTAACAGTCATATAGAAATAAGCCTCTGTTCATTAAAACACTCCACAGCTGCCAAGTATTCATGGAGAACAATCCTGTATTTTAGAAATCAACAAGAAGTGTTATTAAACTTACTTTGACCTCAGCATGATTTATTGGTGCATGAAATAACCTTAAGACTTTTGAAATCAACAGTGACAATAACTCAACGAACATAGTAAAATACACACAGTGGAAGGACTCAACTGGCAAGTGCTTCTGAAATACACATTAGAGGAATTTGGATTCTGAAAATGCACTGAATGCAAGATATTCCTGAAAAATATTCCAGTTTCTCTTTTCTTTTCTTCTTTGAGTCACCTGGAGACTTACTTTTGAAGTAGATGGTGACATGCAGGAGTTATATTTAACAACCAGGAGGATATCTGATGTGAAATGGAATAAGTGTTTTTGCTACCTTAAGTAATTCAGCATCTAAGAGGAGAAGAATCACTCAATGCAATGCCTTACAGAAGCTGAGAATACAGAATTTGTGAGTCACCATACACTGCCTTCAAATTACATTCATATGATATTATATAATACTGTGCACGATCACCTGTCTATCAGAGTTAATTATCAGTCAGGTATGTCTTCATGTCATTCACTTCCATCTCACTTGAGAGCTGACTTTCATTCTTTACTGAAATAACCCCTCTCAGTAAGACAGTGATTAGTGTGACAAATTGATAGAATAAAATACCTTCAGCTGCTTTATGGGACCTCCTCTAGCATCCATGACAGCTAGAGCTAAGTCGAAAACATTTTTTGGATTTGTCTTTATTCCTTGGTGGCAAACAAAGAATCTCTTAAAAGAAACAGTCCCAGCATATGTTTACCTATTCAATTTCAGAAAATCACACATTATCCTTCAACAGTTAAACTTCATTTTCCGTACAAAAACCTGAAATATTAGGACAAAAAAACCTCACTAGCAATATGGGAAGCAGAACTTATACTGTGCCCAGCAGAGTTCTCTCAATTAAAAATAAGGGTAAAGGAGAGCTCCCGAAAGGCCTCTTTACCTTTACCTTACCTAAAAATAACTTTTCAATATGGAGAAATAATATTGAGAGCCAAAATTATCTCTGCCTCTAATCCAGCTGTCCATATAGTCAAGTTACTGAGCTTCATTGCCTCCATTTCCATCGAAAACATGACTTCATTGCGTATCTTTCTCTTCAGATAAAAGCACAACTATTCTCTTCATGCTTAAGGAGGCCCAAAGTCATGAGACAACTCACCTTGAAAGCCCAGCTGTTCTCAGTTCATTAGGAATAAGACTCTGCTCCATCACTGCCATCCTTGCTGGCTCAGTCTGTAGACTTCTATGGAACAAATAAAACATAGGATGTCTTTAGCTCTAAGGACACCAGCTGTCCTCAAATATCACAGTTATAGTGATGGAAAAATAGAAAAGACAAGTGAGATTAGTCATCACATGAGATACCTTTCTTCAAGTCTTCAAACACAAGATCTCCTGTCATGCTAACAACAGTAGGGGATTTCCCCAACCTTGTCCCTTAAGGAGATGTAAAGTAAAACTCTCCTCTTGCTTCTCTACTAAGCAAGCTACTTTACAAGACCTTTTTTTTTTTCCAGCTTTGCCAATCAATCTGAGTTTGTGTGCTAAGCAGTCAAGTAGAAAAAAATATTTCCCTTTGTTCAGCCAAGTTTTAACTGTATTACAGTTGAACCATGATGTGTCAACAGTTTGTCTGAACTTGAAAGAAAGATAAATTAACATATCCACTCTCACTACTAGGATTTGGTTGAGGAGGTGATTGAGGGTTTTTTTTTAAGCAACAGGTATATTAGGCTAAATTCACAACTGGAATAAAGCCCCCAAAGAGAACAGCAGCAAACTGTTGCCTCAACTGCACTATTCACTTTGCTTCCTCTCCCCCTCTGCAGGTTCACGTTTTAGTTACAGAGGGTAAAAACTTGCCTATTACAACAGAAGATGTTGTCATCCGTTAATGCATTCCTGACCATGCCTAAATCCTGGTGAAAACATTGCTGGTAGTGCTGTGAAGACACTTGGGCATAAATTATTAGGCAGGTTACACATAAATAGTAAAGGTAGAGCTTCAACATGATTAGGAAGGCACTCCAAATACATTTAATGGGCTCTGTTACCTCCCTTCATAATTGCGTGAGGGCTGAATGGACACCTTGATGCTCATATTTCTATATTCACTATACTTTCTATGTTCCTAAGAATTCATGCTGTGGAAAGAGTTCTATATCCTACTAGATACTCCATTTTACCAGAAAGTCTATCCCTACATCAAGACTCATGGTGTGATTTCTTGCCCCATGGAAGAGAGGTTGAAAACAAACACAGTCAACTCTATAGCCCAAAGAAAACCCAAAACCAATAATAATAGTAAAAAGGGGTAGGCCTTCCCAGGTTTATAGAAGTTCAAAATTCTTGGAAAAATGTATTTTCCTTACCAAAGGGGATAAAACGAATGAGCAGCAGACAGAACTGCTCATGCCAGATCAAAGGAGCTGGATATCCATCTCACAAATACTGGTGTCCACACAAAGCAGTGGCCATGCCTGATAAGGAAAGCCACACCCTGGCTCTTGGATTCTCTCTTGCACCTATGACCATTGCTCCCATTAAAGAGAAAGACCATTAAATGGAAGAAGTTTCATCTTCCTGACTTCACAAGCATTACATTAGAAAGCTAAAGGCCCAGCACACAACTATGACCAATCTGGAGCCTGAACTTGTCACTATTACCTTTACTCACCGTTCTGCAGCTTGCAGGCCACGGTTCACACCACAGTTCTTTCACCAGAAGATTTCAGAAGCCCTGTGTACTTCGCCACTTTTTTTAGACCTCCATGTCTGTCCTACCTAAACATAAAGTTAGAATTCTTTTCTTAGAAACCAGTAATATCAGAGTCTCACTGTAAGAGAAGTCACAGGAGTTGTTTCAGGTTTTCGTGTATGGGAGAATACTCCCACTCACATCCTGAAGAATGTGAGGAGGTTCAAACAAAAGGATCTGACCACATGTCTGAGACTTAACCAGCAATGCATATCTTCTTCTGCCCACACCCTACTCCTAAAACTCAATCTGTTACAAAACAAGTTCCTTTCCATCTGCATGCAAAGCTCACTATTTTATGTTAGCAGTCTCACTAAAAGTCCAATAGAAAAAGCCAGAAATTACTAATGGCAAAGAGTTAGTTGCAAAATTTGAAATCCTTTCAGTCCCACAGAGAACACTGTAGCATTCCTATAGAAACATCTAGGAACACATGTCCCTTCTGACCATTCCACTGACACTGTATCCTCAGACTTTGACTTTAATCACTTCATCCTTTCTCAGGTACTAAATTGTACTGGGCTTTGTTCTGTAAAACTGTTGATAATGTTTTCAGATCTATATGCAGGGTTACTGTGGCCTGGGAAAGTGCTAGTCAGGAAATTATGTAAGAAATTAGGTTTATTTTGTTACTACAATTCTGGTAGTTTTCCAGATCTTTATATCACTAATTGCGTGTGATTATCAAGAAAGAAAACAGAGATCTTCTTATCATGACTGTAATTAATTCCATTATTCAGATGCAGAATACATATTTTGCAACAATATAAGCCCAAAACTTGAGGTGCTCTGGTAATCTGTAATGACATAAAGTAAACAATTCTTTTCTTCATGTAATTCTGGATTTTTCACTAATCTTGTTTAAAACTGCTCCTTTCCTTGCATGTTGTTTCTTCAAACATGCTCTTATTCAAACCAACACTTACATTAGCAGGACGGAACCCATTGTGTCCAACTTAAAAAAAAAAAAAAAAAATTAGGCCATTTTAAAATAACTTCATATTTTTGTATCACCCACTCCTCACCTCCACTACTCAAAAAGAACTGCCTGCTTTCAAAAGATTGTGACTGCCAGTTGTATAATTACTTCTCTTTATGGGTAAAACTCTTCACTTTCAAGTGCCATTTTCCCGTTTCTTCCCTAATATGACACTGTATATTCTTTTCTTTACCAAAAGAAGTGAAGTGGTTTGGGGTGTTACAGGCCACTAAAACTGAAATCTGCGCTGGTGGAATTGCTTCTGAATACTTCTGTAATAAGTCATTGTAAATTTGACAATGGAAAGCACTGCCAAAGTGGTGACAGCTGTTCAAAACCTCAGATTTTGTTCTAAGCATATTACTAAAATCACAGGCTGTTTCCTGCTTTTTGTGTAGATAAAAAGAACACAAATATTTGCGGGGAGCAGGGGAAATAAAACTCATTCCCTTTACTTGCTCTTTCACAATCTCAACTTCCATTCAGTCACTTTTCACTTCTGAGACAAAATCTTGTCCCACAAAACAGAATTAAGTCATTCATTTAAAGATAATTCCATTTGACCACTTCAATAATGCAGGAGCACACGAAGAAATTGCAGCTGGGTAGTGCAGTGTAAGAGGCAAATGCTCAAAATTCAGCTCAGAAACCAGGAAGCCTCTGCTTTGCTGTTACAACTACTACCATTGCTTTTGTTCTAGCAATGCAAGTGAAGAACCCAGCACAGCTGTGTAAAAACAAGCTCTGGGCTAATACTGGGGCTACTCTTCCACTGCCAAAGGAATGTGGGTCTTTGCTACTATGCTTTTTGCCTCAAAACTGGAAAGGAGATACTTCTCAACATGCAGTAAAACATAAAAAGAATAAAATGTTTTCAAAACTGATTGTGGGAAATGGACAACACGAGAACACTGAATACTTCACTACATTGCAGAAGGAGAAGGAAAGGTCTTATAAGCAGATAAGACTTGTTGCATCAATAATTTTAAAAAGAATTATGATTCTATATTTAGAAAAGAAGTCAGACACTGGATTTCACAACCATATGTGGAAAACGTTACAGGGAAAACTGTATGGGATTGCCAAGGCAGAACAGGGCCAAGAATTGCCTTTTTTTTTTTTTTTTTCAAAAGTCACCCCAAAACACTGGTGGGCGGTGGGGAAGTTCCACAAAACTCTCTTCTGCAACTAGTGCTAAAGTAAATTTGACTAGCAATATGCAAAAACTGGCAATGCTGGACTGCTACAGACTGAATTATGTTGACAGCACCAGAACTACTTGGGCAATTTTGGGACAGTTTCTGTTACTGCCCATTTTTGGCTGGTTTGTGAATAAATAGGAAATTTCAGTCTTCATATTCCAATGCAATTTGTAAGACGAATAGTAGATGGAAGAGCAAGACTTCCCTTGGGAGCGCACAAGAGGATTTCCAAGTCAATAAGCAGTGCACATTAGCCAGTATTTTACAGCAAACTGCAGAAAATTTGTGGGTATATTGTCAACATAGATAAAAATGAGTGGCCTGAACATGCATTGTTACTGCCTTTTCTGAATGTGTGTACCAAGAATAGCAAAAAGAGTCTTGCTCATAGCCCTCAAAAATACTACTTCATTATTAATTTCTACCTTTTTGAGGAAAAAATAACACCCAGTGAAAATTTGTACAACTGAAAAAGCCAAACATTCTTTTTTTGAGTCCATCCAGTTCTGCCAAAAGGCATATGGTCGTGTTGGCACTTACTCTGTTCAATCCTTCACACATCCAGAGCATCATTTCAATATTGATTAATTGTCAGAATGCTCATATGAGACAAGAAAACAGAAATCTGACAGTCAGATGCTACAAACTGCATTGTATTCAATCAGATCATTATATTATTATCTCATCATTGTTCTTCCCTTGTCATTTCAGTCCGAATAGTATAACTTCAGTTGCTTATTCTCAGTAAGCATTACCATACAATACATACCTACAGAACCAACTCCAAAAGTAAATGAATCATGGGGTTGGCAGGGAAAGGAGCAAGTAATTCCTCTGTAAGATCAAGAAACATCTTCAGAATTTTATTTTAAACTATGCCATGCAACTCCTAAACTTCCTTTTCATCCCAATGTTTCCCAGATACTTAATCCATCACAAGATTGAATTTGCCTCTGGGGAAAACACAATATTTCCACTGTTCAAGCATTACAAGTTGGTGGGAGAGGCAAGGAAAAAGCACATTTAACTACTTGAACCTGAAAGCTGCATTTACAGACTGAGGTTTTAAGAGCCACAGTTTGTCCGCTGTCTTCCTTTTTGTCACCAACGGATCATGCTGGCTCCTTAAAAGGATGCCTGTGTGATACTTCCCTTCTCCGAGACGAAATATGAGAGGGGTCAAATGACTCATTATGGATCGAGACCTCACAGGACCCACTAACGCTGCATCCCCAAGCGAAGAGTGAGCACATGTAGAACTCCTCACAATACTCCCAGGGGAAGATCAGTCCTGAAGGAATTGAGTGAATACCTTGGGGAACAGACTGAAACCTGCCACCCTGGGAATCAGATTGAAATGGCTTAGACTCTGAAAGGACAAAATACATGGGTTTGTTTTGCTAGCTTGCCTTCTCAGCAAAACACCGTTCACAGCTTGTCCAGAAAATATAAAAGCAGTTCTGGTACCAAATCCCACTCCCACTACCTGGAATGAGGGTGTTGTGGCTTAGTGATCTGTGCTCATACACTGTGCAAGAAATGGGGAGCAAACCTGCACATGTCAGAACCCCAACAAGATTTCACAACTAGTGAAATTCTTTCACTTGATATTCTCCTCAAAATCAGCCAGGATGGTCACATTTCAGAAATGACAGCTGGCTCTCTCCCTGATTTTTAGATTAACTACCTGTGCAGTGACTCTTCAGCTCTTTTCTGTCACGTTACAAAACTTTAAGTATTACATATCCTGTGTACGCCTGCACAGAGAAAAATACCTCCCATTTACTTGAGATACATCAATACAGGGTGTACTCCAAATGAGTCCTTACATCACCTTCTGAAGGCACTGGCTTTAAGAGATTACATAGTATACTCCTACACTGACATAAATGTAGCATTTGTCTGGGTACTGGCTTTAATTTTAGACTCTTTTGCTTGCCAGCTGTTATTCCAAGAGACAGATAATATAAATAATTAACAGGCAGTACATTCTTCCAGCTGCTAATGCTGTAAACTAATTTCTCAGAAGTTATCCTAGAATTAGATTTAATACTGATTATTAAGCACTTGATAATAATGCATGGCAAAAGACAGACAACTCTAACAGAACAATCAGTGTCCAGGAACTGCTGATTTTTATCTGACTGGCTTTCTGCCTCTATTTTCATAAAGCATTTTTTGCATGCAGACAGTAGTTTTCTGGCCCTTCTTCCTGCACTTCAATCACATCTCTGTTAATAGGGTTGTGTCTTCATTAGCAAAGGGGCATCAGTAGCTACTGTCACAAGCCAAGTGACATCAAGGTGTGTGCTGCTGCTCAGGAACAGATGTTTTCCTCTCACAGCAAACCAGGCAGGTTGACTGTTCTCTCCAAAATCTGTTCACAAAGCTGGGCAGACCAACGAGACAGTCATCAGTACCCTCAGACCCATTCCATGTACAGGGGGCATTTTTATGCGTCACCACAGATTTCAGAGGTGGAATCCACCAGGTTTTGTTTTTCACATTCAGTTGTCAGAACAGGTGGACCCTTCCCTGAGGCTTTCTCAGCCCTGGGAGCCAAAGGAACATCTCCTGTCACTGGTCATGATGGAAGAGAAGTTATTTTAGCCCTTGCAAGAGCCAATCATTTCATGTAGGCTTCTCAGCAGGTACTGATACCAGTGATGTTGCTGGTACAGACACAAACTTGGCCATGTCTGGAAAAACAAGCCTTCCACAAATGTTCCAGACATCAGGCACTCTGCAAGGATCTGCATCTCATCATCACTTGCAGTGAATCCAAGTTAATGAAGACTCACTATTTAGCAAAGAGATCAGTTCGCAATTAAAATTACGCTTCTAAAATGGGAGTTGAAAATTAGCATGTCCTTGGAGGTTTTTAAGCTACAGTACCCAGAAGTTGGAATAAAAATGGACTGGAGAATGTTCTAGTAACTTATATAATTAACAAAGACACAAAGTTCTTAAAAAATACAAAACTGCAGCCACACGTACTGTCTCCAACTTTGTCAGTCACCCAAGTAATCACATCCACCTTAGTACAGTTCTGGACTTCAATTTTATGAGCATTAAACTGATTCTAATCTAGTGACATACTGTGTTGACTTTGTTGAAAGCATAATTAGGCTACTCTTACTTGAAATCTTCACCAAAAAGTCTCCAAGTTTGTTTTAATATCACTGTTGATACACTGATAAAGCCAAAAATAACCATTATTCTGTAAGAGCTAAGGGTATGGATAGAGAAGATTTTAAGAACTGAAGGGACTCAGTACTTGGATGCAATTCCTGGAAAAGTTTCAGGAGGTGCTTTCGTTAGCAGCATTAAATCAACAGGTATCATAACTATTCAAGTTACACAGTTATTAAGCTGATTTTTCAGTACCTACAGAAGCTTCAAATGTCTTTAGTAAAACTGAACTACCAATTCTGACTATACAAGGTTACTGGATTATATTTTTCTTATATAGGAACAAGTGCATTGTGTTCTGGGTGCCTGTGCTACTGCAGCTAAACCAGCCTGGAGGCTGCACTGACCTCTGCTGAAGTTCAGCTCTGCAGGACAGTATTTAAAAGTACTGTTCTGGGGCAAATGCCTAAAGATGAGGTAACTCCTGTCTGCACTTGGCATATTACCTGATAGCCAAGTCAGCGGAGTGAAAGTGTTAGTAGGTAACATTCAAACCCACTTTCCTCTTGAATGACCTCTCACTCCTAGCTGGAAGAATCCCAGATGAAAGTGTAGCCCTAGGATCTGAAAGGTTGTTCTTTTCTTTAAAATCTGCTTTTGTGTTGTAATGCTGCTACCACAGAGTGCCTGAAAATTCCAAAATTTATAATTACTTCCTAAACAGAAGCCAGTGGATGGCAACAGCAGGAATCCTTCAACATTCTATTTAACAGAGTTTTTAAAAAAGAACCAAACAAAACAAACAAAAAAACCAACCAACCAAACAAAAACCAGCTAAGTAATAGAATTTATTGGAACATGAGACACTACAAACTTCAGAGGTTTCTCCAGGCTACAGACTACCCAGTAGTGCCTTGCCTTTGTAGGCTTTCTCTGTATGACCTCCACAATGTAAAAAAACAAAACCACAAAACCCAAACAAAACCAACCCAACCCCACATACACAAACAAAACTGGGGAAAAAAGGACTCATACCCACCCCTCGGTGAAAAGCAGCTATTGCTTATGAACATTGTGAGGAACAAAAATGTCCTCCAATGAAGCAAACAGCTGTACCTTAAGGCTGGAAAAAGCAGATGACACTTGCACATGATGAATCTCAGTGTGATTTCAAACATGTTCTGATTAATCAAATTGCATAATTAATAGTGTTTTAAATGTCTCTATCAATTAAGTGCCTGTACCATGGCCTCATAAGATGGTTCTCTTTAAACTGTGACTGCATAGAAGCTTGGCTATGCTGCTAATCCAGTTATGTTTTGGGAATTACTGTGTACTTGTTGATTAGATTAAGAGATGAGGAGCGAATTAGGTACCACTTGCCACAGCTACATCATTGTAAGCTCCTGTATGTGTGACAGGCTCTGCTGGAACAGACTGCACAGAATAATTCTGAAGATAGAGAGTATTCCTTTGTTGTTTAGGTTGATCTGTGAATAAGTAAGGCAGGAATTTAAGGCAGAGGTATGATTTGATTAACAAAGAGAAACAAGCTGGCCTAATAAAAAAACCACACAAGCCTCATTTTCAAATTTTGTCCTGCTTCTCTCATTGCTGAAACAACCAAAATAAGCCACATCATCAGGAAATTAATTCTTTTGCCTACTGTAACTACACAAAATAAGCTGTGTTTGTGTTAGGGGGTATGTTTATACTTTTACCAGTCATAACTCTGCTGTCATTACCTAAGAGTACATTCAAATAAAAGCAGCAAAAGGATGGGATCCCATGATGAGGGGACTGGAGCATCTCTCTTACAGGGAAAAAGTTGGACCTGTTCAGCCTCATGAAGAGATGACAGAGGGGACCTCACCAATGAACACAAATACCTGCAGGAAGGTGTCAGAGGCTGGATCCAGGCTCTGCTCGTTGCTGCTGAGCAACAGGACAAGAGGGAAAGGGCACAAACTGATGCACAGAAAGTTGCACCTGAACACGAGGAAGAACTTCTTTCCTGTTCAGTGACCGAGCACTGGAACAGATTGCCCAGAGACACTGTGGAGTCTCCCTCGTTGGAGATATTCCAGAACCATCTGGACACAACCCTGTGCCATGTGCCCGGGGGCGGCCCTGGTTGAGCAGGGGGGTGGGACCAGATGAACTACTGTGGTCCCTTCCAACCTGCCCCGTTCTGTGATTCTGGAACCCATGCACACTGCCACACTACCAGACATTGCATTTGCAGTTTCTACAATTAAATAAACCATAGATAATATCTAGACTAACATTCCAACTCTGCATTTCTCTCTCACTATAAAAATCACAACCGCTCTGCAAAATTTACAGTGGGAAAATTATATGCATTAATTGCCTTTAAAAAAAGACATACTTTCAGTGGCGGGACAGATATTTGCAGCTAATTTGCTTCACATCACTCCACATTTTTCAGAGATCTCTCCTGAGTATTTTAAGAGTGATTCAGCAGTAATTCCAAAACAATTCCCACAAATTCTTTACCATGTATGGCCACAGAAACTTCTCCCCCCCTTTTTTTGGAGCATGCTCTGCAACTTGCCAGATGAGTATAAGATTTCTGATGTAACTTGAAACTGGGCTGTGTTCTAGGTTTGCAAATGGTTGGTTATTTCAGTTTGGGTTTGGTAGTTCACCATTCAAGAAGAAATGTTAATGGTCAGAGGGCTGCAAGTCAAGACACCAGGCTCAATTCCCAGTAATGTTTGAGACCTGACTCCAAGCACTCACCCATATTTTAAGTGCCTTATTTTCCATTGTATACAAAATACTCCACAAAGATAATACAGTACAGGACAAAACATACTGCATACATACACAAAAATAAAGTGGTTAATAGTAAAAACTGCTGAGACTCACCAGGAAATACTAAGAACCGAGTTGTCATTATATTCTATAAAACATTCATAAATATGTACTGGGTTGTTTTGGGAAAAGAAAGAATTGCTGCGAAATGAAAGCTCAGGACACACAGCTCTTAAATCTTCACTGGTGAATGAAGACAAGATGCAAATTTTTTCTAGGAAAATTATAAAATGCCTGATTCCTAAACAATGAATTAGTTAAACTCTCGCTTATTTCATACGTTGCTGTTGGATAGTTCACTCCAGGATGACACAGAATCTATCTGTAACTAACCTCCAGTCCTGATATTTCTACAAGGTATATAAAAATTGACTGCATTAAGTTAGTTACATTAACGTTGTGTTTTAATACAGAGTGTACTACAGACTTCAAAAAAACGAACCAAACAAACAAAGAAAGTTGTCTTTGCTACTGTCAGGAGACTGATTTTTAAAGAACAAACCATTGAAAACTGTGCTTGGTTTTGTGAAAGGAACACTCCTGCCTATTCACTACCTGGGTGATGGTATTTCTTCTAGAGATGTGTCTGGGTTAATGCCTTGAGCAACAATTCCACAGGCAAGAGTTATGGATTTTAGTGGCAGTAACCCATTCATGGTACAAACCAAGCAAAAAATAACCTCTGTCTGTAAGTCACTGACCTCCCCAGATCCAGACAGAGGGAGGAATTTAACAGATGTCTTCAAGGACCATAAGAATCAATAAAAGACATAAACCACGAGTACTATTAAATGCTCAATTTTGGGACTGGGCATTGATTTTTATTGTCAAACTGCATTATTGCTGCAGGCACAAGACTAGCTACAGACTTCTGTGCTGTATTGATTTTGTCGAAAGCAATCAAAAGTTCAGTATTTGATGTCATGGAGCTCAAACTGAAATTCCTGCTTACTGCACAGAGGTTTTAATCAATCAAGTCTTCCCATTACACATTCTCATTCACTCGGTGTAACTCCCTTGCATAAAAACATAAAAGAATGATAATGTCATTTTTTTACCATTAATACTCTATGAAATCCTCCTTATTAATTAATTTAGTAACATTTATAGATCTTCAGTGTGCAAGGCTTTAGAAGCAGTCTGAAAACTCTGTCACAGATATTCTGTGTGACGACTCATCTTTGCCACTTGGAATCACACAACTGTAATGAAAGATGAAGGGTTGGAGAGAATAATTCCCTTGGTTACACGGCTCTGACAGTCAGCTTGACCATACTACATGGGGTCCAGTTAAGACTCCTTTGGCATCTAGAATTTAAATGACTACTCCTGATCGCAGCTATAGCGTGGAAGACAATGAATTGAACCTTCTCTCCAACACTAATGAAACATAGTTTATCCTTGGCAAAAACGGTGAAAGAACCGAAATTAATCTACCATAAAGCTGAAAAGTTACTAACAGTTACAGACTTTGTTGTATATAAACTCTTCAGACTGTGCACAAATATTCTAGAACATATAATTAAGTGAACAGAAATTAATTCTGTTTTTACCTTTGCAGCCACTTCACAATGATGACTCCTGATAGAGACAATTTGCTACTACCATAAAAGCAAAGTAATGAAAACCAGAACCACTCCTCATACACTTTGTGAATCCACTGCAAAACTAAAAAGAGATATAAAGTGTAATTGTGTGATGGGTTACATTTTGAGGAGACATTTCAGTAATTAACAATTATGGTTGATAATATGAAACAGAGAGAACTATTAAAATCCATTTGCATGAAAAGCAAGTTGGAGAATGGTTAAAATATAAACAAGATCTTAAATTATTCCTCACAAGCATTATGAAGCAAAATATGATAAATCATGACATACTTGAAATGTCCAAAGGAAGGAAAACAATGAGACTAAATAAGTCTTGGGCACCAGAGATGATGGTTATAAGCATATGAAGTGACAGCATGGCCTGAAACAAATTACATACACAGCTCAAAGTCAGTACTACAACAAGAAAGTAAATCCCTTGATATAAAGTGAAAAGGATGAAAATTCACCAATTAGATCAGAGGTAAATAACTTTTCACACCTTCCTATTGAAAGGGAAATTGGGATCACTTGACAAAAAAAGGCTGCTGATAAAAACAACTAGTGGACTTTGGGTGGCTCTCAGATTAACCAGTCTGAATTTTAGCAGACAGATCTAAGAGTTTTGATGGTCTGGAAGTAAAAATTATTTCTGGGGGGGAAAAAAAGGGGTATGACTGAAAAAGAAAACTTGAACAATTGTTCACGAAAAAGAAGGAAGGAACGGTCTTGTCCCTTGAGTCTGCAAACTCTGAAGAATTATTAATGTGAAAAATAAACAACAAGCAGCTTTCTGACAAAACTAAATGATAAACACTTTCTGGTGCTGAAAATAAAGGAAACAAACTAAAGCACATGTAACACGTTTGCTATTTAAAAATTCAAAGCTGTTTTCCAACACTGTTGGAACTGTTTAGTTCTTTCTCCTCTGAGAAGAGCGTTCTGTACATTGTATGTCAGGAAGTAGTTTTTGAAATTGTAGGTGGTGATAGAAAGCAAGAGAGAGTGAGCTTCTGAAAAGAAGTGATAATTGGCCACTGTACTGAGGTAAACTCCTACCCAATGCAGTGTGTTAACTACCAGAACTTATCATCTCTACAAAGTTTTAAAGTTTTAACAAAAGACACATTCAGTTGTTTTGCTGGGCTGTCAATGGAGTTAAAGAAGGAAAAACTCCTACCGAGAAGTGATAGCTGCAACATGCAAAAGAAAATACATTTCTGGAAAACAAAACAAGAGGGGGGAAAAAAATAAAACAAAGATGAGAAGGAAAGGCAAGAAGTAGAAGAAGAGCTGACTGTGAACTCCTGCCAATAACTTTAAGAAGCTTCAATTAGTTGATCATGAGCACTGCCTGAGCTACTCCAGCCAATGAACATAATCAATAGGACAGGTGTTTAGGTGAACTCTATTGGTTCCCTGTCCAAGCCAGTTTGTCAAGATGCAACTTCAGGAGATGCAGGTATCAATGCTTCACACCACAAGGACTCCTTGGATTACATCAAGAGTAACCACTGTGTAGATGATTTGGGTTATCAGTCCATTTAGTGATAAATAATAATAAACATCTCTTTACAGCTACGTTGCTTTCTTATCCAAGTCAAGTCACAAACAGACAACTGTAAAACACAGAGAAAAGCTGAATGTTTGCACAGGTAATGAAGCATAAATCCAACTCTGCCCCATTCCCTTCGTGTCACTAAGCAGCTCTTAAAGGGAATCTAATCCAGTGTGCTAAAGTGATGATCAAAATCAACCTGAAAGTTCCAGGGAAAACCCAAAGCTGCACATGATTGTTCAAACTCCATAGAAAAATGACTTGTTCTTAAAAGAGGTTAATTAAAAAAGATTTTGGCAGATGATCAAGTATGATACATTGACAAAGGATGGAAAAAAGTTATGCAACTGATAGAGATAAGAAAAAAGCAACACTCCCTTTTAAAAGATTTAACTGCTCATACCATCAGCAAGAAAAAGTCATCAAAATTTGGCTGCTCTTTCAGACACATTCCACTTCCTTTCATCTTGAGTAAACTCTCCTCAGGCTCCCATGGAAAAGCAGCTTTCTATCGGACAGGAATGAAAACAAATAAACTGTGAAGCTAATATAAAATTCAGCTCCTTTTAAGAAATCTCAAAATAAGACCTGTTCCCTTCCTCCACCCACTGAACGTCACCAGACAGGAGCTAAGCAGTATTGGGTAATATCAAGCTTGGAGAATGAGCTTTTCAGGTGGGAACATCTTTGCTCTTACTTCCCAGAGCCATGTTACAAGCTTCCTCCAGGAAAATGAGAGGATGACAGCTTAAAAAAATTAAAATTCAGCTTCTTGCAGTCAAATTGGAGGACACTCAAAAGTCATTTGAGCACCTGAGTCACATGCAAACTGGGACTTTGCTTTATGTTTCATCGCACAAGATGGAAATTATCTGGGCTGTACAGGTCGAATTAGTCTCCCTGTTATTTTATAGAGCTGTGCTTTATAAATGAAAAGCTGGACTCAGAACTCACCAGATCTGAGTGATTCTACTCCAAACAGTTCTTTATTTTACAAAAAATTACCACACTCTCCTTAAAACAAATAAAAAAAAAGACAATATTACTCAGCACCATTTGCTATCTATCACTGCTCTCTGCAGACTTCTCCGATCACGCATCCCCTTTCACAGGAGCACAACATGTTATTCTCTTATTCTCTATCCCTTAGTTTTTCCAAAACAACAACAACAAAAAACATTTAGTATTTTCTCCAGATCATCAGAGATGTGGCAGTGCAGCTCTGAGGAAAAATCCATGACAGCAAGCAAATTTTAGACATACTTTTGGGCTAGGAAGAAAGTGCCAAAGCATCCCTTACAGAAGGAAAAAGAGCCAGATTCTCAGATGCTGCTGTGCCTCCATTCGACAGTGGACCATAGAGGAGGGTGCTCCATCATCACTGATATTTATTTCCAGTCGTGGGAGTGAAATGATAACTGACACCTGGTGGGAAACGAAGCACAGAATGTGTCGTTGCCCACCTGTGCTCACACTGACATCATGCTAAAAATGCTGAAGGACGTGACAGCCTTGTCCACATTCCTCTCATAATCCCCAAAACCCCGCAGTCAGCAAGGACAAGCTTGCTGGGAAATTTATTTAGTCAATTCAAATGCCTTTCCAAGCATGCATGTTGCCATATGGTTTTCCATGCGATGCATCTATAGCTCATATTTTCGTCTGACGCACTTGAAGACACAGAGGAATAAACACATGCATTTTCTCACTGACGGATTCTGTCACTATTAGTATTAGTAATTAGTGTTAGTCCCCAACAAGTAACTGTTATCCTCTCATACACACCTTTGTGAATGAATTTCTAAACTGACAACAACAACAAAAATCTGTCTCGGAGCTCAGGCTCCCCAGGAAACATTTCCTGTGAGGGAAAGTCACAGAAGCATCACTGGTCTGAGTGGTCTGCATATGGCACAGCAAGATTCTGGACCTGATCGCTGACTGCTGAGGATCTTTTCCGGCACCTCAGGGCTCTGCAGTCTGTGCAGAGCATTAGCAAATCACAGCCCTCTTTGCTTAAACCAGAGTAACACTTACCGTTGCTTTACATTCATCTGAGTGACAATAAAATGTGTATCACCTGAAGATCGGATTCTAGAGCGAGTTACAAGAGAGGAAGGAAGAACACTGAAAACCATTAGGGAGGAATGAAGACACTGACGTCTTCTTTGGCTTCCAAGAAGCAAGGAGGGTATTGGGAAGGAAGGAAAACACACGTTGGACAGAAAAATCAATGCTGGGGGCACTCAATGGTGAAGAGGAGGTATTGGATATGTACGTTACATTGAAGGAGTATTTAAAGCTGTATTTGCTCTGTAAAGAACATGAAAACCACCTAAGAAGGAGATTCGCATCTAATTTAAACGGGTATCATTAACACAGATGCCGAAATAAACGGCAAAATATGTAAAGCTGGTATTAATGTAGAAAACATTAATCTCGTCACTAAGACTCACAGCAGGTGATTTCATGAAGGCTGAAGCAAGAGTACTTCACGTTGTCTAATGTCAGCTGCAGCCCCCAAAAATTCTTCTCCTACAATCGTGGTTTGCTGTGGGAGGATGTGGGGGCTGTAATTGTCCCGCTGAGGGTTTTTGATGGATGATTGTATTTCAGATATCTGGACCTGTGATTTTGTAAGCCTTACTTTGACTTATCATTACACTAAAAATAAAACAAAGCTCTCAGCACTCTGTGAAAAAAAAATAAAATTGTGAAGATGCCTGGTCCTAAAAAGATGCTCTGCACTGCAACAAAACAAAAGAAGATTGGTTTTAGTTTCTTCATGTAATTTTAAATAAAAATTAAAGACACTAATTAAGTACAGAGAATTTCACAGAACTCTTGGATTCAGGGCCACTTACTATGAAGATTAAGTGGAAAAGTCAGTACATTCTCCATGACAAGAGGAGTCCAGGAAGTTTCTTTCCTACATCACCTTTCTTAGGTGGATTTCCCTAAAGTAACTGAAACAAGGACTGTCCCAAGATATTCACACCAGCCCTTTGCCAGAGGTTACAAAGCAGCAAAGCCAGACACACACCTGTGTCCCAGCCACACAGTGCAAAGCCTGGCACACAAACTGAAATGGTTTTGTTTTCACCTAAAGCTTTCAGGGGGCTGGTCAATACACGGTGAAGAGCAGAGCTCAGTCACAAAATTTTCAACAAGTACATCTACTGGAGCTCTTCTTTCTGAGCCCTTTGTCTAACCTGAGCATGCAGGTGATGAGCTGCAGGTCCACAAGAACCTTTCAACCTTTAATTTTAGTCTTACTGTCATAATCTGTGTCATCTTTTGTTCTTAAATTGCATTTAACCACCATAAATGAAAAAAAAAAAAAAAAGGCAAAACAAAACAAGCAAAACAACAAACCAACTACCCAAATCACAGGACCAGAAACTATTTTGCTATCATTTTGCTAACACTGTTAACTCCATAGATATCAATAAATTTGCTCCTTATTTGCAAGTAAATCAGTCCCAAGCTATTTAAAGTTGACATGATGTGCACAACAGAGCGCTTTGTGAGATAAACACATCAATAAATTACCTGAAAATGGTATTTAGGGATAGGAGTCTTACTCGCAGAGCTGCCCTGTTGCAAGTCTCCTCCTTCAGTAACATGAGGGAGCAGGCTGACTACTTACTGTTTACACAAAACTTTCTACATTAAACGCTGAAGTCCCAAGTCCACCTACTTACCATATGTAATTTGTAGCACACAAATGCCGAAGCCACTTAAGGCGCTGCTGTTTTTTTCAGCAAGTGACATTTTCGTGGCATCCCCACAATGGCACAAAGGTCACCTCTCCAGAGCTCAGTGGTTGCCATTTACCAGAGGAGAAAAGGGCAGTGGGACTGCACTGTGCTCATTGGGAACAGGATGTGTGACACCTCAGTGCCCGCCCAGCGACACAGGAAAATATGCTGGTTTGTAATTTCAAATACACACAACTGTATTTTAAGGTTTCAAATGCTTATATTAGACACTGGATATAAAGGTGATAGGAATATTCTTAAAATCTAGGCCTCCATTTTAAAGCCACTGTTTTGGCTGTTTCTCTTTACAGATGCTCCCATTACAAAACTGAAACCAACCAGCTCTGGGTACAAATTCATACCCGTCAGTACAGTGACCCCTATGTACATTGAGTTACTGTTTTGGTTTAATTTGTTCCTACTGTTTTGTTGAGCATCAAGGAACTATTTGATGATGTTACATATGTCATACATATGGGCTCCATATTAAATTTTTACCCAAAATAAAGCCAATAATTTTTTTAGATTAAACTTTGGAAGAGGAAATGAAGTTACATTCTTGGCCTTCTTCAGTATAAGACTTGTCCTTTTTTGAAATATTCATAAAGCAGTCAGTTAGCTCAAGATAATGCCATATGTTCAAAGTGAAAAAACACTTCTTCCCTAAGGAGGCAAGTTAGGACTACTGGGGCTGGAGAAGGAAGAAATATTTGACTCCCTGCCAGTCTCTGAACTCCCAGAACAGTGCTGGTCGTGGTTCTGAGAACTGAGCTCACCACCAGAGCAGTTATTTATTTTTGTTAACTTGTTCACAGTTTCCCAACTTTTCAACTCACCTCAAGTTATATGTATAAGCTTTTAGGTATATAAAATTTTGGCCTTCCCATCTTTCAGTCTGGCTATACCTTTTCCCCCAGTAGGAGTAGCATATGAGTGATATTCAGAGTTTTAACATTCATTTTGCAGCATTAGCTTGAGTAGCAGAACCCACGAGCTCCTATGTTTAATGCATGAAGTAAGTTTTTTATTTAGAATCCATTAAGTCTTTAAAACATTCACATTTCTAACTGCCATGAAGTTCAGGACCTCAGACAGAAGGCTTTAAACACCTTTAATCTTCCAGCCTAATATTGTAATCCATAAAACTCCTTTTTCATCCAAAATTTCTGTTACCTTCCATTGATATTCTGACATGTGAGTTCCAGTCACTGCAAATATTTGAGGGGTGTGGAATTGACTGTACAGTTCTAAGTCAGTTAAGAGTGTGACTTCTTTTATCCTGAGGATAGAATATAAATCATAAGTAGGTGCTCTCATATTGTAAAAAGCTGCTGACACTGGGGGCAGATTTGGGTGGCCAACGTGGACTACCAATATGGTTCTTGAGAGCTTAGTTTGTGATCAAAGAACAGAATACACCAAATTAACTCCGGGCACACGGGAGTCTGAAATTCCTCCAGTGGCAGACTGAAACTGCTCCATTCACAGAGCACACAGTTGAAATCAATAGGTAATAGTTTCCACTACTCTATACTACAATATAGTATATTTTCATAACCAAAATAACACACTCTGATTTATGAGGTACAATTAATGGTATCGTTTGTGGAGCTCTCTCAAAGTGTTTTCCTAGTGTCATACATACACCCAGCAAGCCTGGGATCTTAAGCTTAATCTGGCTTAGGAATAAACAGATCATATATTTTCAGTCTTGATTGGCAGCCCGTGCACAGGCCCCTGAACCAAACAGCATAAGGCTCCCTCTGATCCACATGGAGCAAATCGAAATACTCAGCACAGCTAATTGTATCATTCTGTTTTAGAGTTACTCATCCTACCCCGTAAAACTTCTGCTTCCAGCTAAAAGCACATTTGTTATTCATTTTTCCAAGACAGCTCCTGGGAAAAAACAACCCTTTCTTTCTATTGAGATTTTTAAACAAAAAACCACCAAGCAACAAATGCAAGACAGGAGATACACATTTGACAGTGCTGATATATAAATGAAATTTATACTTTTTAATTCAGAGTAGGGAAGAAAAGCCTCTTAAGTGCTATGAAACATCTTGTCTGAGCACTTTATATTTTTAAGTGTCTTTTTGACATCGCTTATTTGATGGCATCCCATAAAAGCCAATAGCATATTAAATTAGCATATCGGAACCCAAAAGATGGCAAGAACTGTGGACTGGAATCCATTCCCAATAAAAATCATTGCTGTTTAGATACTCTTGGCAGTGTCATTAGGATTAAAAACCCTGTTACATATCCATGAACTGTTATGAGCTGGGAAGGTAAGGAGATGAACTGCAGAACTACACCTCTGCTTGCCTGGCCCTAAGGATGCTGCTGGCACCGGGGTTTGACCCGAGCTCTGAGCCATGAGAAATCCCTTCAGAACCTTGACTGCCTCCTCTTCAGCTCCTTTTGGAGTTGTTTTGGTGTTCATGAAAATGCATTGAAACCTTACATTTACTGTTTAAACTTTCTGAAGATTCTGAGAAGGGCCTTCCCCTTCTCTCCCTCTCTGCTGTCTGATGATCTCTACAGAAACAGCCACACTGGAGATTGGCAAAAAACTACTCCTTGAGGCTTAGCAGTCCACTCATCTGTATCTCTGCCTCTGAGATGCTGCTTAGAGTTCTGCCTCAGCCCCACATAAAATATTTCTTCTTTTTCCTCCTCTATGTTATGGGGAGAACGTCAAAGGGCTTTGTGATAAACAAGTGTGGGTGGGAGCCTGGGGCTCTCCTTTTCACTCCCAAGATACAGCCCAAGTACACAGCCAGCTCCCATGCAAAATTAAAAACATATTATTAAAGTATTTTTGCAGGCTGCATCTGTTTTCAACACCCACAACCTTGCTCCTGCCTTGATACTGCTGCCTAGTGATGTGTTTGAGCTTTACATAGAAAATATTTTAGGGAAGAGGGCCAGCAAGGTAAATGACAGCTTTTATTATTCAGATTGAATATGGAGAGAGTTAAGGAGCTTTCTGTGTGCAATGGTAAGATCTCTCTGCATGTACACTCACATCCAGTTTTAATAAATAAACAAGTTCAGCCCGTGGTAGCAGACAAGTTCATTACTGCAGAAGAGAACTGTCACAGGAGCTTTAGTGACCCTTCCAGGACCATGCAGCACATTCAGCAATAATTATTGGGTGGCTGGTTCTTACTGGTGCTGTTTAAGGTCTTTGGGAGGGCTGGATGTTTTATGTCCCAGGGTAACTCTGACATTAAACAGGTCTGAACTTCTAAATCTGACCCTGATCCAACTAAAACCTTGAAATGACAAATTTCTGTTTCTGTAGCTCTGCTTCTTAGACATATTCCACTGAGTCCAAACATACCAGTCAAATTTTCCAGTTGCCCAGGCAGTGGTGCAATTATTAGAAAGTTAATTTCAGAACCACTGTGCTGAAATTGTTTTCAAGAGTTATTGACCTATGCAAATGTACACTGTCAGCTCGGATTCCTTATGCGTGTTGAATACGTATTTTCTAAACCACGTTGACTGAGTTTTATAGTCAGCTTGGAACTGGAAAAATGCCAAGAGGTGCTAAAGTGTAGAGGATATCAGTGTAATTTTTAAAGTTTTCTACAACTCTTGCTATTTACATAATTACATTTGAACTTTCCTTTGTTCTAGTTCTTTCATTATTTAAATAATAATTAAAACTGCTGCTTTCTCAAGTGCACTTGTTTAAAAACATGGGGAATAAAGAACATAAAAGTCTTCAATCCAACAGCCCCTCTCACTAACAGTTTTTATTACTGTTGAAATGAAAAAGTTACAGCAATCTGGACAGTTGTAACTAAACATCTTTTGACATTCTCTGTCAAGGAAAGTAACAGAGTTTGAATGAGAGATGAACTGCAGCAAGGGGAAAACCGGATAAAAGCTGATATCATTCTAACAAAACTTCCAAGTTTACGTATGCTTCCCACACAAACTCAGGAATGGAAAAAAAAGCAATGGATTTTTCCCCACATCCTAGATACTTGAGGTTGGCCCCACTTCAGCTGGGAGGTTGGACCTGATCTCTCTAACAACCTATTAATTCCTATTCTAATCCCCTTCTCAAACCACTTCAAAATGGCTGGAAACTGCGGGAGGATAAGAAAGGATTCACATCACTAAAGCACCTTTCCTACAGTAGAGAAGTTTATTTGCTTCCTGACTCTACAATTTCATTTGCTGACACCCAAATCCTACTGTAGAAATGGGGTGACAGCAAAAGCCACACTTCCACATGGTGGCACAGAAATTGTAATGGGCAGCCAACTGGGATCCTGCTTCCAGGGGTGATAAAAAGGGGAATATCAGCCTACAAACCAGCCACAAGCTGAAAGTACTTGTACCATGAGATAAACTGCTGCTTAAATTCCTAGGCCAAGTGTCAGAATGAAGATACACTTGCTGAGAAATTGCCTCCTCTGTTCAGCATCGTGCTGTGACAGAAATGGATGTGAGCAAACAGTGAGCAAGTGATTGCCAAAGGTTATGTGATAAGGTGGATTTATCCATTTTGTTCATCAAGGATGTTTTCCCACAATGTGGAAGAATCTTGGCCGTGTCAATCCCCTTTCACAGAGTGTTTCCTTAAACTCTAAGGTCCTGGTATTCACAAGGAACACTAAGACAAATTCAGAAGGACAACTACAGTTAAAGATAAAGCAAAGCCAGCAGGTAAGAGCAGTTTCATTGTTTCCTGGCTTAATAAAAGTCACCTGACAGAAATACATTTCTTATCTTTTTTCCTCCTCACAGCAAGACAAGAGAGAGTTCAGTTTATTCTATTCCTCTGGATTTGGACAAGGGTAAGTAACTCTATTAACATCAGTTGAGTTATTCTGGCTTGAACCCAGGGTAAGCAAAAGCAAAATTTAGACTCTTGTTTGTTCTTTTTAAGGCTCCTGACCCTTAAAAGCATCAGACTGTTTGGAAACAATCCCATAGCCTTCAAGCTAAGAAGGCAAAAAATCTGACTTACATAAAAAAAAATACAAGTATGACAAGTAAAGTCGCTATTGTTTTACATTTTACTGACCAAAAAGATGCTGATACATTTGTTAAAAAACAAACAAACAAACAAAACCAACTGTGTATGGCCTAGCAAGAAAACATCCTTGCTAGGCGCACTCTACTACTGAATCTGTTGCTTCTCTCCATTACTTTTGGGCAAACTGCCTTTTTTTCCTCTTAAACGGAAACCACAGTTCTTGCCTAAGTGCTTCATGCAAGGATTAAGAGTTTTGATAGCTATTATAAATGGTCCGATTTTACAACAGATAAGAAAACCTCTCTTTCTGAGGTTTCCAAAAGCATGGCTCCTGTAAGAATAGCAATCCAGATGTCCTGTGTATCATGGTAAGCTCAGTACAGGCTACATTACGTATTTTTTAGTCTAAAAGCAGCACAAAGCTCGCTGGTTTTCAAGTAAGGGCTCAAAGAGGGACAAGTAGAACTCCTTTTGTAAGAGTTTCCCCTCTTGCTACCAATCATTGCCTCAAATTCCTTTTACAGCTCACTGTCTCGAGCAGATATCTTTATAAAACAAATAGGAAGAGACAGCAATGGCAGCAGTGCTGGATGAAGCATAAATGATCCACAAAGCCTCCTGTTTCTCTCTGGGAACTGAGCTCATTGACAAAGCTTGGATTTACATTCAGAGTCATATTCCATTTGTGGGGCCTGAGACCATCAGAGGTCAGTCATGCAGTGTAATACCAGAAGAAAAAAGAAAATACTGTTTTTCTTCCTCTTTCTCCAAAGGAAACAGGAGTAACGCAGTAGCTATCATGGTTCTCAATGCAGTTACTCATTTAACTGCTTATTTGAGCCTATTGAGTCATTTGGATCCAAACTTCCCTAGTTTGAAAGTGTACAGAAACTGTCTCTGGATTTCAGACATCACCTCAGCTGTGAAACCCCTGAAAGAACTGAAACTGCAGATATCAATGACCTCAACTAAAAGAACACTACCAGTTTCCTTCATCTTCTCAAATGTTTTGTGCACTTCCTTGTAGTAAAATATAATATAAAAATATATTGTAAAATATGCATATTATATGGATATTTTTGGCTGAAAAAAATGCCTGTAGAAACAGCAAAACCCCACTACTAGCAGAATCCACTCTTTACAAAAAAAAAAGAAAAGTTGATCTTCAAAAAAAAGTGCAAGAAATACCTAGAATGAGAAAAGCACCACACACCTGAACATCCCAGAGACATCAGAGAAAACGCAGTTTTCTAATTTCGTGTAACTCAATATGGTAAAGTCTCCTTTCAAACAGATATTGACGGAGCCTCCTGGCTACCTGCTGCTCCACCTGTCAGAGATGTGCAGGGCAGTCCTGGTTACAGCAGATCATAGTTGCCACATACCTGCAAGATTTGATGGTGTACCAACTTCAGGAATCAGACAGCATCCATAAGCTTTATGCAGAGAGATTTCCCCCTCCTGTGGCACTGACATCTCTATTTATAGCCATAAAGGTACCAAGTCCTAATAAAGTATTACTCAGTAAACATCAAAGCTGCAGTCAGGCTCTAGTAAACCAGGGCCTTGTTTTATTAAAGGGCTCTGAGCTATGACTGAAAAAACTGTCAAGCAAATGGCTTTAAGAGTGGTTCATTAATGCTGTTAAATTTCACTGACTAAATGTCTCTAGCTGTAGCACATGATGACTTTCCACTGCATTGAATCTGCTAAAATCTAATCAGAAAATGGAAAAGATGCAAGAAGATAATGATCCATTTTAGTAGCCGTTCACCCTGTCTCAATAAACACTTGCACTTTTTACCAAGTTCCTCAGCACTGTTCATGACTGCAGTTATTGGGGCCTTCTCAGTTTTTCAGCTGACAGTATCTTCTGCCTCACAGTCACTCACAAAAACCTCACACTCTTGTCTGATAATCAGGACTGCAGCATTCTTGCCTTACCTCATACCATCAATACTAATCAAGCCTCTGAATGTATATTAGGCATTTAGCATATGGTGATAAATTGAAGGTAATGAAACCAACAAGTCATTGTGTTTCTTCCTTTACAATTATTTACATGAAATGCTTGTAGACTCTTACAATAGTAAGCCCTACACAGACATGCTTTTTAACTACTGAAATTAGAAATCTTTTTGAGACAAGAGTCTGAATGGCTTTCTTTGTTACACTTTTCAAAGTCTCAGCATATCCCAAGACATCCTCCTTCATGTGGGCAAAGTTGGAAGTGAGCAGATGAAAGAACTGATGTAAGAGCATAACTGTACAAGAAGGGACAAGATGCTTCGGGAGATCAGCTGTTTCCCTCAGATTTTCACCTCTCCATGGTGGAGTTATGGTCAGAGGGGAACACTTTTCAGTCCTGAAAAGTCACGTGTGGACACATGCTATTATGAAGGCACGGGCAACAGAAACACAATTATCTTAAAACCTTAAATAAACATCCAAAGAACATGGGCAGAAGTGATCAAACACAGGACATGTGCAGAGGCCACACCTTACCCAGATCAGTCTGGGCCAGCTCAAAGCTCACACAGCAGCCAAATAGCCAATTTTAAGGAAAGATGTACACTTGCTTCTAAAAAAAGCTGGGCTTGCCACAAATCTTTAGTTGTGAACAAATAGAGAAGTTACTGAGAGTTTCAACTGGCATTTGTGTAGCCCCACAAAGATTTCTATGAAAACCAGTATCTGAGAATAGTAACAAGATGTAAAACCTCTGTTTTAAGGAAGGATGATTTTTCTCAGAAATAACTCAGCTAAGAGCTAAATTAGACTATTTTCCATGGTAGCAATTGGTAAATTGTTGCCAAAGTGCTCCACTGTAACCAGAGTGGACCAAGAACTACTGACAATACACCCACCCATTTTACAGATAAATTAGGGACAGAGACATCCAAAACATAATAATGTCACAGTCAAGGCAATACATCTGTCAGTATTAAAGGCCATGTAGCCTTTTGTAATATGGTTCTAATAAAACTATAAATCATTGCATCTCAACCTTCCCTCTGCTTTGCTACATCTCTGTGGAGAAGTTTTGCTGCCTATGCCCCCAACCAAACAAAAGAAATGTTGGAGTCATCAGAAATATGAACCAATATCTTTTTTGTAATTCCCAGAAACTGGAACACTCACATAGTACTGCAGCAGAAACCATCTCACAATTAGGGGCGACTGTAACCAAGTGGAAGCTCAAAGCAGAACACTGATGCACTCACAAGTTTCTCCAGGCTGATGCTGGCTCCTTAAAAAAAAAAAAAAAAAAAATCATTAAAATGAGGTTTTAAAAAGGTGATACATAAGCAGGAAAGAAAGGCATAGAGCACAGCAGAATTAAGAGTGCTTCTAAGCAACACCGACAGCTTCCTCCACACACACTCCCTACACCCCCTGCCAGAAGGAGACAGAGACAAAAGACAATGAAGTTCGGTTTATTCTCAGGCTATTCATAGCTTCAGTAAAGATTCTGATCTAAATAATTCCTGTATGCGCAGCTTATAAGTTAATAGATCTATTTTTATACCTTTGAGAATAAGAAAGACAGATGGAAGGTTTAAACAGTTTTACAAAATGTTAGCAGTAAATGGCTTTATTATTCTCAATTCTGTTTACATTATCTATCATTTTTCTCTCTCCAATTCATAGAGATTTTAAATATGGGGTTGAGTTAGTAGTTTCTAACTGCGGTTGTTTTGGATAATATTTCAGGCAGTGATACATTACAGTGTAAGAGTTGTGCTTTCAGACTTCCAAGCCTTCAGTTTGCATGAGAAATAGCCAAAATTCTGTTGTTTTGGATGTTTAGGTCCATTATAGTACAAAAATATCTGAATATGCAACCAAAAAGATAATGTGCATCTCTAATATATAGCTAAATGAAACTAGCAGTAACCCCACACTCAATGCCCACTCTCTAATTACGACTATTTGCCTGTTTGTTCCTGAAATCAAAGTTTTAGTTACAAACTGGAGGAGAGACTTTATTTTTCTCCACAGAACTGAAACCCATATAAGAAAGTTTTAATGCTTTTGTGCTGTGGTAATCCTAAAAATAAATAGTACATAATGTAACAGCTTGCAGTCTCATGACAGGAGATGGAACTCACCAGCAGATTCAAAACAGAGTCATTTGAAATACTTCTGCCTTGTTCCCAACCAACACTTGTTCTTTTCAAGTGATTGTTTGGGTTGTGATGCTTCAGGCTTCAAGAAGAGTGTCATCCCTGCCAGCATCACCCATCTCATCTTTGGGTCGGAGTCTGCCACCATTCACAGCAGGATCAAACTGGTACTCGTTGTGCTACCTCACCTTCATGTCCAGGCTTCTGATTTTCCCAAGGCTTGAATTAAAATCAAGCCTTCTGCTTTGCCCCTGGTTGACAGAGAAGAGCATCTTCTCATTCCAAGTAACCTCAGGGCAAGAGAGTGAAATTTGTCCTTCCTACACCATGAGTGCTGTTAATGACTATCTAAAGAAGTACAATTGTTATTCCAGCAGATACCAAAAGACCATAACTACTAATACCATCCCAGAAAACAGTTTCCTCAAAGATTGCTATCCTATCTAGTTTTTTGTGAGTCAGACTTGCTTTTTTTAACCCCTTACCCTTACCAAGCAGACCTCAGCCCTTTCACCCATGGATCTGTGATCCTCTCCTTCCCAATTCTTCAGTAACTGCTGGAGGACCCTAACATAAGTGATGCTTTTGCACCTGCACTAGACAGAAACCAGACACAGCTTTGCTGGCATTTTCTGGGAATTAGTGATTCCTTTGCCTCAATTTCACTTCCATTAATTACTGTCTGCTTCCCCACACTCACCTGCAGCCTCGAATTGGAGGAGCTTTCTACTGTCTCTGAACATCTTTATAACAATGTATTTATTACCCATGGTTTGGTTTATTCTCAGGCTATTCATCTGTAACTTCACCAATACCTGCTAAAGGCACCTTACACCTACACAAGACCCTTTTGACCCTTGGACATTCCCTCCATGTCCACATCCCTTCTGTGAAACAAGGAGCAGAGTGAAGCTGACACAAACAACCGACGGCACTGAGACACCAGCAGGCTGGGCTGGCCTGTAATTTGTATTCTTGCACTGTTACTCCAGGATGATTGCATAGCTATTTGCCATGCCATAAAAAGGTACAAGAGACCAAGCCCTGCCCTTCTTGGTCAGTCAGGCCCCTGTAATTTGTGGTAGAAACAATCCCAGTATAGCAGGAGGGGTGTGATGGCCCCATGCTTAGGTGTTTGGTGTGTGCCAAAAAAACGGGGGGAGTAAAAACACGTTAACCTACGGCAGGAAGGAGAGGGGCAGCTGGCAGAGCTCAGCTCTGGCAAATCTTCCAGTTCATTAACCGTGTGCTCTCAACTCTGCACTAAAGACTTGTTTTCTCCACAGTTATTCTGCATTTAAATACGGCCCTATCCGTGCCCTGCTCAGTACCACAGCACCAGGGACTGTTCAGTATGACAGAGGCTGAGCTGCTCCAAGGGAAGTGCAGTTCTAAGACATTTAATTCGGCCAAACCATTAGCACAGTTCCTAGAAACACTTACAGAGAGCTGAAAGATAAATACAGAAGGACTTTTCTTAAAGAACAGGTTTCATAACTAATTCAAGATGCTTTTTAAAGTAATAGGAAAAAAAGTAATTAAATGCATAAGACAAGTAATGAAGCAATCTAAATGTACCCAGAGATGATTCCTGTTTCAAGTAACAGATTAATAACCTTCCAACCCTACGGGTTTTTATTCATCCATGATTATAATTTTTATTTTCTTCTTTACTATCCTATTTCTTCAAACCTTGAAAAATCAGTTGAAAGTGTTGGCAGCTGAAAGTGAATACAGATTGCATAAAAGATCCACAGCAAGCCACCAAATATATAGGACAAATAAGCCTAAGTTAATGCAGTTAAACCAAAGGTAAAATCCATCCAGAATTCATTCATTTTTAGTATTGTTCATCTTTCTTTATTATGTGCTTGCCCTAAGCAAATAAAAATAACATAGGTGTGTAACTCTACAAGGGAAATACAATAATGTTCACAAAATACATTGCTATCTTAACTGAGGAAGTTAATCAAGCAGAAAGGTGATTTATGAAGGAATTAAGTTAAAAGGCACCAAGAAAAGTCTGCTGGAAAAAGCAGCTTGTGAAAAGGTAGAAAAGAGTTTCATAAACTTCATTTGGGGTGTACCCAGAGATCACTGAAGCAGACTTTAGTCAGAAAATTAAGTTGCAAGCTTTGTCCCAGCTATCACCCTTATTACACACACCAATAACGTGACCAAGAGTGATCAGAGCTGATGAGAGAATATTTAGTATCTAATAACTCAGTATCTCATAACCGCTTCCTAATCACGTCATAATCAAGGCATTATCAGCACTAACACAGGACAGAATCCAGAAAACAGAACTGGATTTTCCATTCCTGTAGCGTTAATGGAAAATGGCTGATAGTCTCTCAGTGTCACAAGCCAAGTATTTTTGCTGCATTATTTCTTATTGCCATCATAAAATATATAAAGCCTGATAGGGAAAAAAGTCAGTATGACAGTACCAGAAGTACAGCAAGCAGTTCGGTTTCAGGGCAGGAAAGGGAAGGAGGGAGAGAATGAGTGAGAACGGTAAAGCTTTTCCAATGAAAACGCAAACACGGCACAAAAGGAAGGGTGCGTGATTCCGACCCATGTTGCAGGGAACAGAGATCCTTTAATAGGTGAGACTACAGCTCGTAAAGTACCACTATCAACTCGCATTGTATGTTTATGGCCTAAATCAGAAACTAAACACTCCTGAAATACTAGAGATCTAAGACAATACCCCAGAAGTAGCTGATAACGTTCCAAATGATTGAAAACAGTTCTTCTGTTGTTCAACTTCCGCAAGTGTTCAACTGGACCTGAAGTTTGTTGCCTTTTTTTTCCCCAAAGAAGAAGTAAAGAAGAAATCCTCACTTTGAACACACCACTCCTAACGTTCTCTTTGCTCCTTTTCAAAGTAAACTTTGGTTCCCCAGGCAGTTGGTCTATCGGGCTTTGTAGTCCTTAACTGCATTTTAAGCAGACAGACGCTCTGTGATGTGCTCTCTGCGGTGAAACACAATGCACATCGTGACATGTTCTCAGTATATATAAGAAATGCTGTTCTAACGAAACCCACTGGTTAGTGCCCCCGCAAACAGCAGGAACCTTTCCCTAATGCCAGGGGGGAAAGAGAGGAAGGGAAAAACTATATGACTGTACAACAGAGAACATGAAGAAAGGCATTAAGCCTCTTCACAGGGCTCTTGAAATAGAAAATTCACTCACAAAGAAGAGATGCCATGGCTTGTAGATACTCTAAAAACAAAAGGTATTTTTACTTGTGCACCTAGGGCTATTTGGTATTCTGCCTCCCTATCAGCTTCTCATCAAAGGCTGCCTACACAAATCCTTTAATAACAATAGGATCACACTGATAAGAGTATTCATCATTCTTGCTCGACAGGAAACTAAAGTATAATATTGAGCAGAAACTGCAGCCCAAGTTCTGCACTCTGCGTGTCTGGCTCAACACTGCAACAGCTTCAGCCCACGTACTCCTAGTTCATACCTTTGGAGGAGTACAACTCAATCCACCATTTTCATGCCGGAACTTCTGCTAATATGACTTGTATTTTATGGATCTGCCTCGTCAGGCCAGCAGGGACAGGTCAGCTGGGAAGCACAGCCAGTAGAAAATATCTGTGTATGAGAAACACCACGGTGAAATAAATTGTGGCATACAAGAACTGAGTTAAACTGAAAACCCAAAACCACTTCCTTTCCTAGAGAAGGATCTTGGAAAGATTAGTCTGTAGGCAATGAGGAGTTAAGCCTTAGTTAGAATTTCCAAAGTGGCCTTGAAGAGGGTGTTTCAGAGCAGGGGTTAATCCAGCCTCTGTCAATTAGCTCTCACTCTGTTATAATAAACCAGCTTCCACAACAGAATCTGACCCTGCCTGGTAACACAATACAGATGCAACACATCCAGTGATACAAGAAATTGAATGGTATTCACTACCAACAGCTGAACTTTTCCCAGAATTCACTCTGATGGGTGAATTAATTCCCTTAAATATTAATCCACTGTTCAAGGAGAAACAAAAAGCCCAAGCACTCAAAGACTACAGTCATGAGCACACTTGTACCCTGATGTGTCATTTTAGCTACCATACCGATGCCACTTATCAACTCAATATGAAAAGTGTTCGTATCTATTAATGTTTTCTGTAATGTCTGATTCTCAGTAATTGGTGTTAGTTGTTAATTTATATCTCATCTAAAGTGTCACAAGTTTTCCTTCTAATGTATTGTAATCTGTATTATTGTGACAGACACAATATCCCTCTTCAAACAGAAGAGCACAAAGCCCTGCTTTAAAATACAAATACTCCTCAAGCTCAGACCAGCACAGGAAGATGCTGCAATGGACACAATTACCATGATTTCTAGATGTTTTCCAGCAGCTCCGGAGACAGTTTTTCAGTGGTTGAATGAAGATACAATGAGAATCTTCCGTGAAAAATGGAAACTGAAACATTACCATGAACTGTCAGTAAAGGCCCCTCAGTTTCATGACACATTAGCAGCAAAGTCTCTTTAACCCTCATCTCTTGTGTCCATATGTGGCAATGAACAGAACTTATCATTAAAGCAGATCAGTAAAAGGATCAGAGTTTGTTTTGGTTGGGTTGTTTGGGTTTTTTTTAACAGAAAACCACGCACATACTTTCTGTGGTGGTTTCAACACTCTGGTATAAAGCAACACTACACAAAGGGTCCTGCAGTGCATATGAATAGTTGCTGAACAGAGGTGAGAACAAGCAAGAGAACTGTTAGGGCAGGTCTGCCGAGCAAGTCAGTAACTCACAAAGTAACTCTGTTCTTAGCAAATGCTGATATTACACCAAAGGCATAAAGCAGATAATATTGTTCAAAGTTGTGACACTAAATTTTCACCCTACAGCTCCTCCACTCTTACAGGGAGGATAAGTCTTTTATTTTAGTTCACAGAGAAGACTGAGAACTGGAATGGATCCTGGGGGTATGAGGCACTAAGTCATGCAAAAGAGAGAAAGTAGGGAGTTTTATACTGTCTGTTTCTAACAGAGGGTACAAAACCCCTTTCCAGCTGAGATTTCCTATCTCAGCTGCACGTCATTTGCAATATGTAGAAATCTGATTTAAGGCAGTAAGAAGTAGAGTCACAGCAAAGTACCTCATTTTATAACAAGTGTCATGATCTCTGCTGCCCAAGTCCACAGCCTTACCTGCTCAGAAAGTATGGAATTTGTTAAATCACATTTGATTTTGTGAAAGACAATGTTCTTGGCAGAGAATGGGATAACAACCACCAGCTTGTCCCCATGCTCTGACTACACCTCTGCAAGTGACAGGCTCCATCTTGCTCATTGACAAAGCAGCTCCTGTGACTTTGGTCATATGGAAAGTTTCCAACACTCCAATAATTCCTTAATTCCTAGATTTAAAATGCCCAGAATAACCATTTCACTAATTGCATGGTCTGAGGGGCAAAACACATCATGCTTCCCTTTTGTTTTGCTTTTACCTCTGTTGCTCCAGCTAATAGTGTTGTTGGATGTGGTTAGTGACAAGGGCACTTTATCTCAGAAAACTGTAGTTTAAAAGCACAGTTGTGTTTTTCATTTTCTTCCGTCCTCTAGGGACGGATTTCTGTGGAGAGCAGAACCAAAAACCGCTTTCATCGTGTAACTCAGAAAGGTTAAGGCCAAAGGAGAGCTCATGGAGCTCGAGTAAAGACATTAATATCTGTGAAAGTTTGGGTTTGGTTCCATCTGTGTGTGTCCCTCAGGTAGGGCTAATTTCTATCCCTTTTTTACTGTATATACCTGCTACAGTATTTTCCAGTCTTTCCCTGCTCATATTTTGATGGCAAACAGCTGCATTATCACAAAAAGTATCTCTACAAAGAGATACAGCAAAGAGGGCACCATGAATCCTGAAGATGATGATAGCACAGAAATAGTTCATCTTGGAATCCTGAAGTACAGGCCTTCAGCAGGGGTGACAGGGAAAGCCTTTCTTTCACCTTCTAAGAACATGAAGAGTTTCAAATGTCTTGTTTCAGCTACTGCAGAACGTGAGAAAAGGTAGGAGCCAGAGAGAGAAATTCTCCCACCCAGACTTAAGCTGTCAGAATAGAAGAAGAAATCAAAGAAAAAATAATGCACGATAACATATGACTCACAGGCTTTAAGAAATTTCCTTCAGAAATACTGTTAGGCAGGGTAAAGGCTCCCTTGTCTTCCTCTTTTCCATTTACACATCCCAAGATTTGCTGTGAAAGCAAACACCGGTATTTTCTTCCAAATCTTTAGGGAGAAACGGCTTTTGCTGTTTTTGCAGCTGCATTTGCCAGAACACTGTTCCCACCAGTCCCTTGGCTCTTTCCTCAAATGTCCCATAGTTCAGATTCCTTTAAGGGTAACTGTCAAATCCTCTTATTAGTCCCCAGGACACAGAGACATAATCCCTGTCTTAAAAGGCTTCAAGTGATTTTCCCATCTTGCAGTTGGTATAATAACACTGCCAGAAAGAACCCGACACAGCACAGTGATCGAGTCAAAAACATGAAAATTTTGCTGTTTCTTTTTCTGTTTCAGGACCCAGAAGCTGTCAAAGCCATACACAATCTGTTAAAAGCAGCACACATGCCTTGAATTTAGAAGCTGCTCACCTGAATCTGTGTTGGGGGCTTTTAGGAGCTCCCTCACAAAGCTGAGAGCATCGGAACAAGGCTGAACACCTGCAAAGAGAACCTTGTCCTTTGTTCTCCTTGGCAACATTAACATGTTAATCCTGTCACTGCTCACCCCAGAAGATTGTACCTCATTAAAGAGAGCCATAAAGACAAATCAGCCCCCTGGACCAGCTACCTGTCCTATGCCTTTTCCTTGACTCTGCTGCCATAAGCAGTCAATCCAGTAAAAGGTTAGGAATGTGAGTATAATGGGGAAAATTTAAGTGGGGGAGTACTAATATTACCAGAGGACAATAAGTCATGTCTACTTCAGGTTTTTCCCCTTGTAGCTATTCTGACTGAATTCAAAAAAATTAAAGAACCATTAAAATAATACCTAGCATACCTATAGAGTGCTACCCTTACATATTAAATTTAGGTAGGGTTAATCTAAAATGCTTGCCTAACATACATCTGTACAGCCACTCCAACCCCTTATGTATATATATTAAAAAGTTCATAAAAAGTAATTGGTATTTCGCAGCAATTAAGATCACACACAGTGATACAATGCAAAGAACAATAATATTCTTCGTTGCAGGTCTTGTTCTGTTTGAAACAAAAAAACTGCTGGAAGTACTCAGTCTCCAGAATGTGCTCAAGTCTTTTAAAAACTCCCACTGGCTCAAACTTGCCCTGGAATTAACAACTTAAAAATAAAAACAGCCTTGGTTGTCTCTGCAGCATTGACCTGCACACGGTTGCGCTTCGGTAGTAGAGTGCCAGCGACCTTCTGGCAACCTCAGAACAGGTGTCAGACAGGGATACAGCTCCCACGGCTGAGAACTTCCCTCTCCGCTCAGTTTCACAGGTACTGCAACAGAAATAGTGCCCTCTGTACTTATAGCCCCACAAAGCACTCCCAAAGGTTTAGTCATCAGTGTGTGACCGGGGACACACCCCTCAGGGGCTAAAAATGGAAGGCTCTTAAGGGCTCCTGAACCAGATCTGGTGAGTGATGTAGTACCTACTCTCCATCAGCAGAGACATTTTAGTGGCTCTAGGTTTCCCTGCAGTTGTTTGCCCAGGGTTATCCGAGTCCTCCTTAACTACTTCCCTCGAGTACAGCTAATGATTACACGGTTAATCTGTATAGCCCCTGTCTCCACCAACTCTTGACAAGAGCAGTCGACACAACTGGTTTCCTAGCCCCTCCAACACAGAGCAAAGAATGCAAACCAAATTATTAGAAGGCAATGGCAAGGTCATCTGGGCTCTTTGTACCATTTCGTTCCAAGTGCGTGTGTATTCATTCAGCCACCCAACAGAAAATATGTTTGATTTCTTCAAAAAAGAAAGTGAAACTTGACCCTTGCTTCCAATAAATGGCAGCAGGTGACATACCTGGAAAAACATTCAAAAATTAAACTTCAAATGATAACGAATCCCGAGTTTTACATGGAATCATTTACTCCACCAGGTTTTAGCAGAATCAAAAGGCTTACAAAAAATAAAATCACCACAAATCAAAAAGCCCACCTGGTGGGACTCCCCAACCCATTTTGAAGCTTTTTCATAAAACTTATGTGAGACTTCTCAGTGTTGAGAGCACAGGCTACATTAATCTGAGCTTTTTACTGTCCTCTGAAAGGGTACAAGAAGATGAGATTTCCAAGAAATCACAGCTGGTGTGTGCCAATGAGCAGCCAAAACACATATGAAGAGAAAGATCCCATTTAATCCCCTGCATGATTTCTATGAAATTTGTGCACCATGCCTAAAACAGGTGGGATCAAAAGCTCCACTGCTTAGCTGCAATTAACTGTGATTTCAACTGCTCAGAATTATCCTGAGGATAAGTGCTTCACATCCTGTTATGATTGCCTCGCCTGCTTCTGTTTATGTGCCAATGGATAACGAACATTGATGAGCAGCAAAGGGGAAAAGCAAGAAAGAAAAACCCCAGACCAATTACAAATAAGAAAACAGACTCATCACCTATTTCCCTGGAATACTCACATTTGGCTTTTGCTTCTCTTGCTACAGAAAAATATCAAAGTATAATTAAGGAAAGCAGCGTGTAATTTGCAGCAATAGTATTAGTGAAAAAAAAAATACTTATTTCTAAGCACCTCTCTTTACCAAACCACTGCTTCCACACAGTGGTACTGTGGAACAGCTTTAGACCACAACAGTAGAATGGAAAAGTAGATAGTATAACTAAGGATTATCCTAAAGCACTTTGATTATTTTCCTAGGCAGTGCTTTCTTCAAGAGTATCTTTGCAGAAGTCCCCGACACAGAGAGGTCTGTGTTTAACTTCCCTTGTACAAGAAGCAGGATAGGGTGATACAACATTTGAAAGGTACATAATTAATATCCTAAATACGTTTTCTGACAGCTTACCTCAAATGAAAAGAGGACCAGAATAAGAATATAAATGGTAAAGGCTATTGCATTCTGGGGATTAGTTCTGATTTTATTTCTTAATGGTAAGACCTCTTAACTCTATCAATTCATATTTTTACTGCTGATAGAAGTTGACATCACTTACAAGAAAGACTTGAGAATCCACTTTTAGGTATTTATTTTCAAAAATTGTTTAGCTGGTGCTAAATCCTAGTTGCACTGAATTTGCAGCTGTGCACAAAGATCCAGACAATATTTAATTTTGAATCCTTTTCTGGCCTACACATACCTAAATGCATTTTATAAAAATTGATTCTATCCTTTTTTACCCACACATCTTCCTGCCACCTAATTTTGATCTACACATTTAAATTTTAGATGCTGTCCGATAAAGATTAACTTCTATTCAGCAAAGAACTCTCTTTGAACTCTCAACATCCAGAAAGGTTTTCTGGGCATTCCTCCACTCAGAACAGTGTCAAAAGGGCACAGACTTAAAGAATCTTCTCCCACAAGGTGTGTCCCTTCCTGGGCTGCCATCTGACAGACACATGAGAAACACCCAGTGACCACAGAAGAGAATAGCTTAAGGGACAAAGGTGACAGCTGTACAAACATATCTCCAATGCCAGGTTTGTGCAGGACACCGAAATGTTTGGTTCTTGACCTTCTGAAGCCATCACATATAAAGCCTCCCTGACCGTTTCCAAGGGAAAAAAAAAAAAAATCAAAGGCACAGCTCCAATATGTGACTTCACAGAAACATCTTGTAAAACGAGAGAGGCAGATTTCGCCTGCGGCAAATTGTACAGAAACCTCTTGACACTGCTTAAAAGGCTGGTTTGGTTTTCTGAGTTTCTACCTCTTGGCTCTTGCTTGCGAAGGCTTGGGCAGATCTCAGTTTTAGCATCCAAATTACAAAGTGCCCGTGGTGTGTTTGACATGGCTCCAGGACAGAGATGTCACCGAGGCTGCCCCATCCTGCCCGACGGCACAGGCACCGTCCTCTGCCAGGACACAGTTTGCCACTTTCCCTCCAAAGTGATTCAGACAGAGAAGCAGAAAGATGTAACCCAGAGGGTGAAGCTTTGCCTGGTGTACAAGAGAAAATAAACTCCTTACAGAAGTGAAAATGGAAGGAATTAATTTAGCACAGAAATGAGGACTCACTTTGGTGCCTTGCTTCTCAATAATAAAGAAATAGATGAGAAGTTAGAACCAAGTAAGGCCAGAAAAGACTCTGATTCCCTTGGCTACTTGTTCATCAGTGATGTGTGTTAACATTCTGCCTACAGCAAGATTGATTTGGAAGTCAATTGCTTGTAAGAGAAGGGATTTTTCAGCTGTCTGAATAGAAACCAACCTTGTCCTCTTTTACTTCTCCTACCTTAAAGACCTCCAGGTTGCCTGTGAACTCGACAACAGGAATCAACAGAACTGGAGCAAAAAAATCCTGCTGCCTTCCACTTAAACAAGTCCAGGACGATTTGTGAGTATACAGTCAGTTTTACCAGGCTGGTGGAAATGACAAGAACACACAGCACAGGACCACAACTCTGGTTCTGCTGCAGGGTTTTCCTGGCGTTGTTTTAAGCAGTGCAATTCATTTCATGTCAGACTTTAGGAAAACCAAGTAGATTTGAACAGAAAATAAGGTACACAGCAGAGCTGGTCAGGAATCCCTTGATGAAATATTACATAAGACTTTTAACCTGATGTGAAAAATACCTCTCCTATGTGGATGATGGCACTGGAGCCACTTTACTGGCCACCAGTGAGAGTCACTGCAGCCCACCTTGAGGCACCACCAGCAGCTTCAATCAGCCAGATGGGAAAAGACATTTTAGTGTGCAGTGAAAGGGAAGCTCAGGCACGAAGAAGTCTCACAGAGACCTAAGGAGATCGAATCACAGCTTTTTTTCAGGTGCAAGGACATGTCTGCAATGTCCATGGCCAGACCATTCTAGACAAAGCAAGCACCTGAGCAGGCAGCAGGAAGGGGAACACTGCAGGTACAAAACTGCTTTAGGTGCAGCAGCAACTGCTGCCCAGTGTGAGCATTCACTCACACAATTTGTTCCTCAACCCAGATCAGACATCTGAATACTCCTCATTTAGGAATGTGCTCCATTAAATGTAGTGTGACTATTCCTCAGGTGAGAGGAAGACTTGCAAGGCTTAACATTTGGCAAATTTTCCAGATTTCTCAGCTGAAGGAATAAACAAAATATAAATGTCAACTTACCTGATACTAACAGGTGTTTTCCTGTAATTGTCACATTGCTTGCATTGCACCTGAGTCACAGCATGAAAATCCCTTACCAGGAGAGTCAGGTCAATAGGAGTATCCACATGAAACCAGGAACATTAAAAAAAAAAAAAAAAAAAAAAAAAAAAAAAAAAAAAAAAAAAAAAAGAAAACCAAGATTTACAACTGAGTCAGCATCAACCAGACTGAATCACTAGACAAACAAGGAAGTTTGTAAACACTCTATGACAGGTATTTTGTTTGAGAATTTCCTCATATATATTACTTGAGATATTTTTAAATACATTTTTATTGCAGAAACTTCTTAAAGGAACAATGGTGGAAAATTAATATAATATTTAATTTTGAAGAATATTTAATAGTGTTAAATGACAGTGTTCTCTAAATCCAGTCTCTTGACTATTGGCATTGATAGCGATAAAACACTTTCATTCTGGTAACCCACTGCATTGGACAGGACTCCAGTTCTGCACATTGGGAAACCTCTATTTGGTCATCACATTTTGCTCCTAAGATTTAATGGCAATAAATAAAAGTAATTTTCAATGCTACTGAGTTATTTTCCTTGAAATATCAAACATACTAATCCCTTTTGAAGAAATGTGTCTGTGCACAGGAACAGGAGAAATTACAAAGCTTTCATGGCAATTTAGACAGATGGGATAAAGAAAACGTAGTTACTAATTTTAGTCTGACTAAAGTTCATAAAGCAGTCTGGCCAATCCTAAACACTGATGGGAATGAATAACCAATTTCCTACTGACTTCCCCTTCAATAGGATATAGAAACCAGATGAAAACATTGGTTTTTATAATCATTGGCCTAATAAAACATTTCTGGCAGACTCTGTAGCAAATGAAGGACTATAAAAAGAATATTGTAGTCTTCTTTGAGAAGTGTATGAGTGAGAAGAAATGAGATTTTTAGTGACTCACTAGATATTTGTGTAATATTAAATAAATTTTGTCTAGGCAACACTTAGGAGAAAAAAAGCTTTTGTTACTCCAAACCTTTGTCTTTTAAATGGAAGTATGAGAAATATCCATCGTTCACAATCTATTATGGAAGAATCCTAGAGCTGCCACTTTCAGTACTAAGGGGTCTAAGGTAGGGTGGACAGATCACAGATAATGACTAGGAAAAAGGAGATTTTTTTTTTTTTCCTTCTAAAACCCTTTGTGTGTAAAAAACCAGATTTGCATCAATGATGTCCAGACCTGTGATGTTACTGCACAATTTTCTCCCGTGAAAGAAATTACTTCCTTGCCTGGAAGAAACATTTCAAATATGCAGCCGGCAAAATCCATTAAAGAAGGGCCATAAAACCAGCCTCAGATTGCTCGAGCTTAAGCTGGATTTTCTCTGCCCTCATCTGCAGATTTATCCCAAATCTCCCTGTACACCCTTATGAAGATACTGATATGAACTTTACTTCTCACTCGCCTCCCTCATCGGTTATGGTCAGTCACCTTTCCCTTAGCAAGGGGCATTCCTTCCCTTTTCATTCAGGTGAGCCTCTTCTAAATAAACTTGCACCTCAGATTCCAGAAGCTGCAATATTAACATGCCCACCACATTCATCATCTTGGTCACTCAGCCACACCTTCTACTTTCTTGCCCCCTCACAGCTGTTGCATCTTTTGAAATCATGGATTTCCCGAATCCATGATTTACACAGGATTGGGTGAAAAGGATTTCTTCAGGCACAACTATACAGTAAACAAGATAAACAAATGAAGATTTTTTTTTTCCTCCCAAAAACTTAGGTGTCAAGTTTAAATCACCACATGAGGATGTCAGTTGTCATTGACATGAAGTTTCTAGCTACCACATTGCAGGATAAAAGCAAAAAGCTGACCCAAACACACTGCAAAGGTTCAGAAAGTAAGTCCCCGCCATTCAAATTTTTTAAATAATTCTGGTTTAGTCTCGGTTTCTAATAATTTGAACAGTAAAATTATCAGCTGTGATATTGTGCCTGTTTCAAGCAGAAGTTTGGCAGTCCTTTGGCAATAAGCAAATACCACAGGGAAGAATTACATAACAAAATGTTCTTCCACACCTCTGTAAAGGTTCACTAAGTTTGAACGTATCGGCATGAAACAGCCTGATTTTTTTTCCCCCTTTGCTGTTTCAAATGTACTTCTTTTCCTCACAGTAAAGCACAAACAGAAAACAAAAGGGTCCACATGAGCGGTTAGGAAGCTCAGCATACTTTGCAAAGAACGTAATAGGATTAGGGAAACAGCAGCATTTCTTGTTAAATAGAGGGCAAGGAGACTGTATGTGAGGTTGGGGGGTTACTTGAACTCTTCAGGAAAGCGTCTTACAGAGCAGCAGCTGATCACAAGTGGAAGGTGTGGGGCACAAGGGCACATAAAACATGCCCGAAGTACAAGAAAGAGCAATTCACTCCATCTCTTCTGAGCTCTATTCAAAGAGTAATATTTCAATTGTTATTGCAAACTCCCTAAAAGAAAGTATTTCATCCCATTCTCCAAAACCTTATTCAGCAACTAAGAAAAAAAAAACCAAACAAACCAGTAGCAGATCATCACCAAAAGTTTGGGAAAAACACAGGAGAAGGAAAGGAAACAATAATATGGATGCAAATGGATTTTCACATTTAAAGAAGATTCAACTTCGTGATTCATTAGCATAACCACTCCACAAGGACAACTTACCTCAAGACATCAAACTACTTTGGTGTCCTTTAAATGGGACATAAATACAATTCCTTGCACTACATTGCTGCTGTCAAAGACAAACTTGGTGTAATTTTGGTTTTTGTTGGTTTTCCCCCCCTGCAGTTACATTTTCAACAACTACGTAAGGCAGCTTTTGCTTCATGGAAAGAAAGCAACAGAACTGTAAAGCTAAATCATTCTGCGAGACAAAGATCAGCAGCTTCTGCTCCACAATGGAAATCATTCTGATTTTGCAATTGATGATTTGTAAAGTCACAAGCCAAGTGCTGAAACCTGACACCCTGGACAAGCACCAGATCCTGATAGAGAAAACAAGTTTCAACAGCTATGGAACTGAATTCCTCACTATATTTCCCTTTGCTGCCCAGCTTCCTTTTGGATAAAAGCACTAAACGTATTGCAGTGTGTGCCTGAGCACCACTGTCTTGGATCATTTTCTACAGAGCATCTCATTTTAGATGTTTCACTTACAGTGCAAATAAACAACAAAAAAAGGTCACCAGCACACGACCTTTTGTCTTGAGATGTTTGCCTTCACCAAGACCTGCATTCCTGCAAATCCCTGGGGGGGTATTTACATGAATGATTTTGCATCTGAAGTTCCTTACCTGTACTTCACCTTTGAGCTAACAAAGTGCCATAGTTTTGAGTAGGTTACTCTAGGTTCCAACACGAGGAAGTGAAGTGTGCTGCAGAACCACATGGTGATATAGTTCACTGTCCTCTATTCTACTTGCCCTTTATCCTGGTTTTCCCCAGTGAAGAATGGTTTTTTTCCCCTCACTGAGAAATGACCTTGAAAGCTAAGCCTGATCACAAACTTTAAGCTCTTCACCTGAGTGCTCTGCAATGTTGACAAAAGTGGAACTTAAATACTGACATAGAAGTAAAATCCCTTCCTAAAAAGGTGAGCTTCTCAGACCCTCTCCTGTATCATGTAGCTGATGGATTCAAAGCCTGGAAATCCTGCTATTTCAGGACCTCACTTAACACTGGCTGACTTTCATCAGAACTTGTTTTGGGACAGCAAGGGGGCCAGGACACAGTGAGAAATTACCAAAGTTATAAGTGACAGATCATTTATTAGGACTAAGTTGAGGAGAAAGCCACAAGAGTGCAGAGATATGAACACCCGCTCCATTCTTGCACTCTATACAACATTTAACAGATTTCACTAATAAAAACAGATTATAACCTTTATAAATAAAAATATATAATCCTTTTAATGAAAATTCAATCAGAAAATGTCAAGATATTTTATCCTATATACACAGAGGCACTCCATATGTAGCAAACTATACTGAAATGCCAGTTTACTGGCAACTAGACACAGCATGTCCTGCAAGCAGGAGCTCTATGGATGAACACATCTGAACAGCAGCAGCTCAAAACTTGGGCAATTCCAAGGCATTCCAGACCCCGGTGTGGTTTCTTCATCTTTACAGTTCATTCCACTTGCCCTGCAGTTGAACTTCATCTATTAATACCTAACAGTAAGGAAAGATTTCCTCTGGAGGCAGCAATGCACTTAAAACAATAGGTAGCTGGTATTATTTTCATCTTACAGAGAAAGCAAGTGATCACGTAACAGCTCTCCTGGTTTCCAGAGACCTCATCCTTTAAAGCACATTTCATTTTATTTGGCTCACACAAGACAATTTCTCCCAAATCAGGCACAATGTTGGTGCCACCAGCACCTTCCTTATCTGCAGTGTTAAATAAAACATGAATCAGAACCTCAAAGAACAACAGCTGCTTCTCTTAGATATGTTCCCAAGTACCAGAAATTTCTAGAGAACAAGGTAGAAACATGATATGAAGACACACGAAACCAGGACAAAAACACCAGTTAAACTGCTACTACGATCAAGTCCATTAACAGTCTCAATAATCCTACAAAAGTCAGGTTGGTTACAAACACACACATCTAGAGCTATTGGTCTTAGAGTCTGCAGAAAATATTCTTTGTTTATGGAGAGTTTGGGGGCTTGATGTGGCTGTATTACTCAGCTACAACCAGTCCCAGGGGAAAAGAGCACAAGCCATTCCTCTCCCCATTTTAGCTGCGCCATTATTCTCACACTGATATGACACTCTCCTGTCAGCCCTACAATCCCACCCCCCTGATATATCTGTGTGCACCAAGAGATGCTTAGATAAAAACACCCACCACCTTCACCACACGGGACCTCTTCCTCCTTACTCTTGTGACAAGGATATTGAGCTGGAGAGCTGAGGAAAGATGAGCCCAACCTTTCCGATCTATTCCACGGGGACAAAATGAGAACTTTCTTTCTGCCAGCTCGTGCCAGAAAGACGACGATGAGACTTCCCCCGACACCGGTACGCGCATTAATCAGAACTGCAAAGCAAAACGCAGCGGTGCCCAGCTCAGAGCCGCGCTGGAGCTCAAACAGGCAGCTCACCTGCTTCTCTGGATCACGGCAAAACTTCCAGCAGCTTGCAGGGTAAAACTTGAAACTGGGGAAGTGATGTACAGTTTTATACACCCACACCTGAAAGTCATAACCATCGTTGGTGCTCATTCACAGGGATCTGGAAATAAGGCAGATTTTCAATAGAAATCTCCGTAAGATCAGGGTGCCTCTGTGCTCTGGTACAATAAGTTCTTAAAAATAACCATCTGAAGACTCCCTGCAAAGGAAATTTGTCAGTCTATATTAGTTTCCCTTCACAATAATATTACATCATAGATGTCACTAAAATCTAATCAGCCGTATGAACACCTACATTACATATTTCAATATCACCGATTTATCTAGTTTTTCAGAAAAACATACTTGCTACTGAAACTTGAGCCAAGACTTGTAGACCAAGTGATATTTCCAGGATCTGAACAACAGCTTTGTGCTCTCAAGAAACGAAAAAAGCAAAATGATCTGGAATGACTCTCTGTCAGTCACAAGTTGAGATTTAAAATTATAATTGCACGTTGTCAACTGAAAAAAGTTTTAGCCCAGAGTTTAAGTTTTTTTGCTGGGGGTTTTTTTTTGAGTTTTTAAATGTTTTTATGTCACTGAACTATCTTCAGTGAAGATAGTTTAATGAAACTGCAAAGAAGAAAACAGAGTACAATTCCTGGCAAAAAAAAAAAAATCCTGACCTAACAGGATTCAATTTACTGAGGTTTTTTCAACTGCTGTATTATAAAGGTGATATTAAAGTGATAATTATTCCTGATGCCCAAAGAAGTGTCACTCAGTCTGCAGCAATATTTAAAAGAGCCATCAGTCAGATTGTCCTGAGTAAAACAACATTCCAGTTGACCTTTTCATAGTCATCAGTGATTCACTTTTCTCCAGAACTAAGAATCAAATAATCCCCCCCCCAAAGTATTATTAAAAATGCATTTCTGGGCCAGTTTTATAAGCTCTCTTAGAAGCCCCTTTGCAAGATGTGTTAAAAGAATTTAAGCTGTGAAAACAATTCTCTTTTTATCCAGTAATTTAAACAATTTGAAGGGGTTTTACATATAATGAAGTAAACTAGATCATCCTAGCAGGAGTCATTATCACTTTTCCTTTCAATTTTGTTATGGTTCAGCATAACAAAACAGAATTCTTGTTCTATGCCACGACATGTTATTACAGACAACACATTACTACTTTCATAAAACAAATAAATCAAACTCTATGTATTTCAAAGAGAAAAGTTTCAGAGCGTATGGAGTAATTTCTGTTGACAAACAATGTGGTAAAATACCAAGTTCACTGTTAACAACTTCAAATTAATGAATTGTGTCACACTGACCAGAAAAATACTATCATCTAAAACTATTTCACGTAGTTTGATGTAATATCCTGAAGAGAGAAGTAATGAGCCTCTCAAAACCATCACACATTATTGCTTTAGAAATCTGCAATTACATGGGGTTTTTGACTATGTAGTTCCCATCAGGTAAATAAAGATTAAAAGCATACCAAATATGCTCAGTATGCACACTGAATACTGTTCTAAAACTACAACAATTGCAGCAAAGTCACCCAAACCATTTGTTATTGATTAAAACCAACCCCACCCCTCCAATATCCCAATCACTTGGAACACTTCTAGAATTTCTGCCGATCTATAATTTTAAAATAGACAGGAAAAAGAAGTAACTTTGAAAATCTCAAACACATCACCACAGCTCTTTGTGGTGCAATAAATGTGACTTCATCTCAAGGAGGAGATGTAGCACTTCCTGTCATATGCAGACCCCCTGGTTTAAATTAAAATATACACAGGCTCAGTATTCTGGACAAATAAAAGACATTTAAATGAGCAGCTGTTAGACAAGAGGTGAACCACAAGTTCAGCATACAGAGACCACAGTGAACACCAGAACTCCTAAGAGCTACAGACAGCGGCTCAGGCATATACTTAGTCCCATGTTTCACAATAACCTGCCAACTTTTTTATGCCTTGGCATTTGCTGCACACTGTTAATCTTTTGAATGATTGTGCACACGAGTAGGTGGAATATGTAGTTCCAAGGGAATTCCATCATAACTTATCATAAATGAATCTTAACCACCTACTATACCACCAAGTTCCTGTTGTGCCTACGGATTAGTTCACTCCATTATTTAACTTGTTTCTTATTAAAGCATTTGAACTCTGAAAATGTACATTCTCTAAAACTTGAAAGGCACTCACGAGGAATTTGCTTGACAAGAATCAGTCATTCTTGCATTTTTAGTTCTGACGACTGCACTCACGTTCTTCTATTTTTATTAGGATATTTTGTAAGTTACTAATTACATGCATATGTTCCCTGATTAAATGAAGGACTGATAATTCGAATCACAACTTTATGAAAAATAATATGCTTCAAGCATCACGGTATTAGAATAATGTATTTACATTCAAATAATATACCTCCAAGCTCATGCAGTTTCTTTTCTGAGTATCTTGATGTTCCATCTTCAGCTTTTGCATGGAGGGAAAAAAACTCCAAACAAACAAACAAAAAGCCCCAAAACAAAACAGTGACAATTTGCATATATTGATTAAAACAAAATTCACCCAGGCCTTGCTAGAGAGAACTCAGGACTGATTCCTTCAACTAGTTCAACACGACCCTCCCATTTTGGCACAATATCAAATCTTGACCAACTGACTTACAGATTAACATGGCAATGAAAAAAAATAAAAGCTGTTCCCAGGAGACTTCATTTCTCCTGAAAACTCTCAGGCTGAGATTAAAGTAATGAACTGTGAAAAGGACCCACAGCTCCCCCCACACACTCCCCCCACCCCTCCCCATTCGGGCAATACTCCTCAGCTCCAGCAGCACTATGTCTAGCAGGAATTCGGGAGTTAAACATTTTGACTTTGACAGGAACATCTGTTTAAGCCATCTGCACATTTCCCTTGTGGCCATTCGTCCACAGGACGCTGGGCTAAAGCTAAAGACATTTTGCACATCAAGAAATACCTGCAAAGGAAGGAGAAAAGAAGAACAGAGTCAAAGGAAAAGACAAGGAAGAAAGGGAGGAGGAACACAGAAGCATACAAACAATAGCAGCAGAAGGAATATCCAACAGAAGGATATTCCCAAGACGACAAAACCAGCGAAAGTATCTCAGAGAAGAAAATGAGAAAGTAAAGAATAAATGGATCCAAGATGGAAGATTCAGACCCATGTGCAAACAAAGTGAGTTGAAAGCACTTGACTCTGCCTGGGATCAGACCTCAGGGCTTGAGTGTCCCTTTGATTATTATTTCCTGGAAAGCAAATAAGTTTGAGTTCAGATCAGGATGACATTAAAGCCTTTTGCTGTGTTATTATAATTCCATAATTCACTGCAATATCACTGGTCTATCAAACAAGTCCTCAGTTTCAAAAGGTGAATTCTTGGTACACTCAAGACAAGAATTAGGATTCAAAGAGTGAAATCTTTTCAACATGAGATAGAAGGTGGACGTGACCATTTTCTCAGCAAGTATTTTTAAATTCAAGACTTAAGTGTTTCTGAATGGGAATAGGAGGAGGAAGAGAGGATTTTGAAGTGCTATCTCCACATACCTAGAGTCAGAATTCACTTCATGGGAAAAGCAAGCTGCATCCTGAAAACATTTACTGGGTATTTATATAAAAAACATTTTACATCCTGAAAACAGGTTAGGATAAGCCTGGTGTTCACAGCTGGATGAATGAAATGCAGCAGTCAGCCCTCTGAGCAGCTGGCAGACCCACACCCAGGGGCACACAAAGGCATTTAACTCCAAAGAAGCGATTGCAGTGTATGTGTTCTACTTTACATGTAGGGCTCTACTTTAGTACATTGACATACATCACACTTTGAAAATTCAGGCGTATTTGCACGTGCCCAAAAAGTAACGGACCAAATGCAATTGAACCCCTTGAGCTCTACTTGTGACTAAAATCCAGTTTCATGGAATCATTGTAGATTAAGCTCTTTCACGCGTGCCAGAACCGTCACAGCTGCTCCAGGTGCCAAAAGGGAGAAATTTTGCTGCCTTCCTCCTGTTGTGTTCTCCACTGATCCCACACGTCCCTCAAGCACAGAAACCCTTCGTTAAGTCGATGTTGTTCAATAAAGAGGCAGACAACTGACCATGTTTGTTTGGGGTTTGGATGGGTTTTTTTTTTCTGGGATAGCTTGCTGACATTTTAATGAGGCAAATCAAAGCACGAAGCATTCCAGCAAACATCAGAGCTGGCACAAGGAACTCGGTGAGAACACGTAGGCAGGAAGACAGGAACAAGAAGATGGGGGATGATAGATACCCTGTTTCAGCAGCTGTGAGCTGTTAAGTATGTTCACCATGTGTTAAGAACCGTGCACATAGTGGGCAGATATTTAGCAGCTTTTCCTTTTACTTCACAGCCACCTTAAGATGGTAAAGTACCCAAAACAGCCCCTACATGAGCTAAGAATCACCTCACCTTCACCTCCAAGTTCTATGTAAGAAGGAGATGTGCACACAGAAATAACTCTGGACAAAGTTTCTGGCTATTCTCAGTTAAATTGAATGAAACTGATATTACACGTATTTGTTATCAAACTACTCAAGTCCATGTTGTGGTTAAAAAAAAATAAACCTGTTTTATTTCTCTATGTGAGACTTAACTAAACATTCTAGGCATTTGCTTTAAGAAACAAACTTCCCCTGTAGTTAATGCCGGGAAACATGCTCCTCCTCCATAGGGCACCTTGAAACAGGAATCTGGGTCAGGTGCTCTGAATTGCTGGCAGAAGAACATTGCTTTCCAAAGAAGCCTAAGAAGGAACGATTTAAAATGTCTGTGTGCTTAGGAAGAGCGATTCCACAAAATCTGAAGAGGAAATTACTAAATCCAGTTATGTCTTTGCAATTCAGTGGAGCTTTTTTCCCCCCAGATAAATAAAGACTAAAACAGTACATCTAGATTTTGATCTGCACTTCCCTAAAGGACAGCTGTAAATACATGGATTTGACCCAGACACATCACTAATTTAATTTTTTTTCTTTTTTCACAATTAGTGTCAACTACTACTTCTCCAGAGTGCATTCATCTGCATCTAAACAAAGAATAAGGCCTTCACTCGACATCAACCTGGATTTGCCCTCCTGCTATAAAGGAAGAGATATAACAAATATCTCCTGAGGAGAAGGATATAAAATCATTAACAGAGAATAAACAATGGTTCAGAAGACCTTAAATTGCTTGGGAGCGGCTTTGAATCTATACTTTTTTCTAAAAGCTTGAGGAGAATAAAAACTTGTTTAACTAGACTGGGAATTACTTTCTTTCCCCTACTCTGGGCCTACCTGAAAACAGAATGTTTGGATAAACACAAGGAAACTGTTACCACTTCTCTCACCTCTTCCTCCTCCAAATGATTTATGTCACTGGCATTCTGTGTATAGCCAGCTAATAAAGGCTTCCCCACAGTTCTAAATCTGCATGTAGAACATATCGTTTCCTACAGCTGAAAGTAATGTTAAAAGACATTGCCTCCAAACACATTCCTAAAATTTTTGCTGAGTAAAAATAGTTGGAAACACGGCAAACCTGTCCCTCCAGAAATTTCATTCTGGTCTTCAAGCAAATCAAAACCATTGGAGGAGTGTGACCAATAAAGAAAAACGGCACCTATTTGTCCTTAGCAATAAAATTTACTGTATTGACAACATGAGGAGGCAGCCAGTTAATATTTGAACATCTGAATCGTTCTTCTGTTTATCTTTCTGTCACAAAAAACCACAGGCACCTTTTTAATCATGAGAATGACAAGCAGTGAATCATATTAAATATCAGGCTGACTAGATTAAATGAAAATAAAAAAAAATCTGTGGTGATCTAGGACATTTTGCCTACTAAAACATCTTGTATATTTAGGTGTGTTATAGAACATCCAGGCATGAATGATCACATATATTCAGGTATGCTGTAGAATGTAAAATATGTAAATCATTAACTATTCAATTATATGTCATATTATGTGAACTACAAAATGTTTAGTTACACATAAAATAATTAGTTTGAATAAATAAAACTAACTTATGAAAAAAATAGTTTGCACAAATAAATAAATGCATAGATCAACTGAGTTAAATTGTATATACGTTTCCAAGTGGCATTACCTTCAAAGACATACAGGGACAGATCAACACTAACCAGAAATCTGGGTGTGACCCCATAAAAACTTTCCACATGAGGAAGAGCAAGGCCACACACCAGCATTCAGCAGACGCAAGACGCCACCATCACCTGGATCAAAAAGCAGCAACTCTAAAGCCTCCTTTAAGTAGAAGTTTAACATCCCCCAAATTAACATTTTTTTGACAAGTGACATTACAGCCTTTTGAGTAAAATCGATGTCCCACTTGCAAAGAGGTCAGACACAGCTGATTTTATTCAGGAAATACGTCCCCATTACTGGCTCTAGTACCTCTAACAATATTACCCTGTCTTTGGACATATATTTGCCAAGTAGCTGTGCTGCTGATGGACTTTTCTTCTTCAACTCTGCTGTTAGCAGCCTCAGTGTATTTTTACACAGCCAAGTCCTCAGGGAAATAATTGATTTTTAGCATATTACTATGAAGTACAGTAAATAGTCTCAGTGTCTTTATTATTTTACCACCTTTTAAACAGCAATATCAAATCCTGCCCTTCACCCTGATACCAATAGCACAAGAAATAGGAGCCTGGTTCACCCATTATTTGGCAAGCTCGATGCAGAACTGCTATTTCCCCAAATACTCTCTCTAACCACCATGCAATGTGGGGAAGAGAGGCATGTTGACATCTCTCTTGGAAGCTGCATGACACAATGTCTCTGCCATGACTCCAGAAGTCAACTACACCAAACTCTCCCTGTGTGGTTCCCCAAAACTGTGACATGCCTGGGGCAGGTGACTCCAAACCCCCACCCTCCTCCTGTGCAAACACACACAGTCTGTAGTTTCACTATTGATGTTTGCTTTCATTTTAAAGGTTTACTAGGATTGATTTTGCACACTATCTTGTTTCACTGATACTATGTTTGGCTTTTGATAGCAGCACTGGCTGTACTGATAAAAATAAATCCTAGTAAGTGACTATCATCACTTAATAATGGTCTATACAATATATGGCACAGTACAGGCAAGAAGAGTGACTAAGATGGACAGCCTGGAAGACACAAAAAAGTGTTATTAATCATAACTTGAATAAGGAAAAATACCCAAGCCTACAGCCCAAGTAGAAAAGGATGCTCGAGAACTAAATGTTAGGCAGTAGCACTAGCTGCCAAAAGTTGTCCATTTGCAGTGGTCAAACTGTGCTTTAAAATGATACAACTGACCAAGGAAATTAGGATTCAAGTACTCCCATATCCTTGCACCAGGTCATAATACAACACGTTTTTCTTTCTGCAAACAAAGCCTTGTTCCAGTCACAGCATGAGACTGATCCATGCCATTGTTTGCACAGTGTGATAGTATAGCTAAAGCATTTTGAGCAGACAAAAAAACCAACTCCCCACACTACTGCCACTGCAGTTTGCATTTCTGGATAACCATTAACACCAATAAAAAGAAAACCTTTAGCCAATAACCGCTTACCATCTGACAGTAATCTGAAAAATAACACTAGTGCCTGTCCTAGGGATGGGGTGGTCCACGCTCTACAGCTGTTGTTGCTGTGCCTGGCATGTGCTGCTCCTTCACTGAGGGGAGAGCAGGACACAGCAGCCCAGAGCCTCTCTGCTGCACACTGAGGTTAAATCGTGGCAGGGGCGGAGAGCAGAGAACAGCCACACCTTGCTGCCAGCTGAGTGACAGACCAGCACCCTTAACCCCCTGTTCTAATCCTCCAAGAGTCACAATGAACACAGCTCAAGCGTAGTCCCTGGAAATATCCACAGATCATAGAGGTTTTGTTTTGATTTTAACCCTATGTGCATTATCCTATTATCTTTCCATTTCATCAGATAATATAATTTGACAGAATTCCCTCAGTGTTGGAGCTTGTGATACCTGACACCTTTGAAACATCAATTTTAAAGCAGAAACGCCTGTATGCCTCAGGTGATTGCATGGTAGCTGCTGAGATTCTTCATTCCTCTCAGGTGAGCTGCAAAAGCCTAAACTACTACCAGCTGAAGTAATTTGATGGACTAAATTCATTGACTTGATGGCCTTCAGCTTGTTTTTGTTGATTGATGAGACAACTGCAGCTGCTAATCAAAAGGGATTTGGGAAAAAAAACACCTAAAATCCCCCTTCTCCAAGCCAGTGCACAGCAGTGTGAGTTGTCTCTCTCTATGCACAAACACAAGCTTCATCTCCTGGTGTTAAACGGACAGCAAAAATTAAATAGAATTTTTTCAGAAGGGAGCTTAAAAACCAACCAAGAAATCAGCAAATGTGTTCTTTCACACTACAGTATTTCTTCAATACTCACAGGAGTATAAAACCAACCATGAATAGGACTGTGGTGAGCAAGAAAATTGCATCAATTCATACACTTCCTTGTTCTCCCATCTATATTAACTCTGCAAAGCAAAGCTATCATAAGGGGAAGTAGAAGACTTACATTGCTCAAAATCAACACAGGCAGCTGGCATGTTGAAACCCAATGTAAGGGCATGTGTGCAATAAACACCATAAACCCTCCCCCCCTTTTGTTTTTAATTTAAATTCTTCTGAAAAACATAGGTGAAACCAACTACAGTCTCAAATGTTCAAAATGCAGGAATCGGTCTCCTACCCTCAACAACAGAAGGCAGCAGGGGGGTATTCGTAAGACCTTGAGAGATTTTGAGTTTCTTTTACATGTAGCCCAGATATTGAAAATCTTGTAGGAATTCCAAGGTTACATGTGCATGTATCTTCTATAAAAACACCAAAAAGAGTTTTTATTTAAGGAAGGGGATTTTAATGTAGTTAGTTTCTCAAGGGAGTAGAGCTTTAAAAGCACCAAACATCACAAAAACTGACAGTGCTCTAAGCAGGCATTTCAGCAAAACTGTCAGGAAACTATTTACCTGCCTAGTTTATAAATGAATCACACATAGAATTTCCTTCAAGTGAGCAAAACTGCAGAGTGGTAGGGACATAAGCAGTTTTAATCTTAAATTCTTAAGACTCATATCTGATAAAAAAACCACAAACATTCTGAAGTAACTTACTTATACAAACATGTAGAAATTCTCACGACTGCATCTGACATCAGGATCTTCCCCAGCACAGCTCATACATCTCATCCTTCAGGAAAAACAAAGTAAGCCCATCATTTATTTAAACTCTGCTAAGCACAGAACATTAGGCAACTGCAAGTTCTAGAACACAACGAGTTAAGCACAGACATGATAGCTTCTCCCAGGTGTAGTGCCTAACCACAGCCACTCACCTGCAGATAGTCCTGACTCAATTACAGCTCTGTGTATCATCCACAGAAGCAAACCCTTAAAAAGTACGAGAAAAACAACTCAGCTCCAAGTTACAAAAACTGGCAGGTGGACTAATACAAAGAAGAAACCCAACCTTAGTCAATATAAAAAAACCCTGCAAAGATAAGCAGTAGAAATTAATGTATATCATTATCAAAAGAATCTCCAAAGTTACAAGACTTCAGAAAAAGTAGGATAATTCCTGTTTCACTTGGGCAGCAGTCCAAATGCTTAGGGCAGCCAGACCTTCACACTACCAAATTCAGTATCTCTGTCACTGCTAGTCCATAAAGAGCTCATGTCCTTCGTGGACAAAAGAATGAAAAACTGGAGGAAAAGCATGACAGAGAAAAAAAGCCTCTCACCTCGGGCGTTAAGGAAAAGCAGAATAAATGACAATACACAATGTTCAAAACACTTCAAAAAGTGAATTTACACAATAGACCACAGACCTCTGTAGAAGGCAATGGGTGGAAACTCCCGTCGTCACCAGACTCTTCACACCTCCCAGCGCTACCAGAAAAGAGGAAATGAGAGCAGGCGGTTTGGGACTGAGGGACCAATGAAGTCCTGTTACAAAGTGGGACTGTGAAAAAAATGGCAGTAAAGCCACCATTGTTTTCTGTTCTGAAACAACACTTTTGCAAAAGTAATCATTTTTGCATAAATCAAGTATCTGCCATAGAATTATAATCAGGTTTGTTTGCTCAAGGTAACAGCTACTCTAGATACAGCTTCAGCTCAGAAAAAGTGATTACAGACTCCTGGAAAGTTGTTTAGTACCAGTCTGGCTCCAGAATCTCCAGGGAGCACGTTCTTAACTTGCACTAGAAAGTTTTTGCTTACATTTGCTGCAGAAAATATTTTTATCCGTGCACGTCCAGTGCTCAAAGTCGCATCACCCTTTACTGCCATCGTGTCATATGGCAAAAGTTAAGTGGCCCCAGGTAAAACAGGGGAAAATACAAACTAGCAGAGCCTCCTGCAGCTGATCTCCCCTTCAAAAACCTCCTGTAACAAAGTAGTGCTTTACCATGGATTTGGGAGTCATCAGGTTGTCTGTCCAGCTACCCAAGAGATGAAGTGTTTTAACCCAACTTGAGACTGTTTTCGTTTTTACAAAATATGTGAAGGCACATTTCAGAAAAATGGATCAGAGACAGTAATGCCCATGTCTCTGTGCCCCTGTCCATCTCCTCACTGTTTTTGTGATTGACCTTTTACTTTTCAATAGTTACCCCATAATCACTATGAAATCCAGCATTCCTTACTATTTACCTAGAAGCTGACAGAAAGCACTGCTAAAAGCTTTTCACAAAGAACTGATTTTCATCCTCTTCTCAACCCCACTGCCTGTAAAATGTGTTAATAAAGCCTTCTGAGCTGCATTAGAATCTATTCTGATCAAAGACCATCTCTAACTGTAAGAGCATTACCACGCTTTTTGCACAGCTGAGTTGTAAAAGCAAAATTACAGAAAATAGACATCAAAAAAGTCTCAATACCAGGAAACACCTCAAATTTCTAAAGACACATTACCGTAATAGTTGAGAAGATCCTCCATTTCATTTCCTGTGCATCAAATTTGTACATCTTTACTCAGTCCTAATTCAACTTGAACCCATTGACTGAACAAAGGTATAGGAGGCAAAGCACTTTAGGCCTTGAAAAATTTTCCACAGCCCAAACGAGAAAAGACTCCTTGTTTAAGAAAGACTTGGAATAAAGTGGTGCTCTAAATAATTGAAATGCAGCAGTAGTTAACAAATGGCTTGCTGCAACATTATACAGTAAGGTCACAAACGAAAAGGGACCATCTCTGACCACTTACGTGCCCTTAAATACCCAAATAACATGAAATTAAATGAAATGTATTTTAAAGCACTGTTTTGCCAAAGTTCACTGGGAGTATTGAAATGAGGAAAACTTGCCCACAAGTAGCTTCTGCTTTTTTTCCTCTCATTCAAACTAGTTTTAGTTTTGCTTTTATAATACAACATTCATGAACTGCTCATGCATATAAAGTTCCTATGAGTTTAGCATTACAGCAATCTACAGAATTTCAAGTGAGGGTCTTCATACAAGTTTTTATAGCATCATAGCTAACCAGATTATCTGTCCCAAACCAGGAAAATATTATTTAGATTTTCCAACTAAAAAAAAAACCCAACAAAAAAACACACCTAGTCATACATAAGAGTATGTATCTATACAAAAAATACTACATAGCTTAATTTGCACCTGAAGTAAAAAGGAAATGACCCCAGACAACTCTGCTCCTTTGGTTTCACCCAAACTGTGATTATCAGTATATCTATTAGAGCTCTCAGCTGATAGCAATTGTGTTTTAAAATTAGTTACTTCAAATTAAACTCTCCATACAGAAATCAACTATTGATAATGCTGATTTACATGCATTATAGTCTTTTCAAGATGATATCAGACAGAACAGCGGAGGAACTTTGACTTTATCTTACCAATATCAAGTGAAATGTTCTGGAAAGACTCCGGACATCAAATGGGTGGCATCTGGCACTTCAGAAATGTCTCTGCAGCCATCCAACAGCTGGGGCACAGCCCCTGCAATGCCCCCACACCCCCCACTGCACGCTGGGGTCGGGCATGTGCTTGGAGAAACATCCACGGTTACCACAGCATCACAAAAAAAAACCTCTGGGAATTTCATCCCTGTTTTCAGCTAGAGCAGAATGAGGTCATTTAAGACAAAAACATGAGAGCAATTATACCTGACCTGTATCAGTTAAAAAATGATGACAAAGGTCTGCCTGGAGTTCCTACAGGAGTATGATGGTGTTTTCTCTGGTTCTTACACTTCACACGTTCCTGTTCTGCAACCCATCCCTAAAACATCTGATTTTAACACAAACAATTACAGTACTTCAAAAAAATTGAGTCCCATCCTTTAGAGCAGAGCATGGACTGGGAGGGCCAAGCTGGGACCCAAAACGACCCGTGAAGGCCCTCAATTTCGGACACATCAGCTCAGACCATCTCTGCAGTGAGGTCGTTGAGGTGACAGCAGTGCCCACAGAACCACAGCCTACCAAGCTTCGGCCCCACTTATAAAACAACAACCGTGATTTTTAAGCCACTAAAGAATATTTTAATTAAAAAGCCCAGACGAGAAAGTGTGGCAAAGGGGTGAGGCCACCTGACTGCTGAGAGAACACCTGAGCGCTGCTCCGCACCGGGCAGGGGCTCAATCCGAGCCCCGGCTCGTCAAACCCAGGTGCTCTCCGCTGGTCTAAGTTGACCAGAACA
>VXAY01002253.1:403601-421499 GCA_013399855.1 Oxyruncus cristatus
AAAAAAAGAAAATCCAAAAGCCAGCCGAGCCCAAAAGCGCTGCTCGGGCTGCAACCCCCTCACCGCGCCACGCCGCCCGCCCAGGCACGGTGCGCTGGCCAGCGGAGGGAAGGTCAGGGGCGTTCCCACACACAGCCGCCTCCACAGGAGAGAAGGGGGCGAGAATAGGGAGGGGAACGAGCCGTAAAGAGCCGGAGCAGCGCTACCACCCGCCCCCTTCAACACCTCCGGGCCGGGGCAGCCGCACCAGGTGAGCGCGGCCGGAGCAACTCCCCTTGGGCGGAGCGGAGCGCGGGGCGGGGAGCGCCGGGCTGGGCTGGGGACACACTCGCGCCCTCCTTCCCTCGCCTCCGCCCGCACTCCCTTCGTTCTCTCTTTCTCGGGACATCGCTCGAAACTCGGCGGCGGCCGCGGCTCCCGACGGCTCCCAGGACGCGGGTGAGTGTCGGTACCTGCCCCCGGCGCGGGGCGAGCCCCGCTCGGCAGTTCCTGCCCCGCCTGGTGCGGGGTGAAGGAGGAAGCGAGACGGGCTCGGCTCCCTCCGGCCCGGGCGGCTTCCGTGGGGCGCCCGGCGGGCAGGGAGAGAGGAAGAGAGCGAGGGGCGCCCGGGGGCTCGTCCCTGTGCCCCGGCGGGGCGGGCGCGGGGCCGGGCGGTGCCTCCGGAGGGGCTGCGGGGCTGCCCCGGCACCGGGGCTGCTCCTGCGGCGCCTCCATGTTGGGCTCCGGGGCGGGGGGTTGCGGGCTTTGTCCTCCCAAACCTCCCCGCCGCCCCCCTCGGGGTGCCGGGCGTGGGACCGCCTCGCTCGGTCCCGGGGAAGCGCGACTCTGGGCGGGGAGAATCTGTCCGGCTGCGGGAGGGACAGGACCGTGCCCCGTGCGAGGAGGCAGCGAGATCCCTGCTGCCGGTCCTTGACAGAAACATGGAGTTTCCTCCCGGCAGAAATGCCAACTTTGACAATACCAACTTCTTTTTTCCCACCCGGCCGCCTTGATACTCTGTTTCATTTTATGTCCTGACAGCGAGTTAGGGTATAAAATGCACAATCTTTTACATGCTCAGCTTTCCAGCTGAACGGCGACAGACAATAAGGAATGAAGGAGCAGGAATGCCTGATGCTCTTGTGTGTGCACATGCCAGGCGTGCATCTATTAAAAAACCAATTTTCAGTTCATCATTAGAGAATTCCCCGTTTGCATTAGGGTATGAAATATTAAAATAATTGGATTATGGCATTCTGTGGTTACATTTGACATCTGTTTACATGTGGGCCCTGACTCTTACACCATTTCGCTTCTAGATTGTTCAGGTAGCACAGAGCAGAGTGTTGATCTGGACATAGGAGCTCTTGCGGGACGTTTACGTGCCCTGTGTCCTGTCTCTTCACTTCAGAGGGCAGAACTGAATGTGCAGAGCAGACGGGAGTGGGAGAATCAGTTCTCATGCTAAATATTTTCCTACCTTTAGAAACTCATTTAAAGGCTGAGTTGCAATATCTAATATATCAACAAATAGCCAGTGTCAAAATCCTAGATACACTTGTGTGTTTAGTGCCTTTTGAATCTTTCTTGGTCTTTGGCCTTGTACAGTCATTACTCTATTAACAACGTAATAGCAAATGACCTCTTGGGCTTCCCATCTCTCAAATAATGCAGTCCAGCGTTGTGCTAATCAAATAGGAAGCTATAACCAAGCAAAACCAGTGTAGCTTTCTGAGCATGACACTATGAAGAAGTGCTTCTTAAGTGGTTAAGCAATAATTCATAAACATCTTTTTTTTTTTCAAAAAGTGTATATGCAGGATTTCCTGTGTATTTAGTTCCTGAAAATGGCTGTATTAAAAAATTAGCTGCTTGTCTTTGGACTGATAGATTTCGGTCATCTCAAGACACTACTGTGGGAACCTGCAAATATGCCCCGAGGAGAGAAGCAAACTTAAGGCTGCAAAACATAGGATTATTTTTTTTTTTAATGTTTCTCACCCTCACCGTGGGTTTCATAATAAAATACAGCGGCGTGCATTAGTTTAATAAATGATGAAATGCTGGAATTTTCAATTTTCTTGATCCACATAGTTTTACTCAAAGTTATCTTGTTGTAAAACTGAATATAGCCAAGTTTTAAGGATGTGTGATTATCGGAATGGAGTATATCACTTTTGAAATTTTGATGTTTAAAAATTGAAGCGTGTAATAAAGGTATTTCATTAATTATTATTGTTTGCATGTAGTGCTAAACTCAAAAAAATTTAGAGGCAGCGTGAAAGAATCAAGAGTTAGCCATACTTTGAAATTTTCATCCTACATCTCATAATTCAGATTTAGGTATGAAGGAATTGCTGCCACTCAGTGGCTGATACAAACACACAGAGAGATGTATTCAGTTACACATATGTGATGTTTGTGTGGTTAATGAATAAGTCATATGGTAATTCTGTTCAGTCAATACATGTGTGAGATAATTGGTCAGGAAGATGCTTGGATTGTTCTCAATAGAAAAGAGCTGATTCTCGATTTTTTTTTTTTCCCCATTTTGTATTTAGTGAATGATAACCCACCTTTTCATTAGGCATAATTATACAGGAGGGCCATACTTATTGAATGGAACAGTGAGACAGCATAATAATTTTTACTTTTTGATCACACAGCATTGGCAAAAAGATACTCTGTAAAGAAGGAATTATTTATGACCTAGAAACTATTTCCAAACTAGAAAACTTAGGAAAATTAGCGACTTTTCTTAAAGGGAAATACTTAAAAGAATCTCTCAAAGGGAACTTGGCTATTTGATGCTATATAGATCAAGGAAATAACAATAAAACTTGGAAAGATGCCATCTTTTATTAAAATAACTGATTTCCTGTGAAAAGCATAGAAGCTTTCAGGCCTCTGAGTTTATTTTGATGTCTAAAAGCCACAGTCATTACAAGTAAAGTTCATCTCAGGTTGTGTCCAGTCCCTGGAGGTGTTCAGTGCCAGGTTGGATGGCACTTTGAGCAACCTGGTTTAGTGAAGATGTCCCTGCCCATGGCAGGGTGATTGGAACAAGATGATCTCTAAGGTTCCTACCAAACTACACCCACTTGTGATTCTATGAACACTTCAGAGCCTAATAGTTTAAATTAACCATCCATCCCCGTTTCCACTTGAAAGGCTACACTGTCACCCTGCCACTGTGCAGAGGCACAAATCCTGTGCTGCCCATCCATAGGGCTGCTGCTCCCAAAAAGAGGAGCCCCTTCATCACCTCTCTCCACAGCTGCAGAAGGACTGGAGGTGGGACTATAGCACATGTGGATGTATCAAAGCTCACTCAGTGCAGCTGATCTGTGTCAGGACTTTACAGATGTCAGCCAGCACTGAGGTATGTGCCCGAATTGTGTTCAGTGACACAGGTATTTGAGGTCCCCAAAGCTGACTCAGGTGTGTCTCTTCCTGATGCAATCCAAATTCGTCCACCATCCCCTTCATTGCATTTACAAAGCACGTACCTAACCTACTGTAAAAAGAACAGAGGAAAAAAGGAATGGGCTACAGATTGAAATGTTTGTTGCGGATGAGTCAGAGCTGAATGTGAAAGATGACAAGAAGGGATTTACCAGTGGAGTCTGGGGGCTGGCTGACTTAATTAGGAACCAAATTCCTCTGTTAATCATCTGCTGATGAGAAAGATTTTGTGACTTTTCTCTGGGTTCATTCATCCTTGCATTAAATGCATCTTCTCCATTCTGCTTATCAGGTTCTGTCCAAAAGCTGCCTAAAAAGCACCAAAACAGTGTTCCAGCAGTTCTTTTAAACTATTGGTCCGTGACAAAACTTGTCATTTTTCTCTGACTCTTCCTTTACCTGCATAATCTGAGTGCAGAATTTGGTTCTGTAGAGCTCTACATGGAGCCAAAGGACAAGGAGCAGGAATGAGGAAAGGGGGAAAGCTACACCACCCATTCAGAGCCATTGGGGTAGCACATTAAAAGTAATCATTCTGCATCCGCTTGGCTGCACTTTGCAAAGATGCAATTAACAGAAATGAGCCTGTGAGAGCTCTTTACAGCCTTGGTAAAATAGTGCTGAAGTGGCTTGTGTTGTGTTCTCATTTCAAAGGCAGTTATTTCTACCCGAAAGAGTTTTTACACTTTCTTAAAGAGGCATCGCCTCTCTAAGTCAGAGCTACCCCGAAAGCTTTTCATGGTATTGGAGTACTTTTACAAGTCTGCTCTGTATGAAGCACTGTACTGCCTGGAGTTCTACAGGGCCACCGGGATTATCCATAATGCCTTTATGATTGGAAGCTGCACCTGTGGGCTGCTCCTGTACCAGAGACACCAGGAAGGGTAGAGAACTGAGGGATCTGGCTCACAGGAACACTGGGAACTGCACAAATCTGACCTTGGCAAGAGTCATGCAAGATTTATTTCTGGTCTGTTCTAGACCAGGCTCTGTTATTACGAGTAATACTGATACGGAAAATGGAAATCTGACATGTACGTCTGTATGTTTCAAATGATATTCTGGTGGGGTTTTTTTCCTTTCAGTTAAAATTTATGGACACTGTCTGCCTTTTAGTGATAGGAGGGTGCCCTGACATCCATGAAGTAAGCTATGTTTTGAACCTGTTGCTTTTTTCTGATTGACAATAGAGTTGACAGTTTCTGACTAAAAGATGGGAGCGATGCAGCACAGATTTATATCAATAGCTGCAAATCCATGAGGCAGACCATACAATAAATTCTTTAGGAATATTTCTCAAGCCAAGAAAGTGCATGAAACCGCAGAATACTTTTTATGGTATCCTCTTACAGAAATTAATGTGTTTCCTGGTAATTGCTTTGCCACTGAGGGTAATGCTCTCTCTGGAAAAGTTTATTTAAGGATATTTAAGCATAGTTGGTACTCATATGGTAATAATCACCATCCGTAAAGTCTGGGAATGACTATCACAGATAACTTCATGAAACCGAATGCACATGAAGCTTTTAGCCGTGTATGATACTCGCCTGACTGCTAAGGCAGGAGGGTGTGTGCTTGCCATCTCCTCCCATTTTATCAGCCAACCATCAAACCTTAAAAAAAAAAAAAAGGCAGCACCTCTCTCTCTCTATTCCCCAGAACAAGATTATTTTTAACTCCAAGGTGCTGCCTGCTTTTGAGAACAAAACAGATATGCAATTATATATATATATATACACTGCTGATTCTGATACTTTTCCTTAGAGCTGTGAGCAAACTATGATCTTGTTTGGTTGAAATGTAACCAAGTGGTTTCACTTTTACCCGTTGGTAGTGAGAGTAGAGTTGGGATAGCTCCTAAGAGACTGGCTGATAGGTCCAGGTGTCATTGCACTGGGCACCGTCTGTGACAGAGAGACGCTGCTAAAACAAGCTCTTCCCAAACAGCTTCGTAAGGGTTCCCCTCCTTTCTGCAGAGGTGCCTGTGGGCTGACTTCCCGTCACCTCACTGGGCTCAGAGGAGTTGTCTGAATTACTGTCTTGTTTCTCACCTCCTGGATGGCTGAAAACCTCTGAAATGTCACGTAGATTTTGTGCGTGAGAGGCTTTGATTTGCGTTTTGTTTAGTCTTTTGCAGTCTCATAAATGATTTAGGTATTTATAGACTTGGTTTAATCCTGGCTACCCGCTATCAATACAGCATGTCTCGAAACGTATGCAGTAAATCTAAACTTCAGCCTCAGCTTTTTTCCCCATGAAGTAATTCATGCTACTGATTCAGAGCTGGAAGCCTAGACAGACCTCTGTTGGTTTAGCCTCCTTATTTGTTGTGTGACAAATTGCTAATGACTAGATGACAAAGAGAGAAAACTGCATGGACATTTAGCACTCAAATGCCAAGTTACTTTCTGAGTGTTTGATTTTATTTTTCCCCATCAACACCAATTTATTACAGATCTAATAAAATCCTTGTCTGTATACTTGACTCTTTATCATATTCTCTGGTTTCTTGAGGAAGTGCAATTTAAGCCTTGCCATAGTTTTTCTGCTGAAGAAACTCATGAAATCTGAGTGTTTGTCAGGACCGCTTTGTTCCTCATCATACCCAAAATATTTGCTTTAGTGCATTGAATGTAAATATATGTAAATATTTACTATGAGGACCAGCTGAAGGGAAGAAGGATTTTTGGTTGTGATACTGGATTTGTCTTTCTGTTAGTAAAGCTTTTATTTTTTTTAACTTATAGCCAGATTTTTTAAATAAGATTTAGCTGTTTGAACATATAGACAGATACTTGAAAAGATGATCAAAACTGTCTAGCAGCCAAACTCAAGGTTAAGCTTGGCTTCTGCAGTCTGCCTTTGTGTGGGAAACTCTGAGTACAAAGCTATTGCTAACACATTGTTTGATGGCTGAACTGTGCTCTTCTAGGAGGAGGCTGTGTTTGATTCTTGTTTGAACAACAGAGGAATCTTGTATTTTTTTCTTTAAAAAACAGTCCCTCCTTTTCCAAAAGCCCTCTGTGTAGAAGTTTGTTGGAGAGATATGGTCCAGCCGGTAACCAGTAGTGCTCATCATATGCTTTTAAGTTGTATTCTCAAGGAAAATTGAGACAAATACACATAGTACAAAAGTGTTGAAAGACTGTCATGTTTGAAATATGACACTGACTGCCCTGTACGTTTTATCTCAAGATATTTATGCTATGTTTTGTATTGCCTCTGGGTGACTGCATTTTGCTGGCGAGACTGTAACCACAGTGGGCATTTTGTACCTCACTGACTTTGTTAGGACCTGTTGAAAAAATATTTCAGTTGCTAAAGAACACGGTTGTGTGTCAGAATATCTTAGTAAAAAACTCATGTGAAAGTAAGATTTATTCCTGATTTATTTTTATAAAATGTATTTAACGTATACTCCTGTAAGAGAGCACAGATGGCTGTCTTACATCAAGCAGGTGCTGCCAGGATCTTTCATTTTGATAACGAACTCTGGTTTTTCAGATTAAATTAAAATCTAGATCCGAAACCCTTAGTCATACATGTATCTCTGCAGGTGAAGGAGTAGATCTGATTATAGATGCTTTCAGTATTGATAGATACCTGGCTTTGGTTTTTTTAATAGGCTGGTTCCTGCACTCCCTGAGCAGTGATAATCACATTTCTTCACATCCAGTGTGCTGGTCTGTTAATGTCGTGCTCATGCTGAGCTGTGAATTGCTCAACAAGAGTTTAGCTGTTTCCTGATGTGTCTGTTGGCTGATGACTGTGGCCTTCATGAACTCACATCTTCTCACTAATGACTTGGGGATGCTGATTGCCAAATATCCAGAGCAGATTTGTGTGTCAGGGAATTCGTGGGAGCACTCTCAGATTACATTTACTTGTGTTCCTCGGTAACAGACAGGAGCTGACAGTTAAGATCTCTGTTTGACAAAGAAAGCAGCACCCCAGGGGCAAGAGCTTCTTATTATGGACCTGCACTCTTGCAGGTAATTTGAGAGCTAAAAAGGAGTTTTGCTTTGGACTAAATGCAGTGAGCCACTGGCACTTGAAAGTGCCTTGCTCTATTTCTTGAAAGATTGGGTTATTGGATCTGCGCCACAGACATCCCGTGTGTCCATTGAAGGGGATATGGAGGTTGCTGATGAGGGAAAGCAGGAATGCCAGAGCTGCCATTTAGGCAAGGAAGCTGATTGATTTCTGCTGTAAGGCAAGAGCAGGTGGGAGAGAGAGCAGCTGTAAGAGTATAGAGATGGACCTGGAGTGCTGCAGGGGCACCGCAGCCCAGAGAGATGAGAAGAGCCAGGCTGTGCAATGCCGCTCATCCGTGTTCGTCAGAGGATGCTGCCAGTCCTGTTGCTCTCCCTTCATCTTCATGAACTCAAGTTCCTCCCCCAAAACTTGTGTAATACGACCCAAATGCCCACTGGCCGGAGCCAGGGTGGGGAGAGGAAATGGAGCTCTGGTTTGCTGCTGTACTCTGTTTTGTTGTTTCAGTTTGATTTGCAAGTTTGCTTGTTTCTAGCAGTACCACTAAGATTTTTCAAGGCCACCCCAGAGTTTCAGTGTAATCTGTACTAGTATATGTCAGATTGGTTTTCCTGACCTATTTTGGGTCTTGCAATTTGGAATTAATGTTGCTTTCCTTTTCCAGTGGGTGGCAGTTGAAGCAAAGAGAAATGTTTATTTGCTTGCAAGTTTATATAGATATGTATTTAAGGAATGGAGAAGAAGCCAAAATAGGCCAGTCCTTCGCTGTCCCTCCTTATGTTGAGTTCTGTTCCTTTTTTATTGCAACTCCTAGCTGGAGAAAAGAACGAATGAAAGGACCTCTTGTGACCAAAATCTGCTTTTAGTTTCAACCTCCTGCTTTTGTGCATTGTTCTGTTGCTTATTTCTTTATTCTCTTACTAGTTAATAACTGTGAACCCAATCTTTCCATCACTGGATCTCTGCCTTGCATAAGCCTCATTTCAAAACTTTGAAGCAGGGAGCCACCGACTTCTTGCAGTAAAGTGTTCACCTTCTCAGAACTGTATTTTGATTTTGAATATAACATGTAGTAGCCTTTCTTTCTCCTTTTAAAAAGCAAATCTTGGCAAGAAGCCTTTCATACTGATTCATAGAAATTTAGTGTATATTATAACCCTAATAGCTATTTCCTGAGAGGGCCAAATCTTGACTGAAATGTACTTTCGTGCACATTTCTTGTATGGAGTTCGTGTATATCTTATGCACAGCTGAGTTGAAGCATATGTTTTTAAAATAAGCAGTGATTGGAATCTAGTGTGCTGACTAAAGTACACATTAGTCTATTTAGTAAATACAAAATTGTAAGTAAAACATAAGTAAAATACATATAAATATATCTTTACTTATAAATTACTGAAGTTCTAAATCTAGTAAAGATTAGGTTAAATCTATTTTTCAAAATCGTAGGAAGTATGTATATCAGTGCTGAAACCAAAAGTCAGACTGAGAATTGTTCTTGGATCACAGAGCAGAATTTAACATACTTTAAGAATCAAATTTGACTTTCCCGCCCTCCCCTCCCCCAAACATTAAAACAGTGAAAGGGCTTTTCCAGCACTTCCCAGTGCTTTATTTTGTGGGTAAATACTTAATGCTCCATAAGAAGGCGGAGAAGTCTTTTATTTTAATGATTTTTCTTCTAGGGATGAACTAGCCATTCATCCTCTCTAACATGTGATTATAGCAAACATAGCAATTAATCTCCATCATCCCCATCTTTTCCCTGAAGAAAATGAGCTCTTACATAGATATTTAATGGTTGAGTCAGTTTATCATAGCTAAGCCTTATCTAAGCATATGTGGCAGTCCACTTTAAGTCTGCTCTGTCATTGGTGCAGTTAAATACAAAAGCTTATGCAAACACAATAATTCTGAATGTTTATAAACTTATTTGCCACTTGTACTAATACAAGTTCTGCTGCTGCTGGAGCGAGGTTCAATTTGATTGACAGATGAAACCTGTAAAATGATTTAAGTCTCTAAATGGAAAAATATCCAGGAAGAAATTTCTGTCCACATAAAATGAATGATGAGGACTTAATTACCAGAACAGCAACAGCTTTGTCTGGTTGATAACAAAACTGATTTTACTTAGCAGCAGTATTCTATGGCTGTGATAACCTAAAATGGAAATTCTTCTTAAGTAAAAAACACTCTGAAAGACATGATGTAGCATGATTTCAGTTTTGTCAAAGGGACACACTCAAACAGAAAATTACTCTTTTGAGCATCATGACTCTTTTTTTTCTCCTTTTTTTTTGTTACAAGGCTTTATAATCACGTATGTGATGACTTTATTGCAAGTCAGTCAGTGGAAAAAAACAAGCCACTTTTATTTTCAGTTCTTTAACTGTCAATTACTGGAATGTCATTTGCTGGAAAAGGAAGCTTCTATAGATGGTGAAAAAAGGGCTCTGAATTCTTTTAAAACATTTTGATGCATCACATGTGTGATGGCAAGCTTGAATTCTGGAGGTTTTTATACTTTCTTGAAGACTTCATCACATTGACAGACAAATCTTGTTTGGGGGCCTATGGAAGGATTTTAGAATTATTTCTAGTCTAGATTGAAAAAATTATGTACTTGTATCATGCTTTTGGCATTTTTCTTTCTTTTGTTTTTATTTTTTTTCATAAATCTGACTTTCCTACTACTACTTCATGCTGCTTTCCAGTGAGTAAGCTGATCCTAATACTAAAAGATTTCTGAGCGAGTCTCAAACAGAGGGATGTTTTCTTTGTTTGCTTTAAACAAACCATGCAAGTTACACAGCTCTGTTTTGAATTAGCAGCTCTCCAAGCTGGGCTGTGCAGTTAATACTTCTCAGACACTGTGGTGAGGCAGCAGTATGAGCATTCGAACACTTCAAAGGAAAGACAACCATATCTAGTGTTTTATCCTCTTAAAAATACAAAAAAGGATGCCAGACTCGTGTAATTGAAAACGTTTGCTGTAGGCAAGGTGTCCCGGGCAGACCATGGTGGAAGAATGTACCCCTGTTCTGCTGTATTTGATTTTGCTTTAGTTACTGGGAGCACCCTGCTGCCTAATAAGGAAGAGTTAGAGGCACCTTAAAACCATGCCTGTTTGTGTCTCTCTGATTTTGATATTATTCCTATGGTACCTTAGCTGTTATTTGGACTTTTGGTGGGTGAAGTTGCAGTAAGTAAATGAAGAGCAGCATATTTACACTCTTCTGATCAGGGTGTTATTTTCCAAAGTCCACTTAATACCCCTACTGAATAGCTTATTCATTCAGTCTCACGAAGTAATTTGTTAGGAAAGCTACAGCAGAAATACACGTTGCAGTACATCAGTTTCTGTACTGTATAAACTTTTTGAAGCCTGTCTATGAATAGTGTAGTGTGGATCTATCTACAATCTGTGCTCGGTGCATGTGGGATTGGAGGGAAGCAGGGCAGGTAGGGGGAATGTTTGGAGCTGGATGGTGGACTCTGAAGAGTAGGACAGCAGAGTTGTTCTGCTTCTGCTTGACCCCTGACATGTTGTGTAGTTTGGATAACTGGTTGCTTGCTGCCTGCCCAGACAGACATGGGGTTTCTTCATTCTCACCATGTTTTCTTCATTTTCTTACTGTTTTTTCCTATTGCAATAGCCCAAGTGTGGGTGCCTGGCTGGGGGACCCCACTGAGTGCTGACACTCTTCCATGGTTTGCTGCCAGCCCCGTCTCACACAGGGCAAGCCCTGAGCTGTCCAGCTGGGAAACATCCCTTAGCTCTCATCCAGGGTTGCAGGACTGATTGGGCTGAGCTCAGCTGTGTGTGCTGCAAAGCAACACCCACTTCTGTCCTTGCACAGCCCGAGCCTTTCCCTGGTGGAAACTGGAGAAATTTCCATCTAACTGACACTGAACAATATCGTATCAAGGCTGGAACAAAGATGAGGTAAATGTTTCTGCTAACGGCTCGGAGAAAATACTCTTGAGACTCGTGAGTTTTCTTGTGCATTCGTTGTGACTTTATAAAGTTTCTGAGAGATTTCTTTTCCTCGAAGTTAGGTTTTACATGGAGAAGCCACATACTTTGTGCCTGTGCAGGTGTGGTAATAAGATGAGGATGAAATGAGTGGAGTAACAGAGAGTGTTTTGTCATTTGGGAAAAGAAGCTGGAAAAGCCTTTTTACTTCATTGAATCTTTCCACAGATCCCAGTTAGCCATGTTCTCATACTGACTGCTTCTCTCTGGAAGCACTTGCAGAAAACCAGGATAACAACATCGTATTGTCCTCACTTTTACCGGAGAATATGGTTGGCTGAGCTTGCAAATCTTTGCACTCAGCCAAACAGAATTTCTCTTTTTAAGTCTTCTGAATGTTGGATCTGATAAACTGCAAGAAAGGCATATTCTGGTTGCCAGTGAGCAGGACTCCTTCCCGTTGGAGACAAAACGTCGTGATAGGGAAGACAGAAGCTATGGAAAGCCCCTGTTGCGTGTTTGGTGCAGACACAAGTTGGAGTCACAGGTTGTAGATCAAAGAATGGGACATATAAGCCTGTCCTTTCGGCCTCTCAGACTTCATATGCAGTACAATGACTTGAGCTGTTGCAGCATTTTTTCTTAAACTCTCAATATCCCCATCCTGTATAGGATTACCAACCTGGTAGTTTGTTCAGCTTGGGTTGGAGGGAATTGGCTGAAGGACCTTGGCACCATGTTTCCATTAGTTGCATCTCCCCACCAATTCAAACAGTACAATTGCTTTTTTCCTTTGCACATATATAGTGCCATATGACATCAGGTGCATATGATGTTCATCAATAATGAAAATGTTTGTTCAGCTGAGTGATAATAACAGCTACAAGTAATAAGGTCACTAGCAAGCAACATAATAAGAGGGAGTAGGCTGGTTGCTTCTGTTCCTTTAATGTGGATCCTGGAATACAGAGCTTGGGTGACTGATTATGCATAAACAGATTTCTGAGCTGGTTCCCATATCTTTTATGTGTTGAAGTTGTCCATGTTCTGAACTGGCCATTTGGAGCACAACATTTGTGCTCTGGGCAGGCTCCGACGTGAAAGGTGTTGCTAAATGCTAAGAAAGAAATAAAAGTGTGGGCTTTGACTTTGAAACAGTTTGCAAGATGTTTGGTTGTATGTTCCAACTATGCAAATCAAAACACTGCATTCTTTGTAGGTCAGGAGAACGGGCTGAAGTGGTAGCAGTGATGTGGCCACAGGCTACTCAAAAGGATCTCACAGCAGCGTGAGGGGCTTACAGCTGCTCCGATGGGAGATGTCGAGGGGCTCAAGAGGGGATTGCAGATGAACTTCATCCTGTTCCTTACCTCCAGTGCTAACAGTGCTAGGAGTAACCCGGCAGGGAAAGCAAAATGCTGTTTTATTTCCATAGCCCAACCAAAAGCCAGAAACCTCTGTACTTCACCCTGCCTAGAGCCTTTCCTAGTGCAAAGACAGCCAAGTTTATCTGTTGCTGTTCGACTTTGCCTTGCCTGCACGTACTCAAACACTGTACAGCCCATCATATCAGGAAGGAATTAGATAGTGACTGGAGTTACTTGGGCTCACCAGACTTTGAACAATGTTTGAGTAAAACCAGATTGAAAGCAGTATAACCAGTTTTCCTGTTGCTGCAGATGTGCTTACAAAGATCTGTGTGGTCATAATTTAGGTGGCTTGGTAGCACTGTCTTTGGCAGAGAAATAAGTGAGCTCTCACATTCATGCTTCGTGCTTGCAAGGTTGTGCTTCAAGAACTAAATTTCCCTGATTTTAACCAGACAACATATTTGATTAAAATGCCAATGAAGACGATGTTTTCTTCTGCTATAACTGTTTTAACCAGTACCATTGCACCCAGTGAGGATGTGTGTGTGTGGGGGGGGGGGGTTGTGTGTATCCCAAAGCAAACCCTGAGAAAAAAACCCACCTTTTGTTGATGAAGTGTGAAAATAGCAGAACATAATTTTGATACTGCTTTAAGCAAGAGAGAAATGAATTTGAGACCTCAAATTCCATACTTTAAAAGACATTTTGACATGAGACATTCTGGTGACACCAGTCTTAATAGTGCATATTTCACAGAACTGATACTCATCTTTTACTTTTTCACTTTGTATTCCTGTGCTCTACTTTCTTTTCCTGTACCTTTTCTGTGCTTTGCTGAAGGGACAGATGCAGTTCAATCCTTTCGTTTCTGAAAGACAAAAATGCAAAGAAGTTCTGCCGTGAAACCTATTAAATCATGAAACCCAAAAAAGCTTTGTTTTTCTGTTACCCAGCTCCCTTTCTTCCTTGACTTTTGGTTTCTGTGATATATAGGATACATAAGTAGCAGTCAAAAACTGATTTTAAGAAACTTTACTGTTACTTTGATTCTCTCTTATTTTAATCCTTCCAGAAACTAATGGCAGGTCCCCAGTGCTCCTAGGAAACATCATAGTGAGTCCATTATTAAAAAAAAATTGGCAATTCCAGTGGTAATAGTTGCAGGAAGCATTATACTGCAATGTAATGAGTTTCTGAGATCAGTCATTAAGTCATCTTTCTGTATCCATAATTTGTTATACGGAAACTGCTGGGTTTACAGGTGTCCGAGTTTTGGAGAAAAACCAAACCAGTGGTCTCTGAAAATGTGTACTACTTTAAGGATCTAGTTTGTTTAGAAATGCCTGGTAAAGCTCCAGAGAGGGGAAAAAAAAAAAAAAAAAAAAAAAAAAAAAGTGGTAAAATATGTTTTGCTCAAAACTCATCCTAAAAGACTGGGAGTATTTGGGTGTTTTCCCCACTTTTTTCTTCTGAACAAAATCCATTGTGCTGCTGTCAAGTCTTCAGCAGCTTGCAATTAGATGTTTTCAGGATCTGTCACACTAATCGATTTGCTTGTCTGAATCTCTTCAAAGGAGCAACTTAAAAGATTTTTCTTTTATTGCTGAAATTTGGTACTAACCTCCCCCATGGGTGTTTTTTCAGCAGCAGGCAATGCAGGGGGGTAGGACAGTGAGGTGGCGTTCAGAGGTTGCTTATAGCTGGAGGTTTTTGCCTTTCAAAATGCTTTGTAAAATCAACAGAGCGTTAGAAACTAGGTGTAAAATTCAGAGCAGCCTTACTGTGATCAAACCATTCTGCAAGTGTGTGCACCTCTTTGCTCTGAATCTCTCCCAGTTCAGGCTTGTTTTATTTAGTGAAATGCTTTGAAAGAGCTGATATGACATCAGTGTGAAGTGTAAGGTTATACAAATAAAGTCATGTATTCCTATAAAACCCCACCTTTGGAAATATGTTAGGCCATAGAAAACTTTTGGTTCTTTCACAGTAGCTGATTTGTTCTTCTTAGTTAGGTTTTCCCATGTTTGAAAGGGTCTTTGTTACACTCTTTGGCTCTTCTTGCCATTGATATACAGGGTTGAGGTTTTCCTGTTCAGGGGAAAATTGGCTGCACTCACTGTGCTGCTTCTAGTAAAGCTCATAGAGCAGTCTTGGAAAATGTAACAGATTGGGTTTTATTCAGCTGGTATATTTTGGACCTTTACCATGTTCTCATTTATCTCTCACTCACAGAAGCACTCTAAAATGGCAACCATGTAATCTTTTTTAGATTATAAAGCCTTTGTTATGGCTCCAGAGGTTGATGGCTGATGCTCCTCTGTGTGCTTTGATCCTCATTTTCTGGTTTTTGCTTTTATTTGGTTTGAGTTTTTTTCCCCTGGTGTCTCTGGAAACATTCGACATCCTGATTGTATGGAATCAAAATGAGAAAGGTCTTTGTTTGATTAGTGAAACAGGCTTCATTTTGCAGAGTTGTGTTTATTGCTAAATCCTAACTCTTCTCTGTGAAGGCACAGCTTTAGTAATTTTACTTTCTGCCTCCGAGCTGGCTCTTTGTCTGTGAACAAGGGAAAGATTCCTGGTAATGCTTCATCTGAGACATGAGGGCTCCTCTCTTGTCTGCCTCTTGACTTGGTTTCTGTCATTCATATTCAAATTGCTGTCTGAGTTCAGGATATTTAGGTGTGATAAACTGTAGCAGTTGCCAGAAGTTTGTGTGTTTCCTTGTCAGGAGCCACGTGTAGGATTTCAAATAGTTATTCTTGACTTCAGCGTGAGTGCTCAAGAGAATGAGGTTGTTGCCTTTTGGTTTGATTGCTGCTCCATGTACACTGTGGAAAGCTTGTGTCCTGTGACTCTGCCCAGTTTATCTAAAAAAGGAGGAAAATTTTTCAGGCTGCGAGACTCATTTGGATGGATTTTTCTCAGTTTCAGTTGTCTGCTGTTATTTCCTGGCAGGTGCAAACTCTGCATCTAATCCCTGAAGGACTTGGTCACTTTGATTTAGATTTGCCACAGCCTGGGTCTTAAAAGCTGTAGGTTATCTAGAAGAAAACTCATCTGTCTAGGAAGATACTACCAAAGAAGCATCAGAAAAAAAGGAGTAAACAGTGAGTCTCCAAAGTACTTCTTTTGGGTTTTATTATTTAAATTAGAGTTAATAGAGTTTAACTCAGTGGAGTTAGATTTTTGTGGTTAGGCTGTGCTAGAAACGGGTAGAAAGCACAGATTGTTGTGCTGGGCTTCCTAAGGAAGACAAACTTGGTGACTTGCCAGGGTAACACATTACTCACGGACTACCTGGTGTATTCAAGGAAAAATCTCAGATACTCGTCCGCTGATGTGACTGTTTCTGTCTTGCCTAAGTGTAGTTAGGGCCAAAATCCAAGAGGTTTAGAAGACGGAATGAAATCCTTGCCAAGTACGAAAGACAGGTATGACAGGCGGGTACTGCTGGCAGACAGGTTCATTTGTTATGCAGCTATGTGAAGTGGCAAGCTGCCAGTTTTCCACATATGAGGGAAAATAATTGCCTAGCAAGGTCACTGGGAACAGGGAATACAGTGGGATAGAAACTTTGTCCTGTCCCTCGGTGGAACAGATCGTTTTACTTCATTACATACCAGAAGGACCCACGGGGCCCAAATCATGCCAGTTCCAGACACTGTGTGTATACCATGTCTCCCATGGCCAGCCAAAAAAATGGGTTTATGAAATACTGGAAAGTGCCCAAATGAAGATTAATATGCAAAGTAGAACTGAGGCAGTCTGTAGTTATGTGGTAGCTTTCTTAAATGTGTATAGACAGGAGGAAGATGGGGGTTTTTTTGTTGTTCTCATCCTTTAATTCTGTGGGAATGGTGTCTTATTTCTGATTTTTTTATTTGCTTAAACTGCTCTGGAGATAGTGTCAGTCATTTTCTTGTCCATTGTCATGTGTTTGTGATTAACTCAACTATTTCAGGGTAGCTTCACAGTGTCACTGAGATGGAATTGTTCTCATTTTAAAGGGGGGAAATTGTTATAAGAAAATAGATGATTCTCATCTAAGATGCTAATCTCATATTTTGTTTTTAGCTATACCTGTGTCTCCAGAACACGTTCCGGGTGATTTATAGCCATGTCTTATTAAAGAGCTGAAATCTTTTTGGATGAAACCTGAAAACTCCTCTGCCCCTTTGAGGCAGAAAACCTGCAAAGTCTGTGGAAATTCAATGTGATGATTAAAATTAGACATACTTGCAAGGTAACCGCATCTACTAATCAGAGAGGTTAAGCAACTTCAGTGGAGTTTATAAGCAGTCATGCCTGTAGTCCATGTCAGAGACTGTAATTGCTGTTTTAAATGAGTCACTTGGGTAACAGAGATCATAATTTAATCTGTAGTTGTGTACATAAGTACACGGAGCACAGGAACCACCTGTTAACTACTTCTGTGTTACAATAATTTTTTTACTGTCTGTCATTCAAAAATGTACTTTCAGAGGAAGAGGAGCTGTCTGAAAGAAGTGTGTGCTTAAACTGCGCGTCTTCAGGTGGAGCTTTATCTTTCTGATGCCACACTGAAATATTCATGTGATATTCAAATAATGCATGTGGAATAGGCACAATTAAGTGTTGGTCAGCTTCCAGAAAAGGTGCTCAGTGTTTTCTCAGAAGGACCATCCTTCAGCTTCCTGGCAAAAGAGGAACTATTGTTTGAAAATGAGCCAGTGACCCTTCTGATGAATTTCCACAGCTCAAATAGTGATCAACACCCAGTGGAAGACTAAAAAACCTGTAAATTGCTGTTTTGCTGCTGGTGGGGTTTTGTTCCTTCTGGGAAAACACAAAACAAAACAAAACAAAAAAACCCCAAACAAACAAAAAAAATCCCAGCTGCCCTCACAATAACGAAAACAAACAAAAAAGGTGGGGGGGGGAAGGAGAAAAGAACAAAGCCTTGAATAATGTCTTGAACTGGAACGTTTATGCAAAGTTCTTGCATGAGCAACAGACTACAGATGCAATAAGAATGACTCTTCATGATATTTCTGACATCCTCCACAAAACCTTCAACGTCACAGATTTTTATTCTAACCTCTTCTCCCCCTCACCCGCCGCCCCCCCCCC
>VXAY01002253.1:421517-503660 GCA_013399855.1 Oxyruncus cristatus
CCAACCAACAGTGAAATGTCTTTTCAGTGGCACAGCACTGGGAAACATCAAAATGCTGGGCTCTGAAAAATTTGAACTTGACCCTGCCTCAGCAAACGGCACAGTCCTCCAGGGGAGTTCTGTGGACCTTTAAATTTAAGCTTCCGTTAAATTGTGGAGGTTTTGATTCCCAAGTTGCAGCACAATAATTTTTTGCCTCAGATTACTTAATTCCTAGGTCTTGAAACTAAGAATTAGCAGGCAAAAAATTTCAGTGTCATGTCAGTCCACTCATGGTGTTGTTGGTTCTTGTTCTTTGCTATGTTTTTTTAGTAAACTGTGTGTTCCGATGTATTCCCATAATCCATTTGAGCAGGAATGTTTATGTCTGTAAACTAGGCCAAAAAGAGGGATTAAACCACTCCAGAAGTGATAGGAGCTAACTGAGAAGTGATGAGAGGAAAAGAATTCTTCTAAATATACTTAATTAGGGCTTGTCACTTGGGGGAAAAAAAACAAACAAACAAACAAAAAAAAAACAAACACAAACCACAAGCAGACTAAAATCTCTGATAATCCAGAACTCTGTATCTACAAAAGGCTGATTTTCTGGAGGGGGAAAAACTTCTATGTGCTCTCTGTATCCCCAAATCCAGGCCATCAAGATCTGTCCCGTGGATGATTAATACATAGGTGAAAGCTCACAACAAAAGTTCCTCTCCATCTTCCTCTCCCACCTGTTGCCTATTTTTAGGCAACTGGATGCAGTTCTCTAAACTTTTAACACTTTTTGGCTTTTTTGAGTTGTTTGTTCCACGTCTACATCTCTTCTCTTTGCACTAAGCATTGGCTTTTACTGACTTCTCTCTGCACAACGTGTGGTCCAAAACATTTATTTCACCTGTTAGGTACCTGTGAGGAAACAATCCTGACTTCTTTGGGAGATTTGGTTATTTCTGTTTGGTGAGCTTTAGTCATATTTTGCATGGCATACACTGTTGGCCCTCAATGTCACGTTTGAGCCTCTCCACTGTTAGATGCTTAAGCATTATTTATGGAGTGTTTGTAAACTTACAGGCAGAGTGTCTGGGAATGTTCGGTGCGTTCCCATGGAGCTGAGCTGTATTTTGACAGCTGGTTAATGCCACAAAGCCTCCAGAGGTTACTACTCTCTGTGTGCCGTTCCTCCACCAGTTAGATGACTTGTGGTAGTTCTTCTGCTGACACAGCTGTGATTGACAATCTAGATTTTAAAATATAGCCTCTTTCTTGTATCTGGTTTTTGTAGGATTAGTTCAGCCCAAGTAATTTTGCTTTCATCTGTAAACACGAGGCATTTGTTTGAAATTGAGTTGGGAGCTGGTGTTAACAAATTCTAATATTAGTTTGTGTCATCAGTCTTCATAATTAAAGCACTTTGTCGAGTACATATATGTAGTTTTGTCAGAGCAAACTAAGGAACAGAGAAGTTCAAGGGTTTCTCGTGGTTGTAGTACATTCAAGATCAAATTCAAAGCAGAACAGTACAGTTCAACTTGGGACCTTTTCTACATTTGTGGTTACTAACACCTCTCCCTGTAGTAGCAGAAATCACCAATTGCTGGTGAGTAATCTAATCTCTCCTAATTCTTTTTCATTTTTGGGTGTGAAAACGAGGTTTCAGTCATCCTTTGTAGTGAGTCCAATGAATATTGAAACCTGAAAGAATGCTGTTGTTTCCTATTCGAGAGGTGCCTCCTGAAAGTAAGGCGAGCTGGGCATTGGCACCAGGAGCAAAACCAAAAAACCCGAGCAGTAGTGTTCCTCAGGGAAAAGGATTTTTTTTTTTTTTTTTTTTGGAGGAGGAGCTGTGAAACTTTAATTCAAATGATTCCTCACTTGTATGTAAGGGAGTGGATAAAAGAATGAGCATGTTTTAAGCCTGGTTTTACCATTTGTCTGTTGTGGATGATGACTGTCTTCGGCTACCTTCTAGCCAGGTGGTTGAGCAGATGACATGAAACTCCTGCTAAAATGTGCTTTTCTAATGCTGGTTAATAGACCAGGAAGAGAATAGGCTAAAATAAATGTGATGTTTGTATTTTAAGTTCTCTTTTTTCCCCTTCCCTGAGTATTTCCATACTCCATCATTCCTTGTATTTAGCTTGTTTCACCTAGTATTTCTTATAGGGGAAGCTTGGGGTTTTGCGGGGCAGCAGTTTTGTAGAATAAATAGGTGTCACTCAGCACTGTGCAAGATATCAACTGAGAACTTGCCACTTAAGGTGCTGTTAACATCTACATCAAGCCTGGCCAATACTCTTCTCATCCCAAACTAAAATGCAGTTATGTTCATGAAGAGCCCTTCAACAGGTTGTCCTTTTGGTAGATTCCTATATCCCACTTGTTGCAGGGCCCTTGAAAGGAAAAACTTCTTTGGGAAAAAAAAAGTCAGTTATTCTTATCATTTTACAAATACGTTTCTCAAATGTGAGTAGACAGTCTACAGACTCACTGAGATGCCCCTTGGATATTAAGTTTGGTGATTTTGTTTCAGATTGGGAAAAGGACGTTGAAAGAGAGCTTTAATAAGTGTAATGCTTTAATAAGTATTTGTAATGGCACATCACCTGTCTGTGCAATTCTGAGCTGTATACTTACTCAGCACTCCTGGTCCTTGGTCTGTGAGTAAGTGCGGAAGTTGGGACTTTCCATGAGAATGACTCATGGAAAGGAAGAATCCTAAGAGCCTTCTCCCCTGTCTGATCATAGAAGCAAATTAATTAACCTGCATGCGTAATGCGTCTTTCCAAAATTTCAGGCAGACAGATTCCCCTTGCTGTGGGGGACAGGATGAAAAGTTCTGGCTATAAATTCAGTAAAGCATTGCCTCAGCAGTGGCTGGAGTTGTTGTTAGGAGCCTGTAACTGGCCATCCTGACACCTTGCTTAAAGTACAATATTGACTGTTGATTGGTTTTGAAAGAAACAGTAAAACTTTTAAGACTTCAGAGTATAATCCTTAGATATGACGATGTCTTGCTACTGTTAGACAAGCCTGTCTCTAACCATTTGGTCACCTTCACTTTCTAGTAGGTAGGTGCTGATAATAAAAGGGAACAGAGGCATAGAGGTCAGCAGTAGATGTGTCACAAGCCTGAACCTTGTTCTTTTGACTCTCTCATAGATCATAAATACAATGCTGTGTTCCACTGAACTCCATACAAGAGCCTGTAATCACTGTTTCTTTGTGTAGCTCCTGTAACTGCACTAGAAGATGCTGGAAAAATTTTAACTGTCTTTTCAAGTTGCTCCTGTAAATTGTTTAGAGAATCCCACCAATTTCTGTTTGGGGAACAGAAATTAACGTTTCCATTGTACAGCACGCTGAAAGTTTATTCTGAATTAAGCAAGACAGCAAAATATTTACCGACAAGAAAAACCAAACTGAACAGTGTTTTCTCTTCTGTAGGCAGAATTTATTGTACTTGCTTGTCCTAAATTTCAACGTGGTGTTGGAAGTTACAAACAGTGACTGTGGAAACAGCTCCACCCCAGTGCTGTTTGAGTCTCCTAAATTGCTTTTGTATTATGTAGATTTGCGTAATTAAACTGCTTTTGTGTAATACAGATTAATGCTTAAAACGCTTCTACTTTCATTTTATGTTCAGAGATTCAAAGTAAAACTCAAGGACATCTCAGATCTACTTTCAAGGTGGCTGAAGAATATTTCTTGGGCAGTGTCTACACTACGCATGACTGCTCCAGAGCAGTACTAAATACTTGGAGTATTTGTTACTTGTTATGTCTGAGTCTTTCAGAGGCAGCAACATGGGGAAAATTTCACCAAGTCCAGAATAACTAAGAATTTAAACTCTTCTTCCTCGGGACATCAGATCTTTATGTGTATCATATGCACATCTCACCAGATACAGTTTCTCAGTGCACATCTTAGATGAACAGAGGGCACCGACAGCTGCAAGAGAATCACGAGGTTCTTTTCTCCTTGGACATCTCAGGTGAATTTTAAGTGCTGATTTTTATAATTCTGATATTTTCTGTCAGATATAGGTTTTATAGCTTTATTTTCAGAAGCAGATTTGGTTTTAGAGCAGTTAAGAAAGCGCTACTTGGAAAACTGCAGCTTGGACAAGGAGATATATTACAGGAGCATAAAAGTTATATTTACCAAACTGCTTTTTAATTAAGACTTTTCACAATACAAGCAGATACATTTCTCAATATAGATGTACTTCAGGTCTGAGTAAATTATTTTTCATTTTTATAGTCCCACTGAGGCAGAATGGGGTTGCCGCTGGAAATGCGGCTCTTTCCCACAGAGTTGAAATTCATTGGACCAAAGTTGATTAAACTTCTGTTTACGCAGTACTGGAGACTCTCAAATTATCCAAGATGTGGACTAACTTTTCGTAAGAAGTGGGTTACGGGCATCTATTTACCTCTTCCTATTTGTGTGAATTGCCTCTCAGTGTTGGTCAAAGAATATGTTTGTGGGCTCAGCAGTAATTGCTAACATGGAAAAAGCTGTATTAGAACAGGATTTATGTACTTAAACTGCTGGAGTGCAAGCAAATATCCATACCAGTGGGGAAAAAAACAGCCTCCTGTGGCCTGGGGAGTGCTGAGTTCTGTAAACCATGAGGCAGAAAGGAATCTTTTGGGCTAACTTGTGCTGGGGTTGTGGCTTGTTGTAAATACCGGGAGAGCTGCTTGCCAGCACTCACTCCTTGCTCGTTGGAGCGGTGTGGATGTGTGAGACAGAGGACATGGCACTGCTGCGTGGAAGTGAAAGGTATTTCAGGTACACAAAATGCCAGGGTAATTATAATTAAGCGAGCTGTGATTAAGCAAGCTGCATAGTAAACAGCATGAAAGAGCCTCTTGGCATTCAAGGAAGGAAAGAATCGAGACGGTGTGGATAGCACTGATACACAGAGGAAAGATCTGCAGGCAGGAGCAGGCAGACCATTAAGGGTAGATCTACTCAAACAAGTTACACCATGTGGAAAGAGAATTTCCCACTCAGCTGCCTGGGGACACACAGTCTTTCCATGCTGAGAGTTAAGAAAGGGATCTTCTGTAATTTGAAGTGGGAACATTTGCATTTGGAACTACCAGGAGCATTTTCCTGTGGGCTTCACTCCTGTACTTGCAGTCTGTTACCTGCCTGTCCCCTTTAAAACCGGAGTTGCACTGGAAAGACTGGGAAGAGCTTTGTGCACGAGGTGTGTGCTGTTGCCTTAGGAGAACTGGAGTTTACACCTGTTTGGTTTTCCTCTTGAGTTTTTCTGTGCCAGTAGCAGCCATACAGGATCCTTTTAAACTGAATAATCTAACAGCAGTTTCTCCTAATGGTGTACTTCCCAACCGGGACAGGATACTGGAGGTACTATTCAGTGCTAGCAGCTTGTGATTATGAAAAATTGCTATAAAAATGGTTGTAAAAAAAGCACTTTGATGGCAGAAGAAATACATGCAGCAAAAGAAGTCAGAAATAATTGGAAGATGCAGGGAAAATGACCGAGACTTTAACTCATTTATCCATTTAGCGATGGAGAAAGTGAGAGACCATAATGAGCCAGGAAAGCTTGTCTGTAGGAAAGTCATTGAATACTCTGTCACTTCCGTGGATTAACTGGAACAGCAGAGTACAACTGTAATCAAAGAGTTTGTCTTCAGTTACTTTTTGGGTAATCTAAAGGGACCCTGGCAAGTTCATTGCATACGTTTTCCTGAAAGTATTTTTTAGGGCAAGTAATGAAATCTGTGTCTTGTTTAGCAGTGTTTTCATTAGTGCAATGACCCAATGAAGTAACAAAACAGATGCTGACTCACAGTGTCACAAAGTGAAGTTCTTGGCTATTGGTTTATACTACACTGTGTGGGGGGTGTTTTGCATATGAAAACCAAACGTCTCATTTTTAAATGATTCTCCAGTGTCATGTTTTTGAAAGTCTAAGCCTGAACTTTGAAATTACACCAGGAGCAAATGCTGTATTAATTAAAGATGAATTTTGGTTATGTTTCCTTTTTTCCAATTTCTCCATATCAGTCCTTGTGGCCATTCATTCTTTAGCATCATCCTGTACATCCCTCAGAGGCTCTTAGTTGTGCAAAAGTGAGAGATGCTTTCACAGGTAGTGATGCATGTAACTATGTGTAAATTCACTGTTTATTTTCAATCAAAGAACCGTAGAAAACGTCTCAAGTTGGCTTATGTTGGTTATTTACATTTCTTTTGTGGGTTTTGGCCTTCACATTCCTGGTAATGAAAAAAACAAACAAACAGAAAGATAAAAGGATGATTTCTACCTACCCTGAGAAGCCTTTAAGTACCAAAAAATAGCAAGGAAAAGGAGCATCATGCTCAGGAAGGCAGATTCAGCCTATGTTAAAATCATAGAATGGTTTGGGTTGGGAAGGACCTTGAATGTCATCTAGTTCCAACCCCTCTGCCATGAACAGAGACACCTTCCAGGTTGTTCCAAGCCCTGTCCAGCTTGGCCTTGGACACTTGCAGGGATGGGACATCCGCAGCTTCTTTGGGCAACCTGTACCAGGGCCTCCCCACCCTCACAGGGAAGAATTTCTTCTGTATATCCAACCTAAATTTCCCCTCTTTCAGTGTGAACCCATTGCTCCCCGTCCTATCACTTGCAGTCCCTGATGAAGAGTCCCTTCTCCAGCTTCCCCATGGGGCCCCTTCATATCCTGGAAGGTGCTGTGAGGTCTCCACACAACCTTCTCTTCTCCAGGCTGCACAGCCCCAGCTCTCTCAGCCTGAGGTGTCTGACTGAAGTGACTGAGCACATTTGTGGTCCCCAGGGAAAAACAGCATCTCAAAAAAACAAACCAAACAACCCCAATAATGCCAGATGCAGCCAGGAGGGCGGACTGGATCTACTCCTACAACTTGATACACAGTTAATGAGCAAGAATTTGGGTTCACAGCTCGTGTCCTTTTAGTTTAAAAGGCTTGATCGAAAGGCTCGGATGGACGGAATTGTATTCCCTCCGATGAGGTTATCTGAGCAGCAGATTTCCAGCGTGTATGAATGATGATATAGTTCTCTCAGCTAATGAATATTCTACTTTTCCAGATACTTGGAGGATTAGGTCATGGTGCTGGCAGTAGTATAAATTTCTGGCTTGGAGGCTTGTGCTCTTTGAGAGGCACTTAGACTGCATAATCTGCTGATGTTTTCAAAAGTGCAAAGTAAAATCAGTCTCTTACTGGAATGTTTTAGAAGGCATTTTTTATATTTCTGTTGAATGTCCAGTTTCTCTATTTCAATTTTTTGCTTCTTCATGGTTTATATAGAGACGTTAACCCAGTTCATTTAAAACAAGACACATTATAAATCTCTTTTTTTCTTAAGCTGTGATTAACATACTGTCTTTACAGCTTTTGGCTTTTTCAGCATGAAGGGAATTCAGTGGAAAATATAAAATATAATTAAAAAAAAACCCAACACAAAAACCAGCACAAACCCCCTCCAGTGTTTTGAAATAAAAGGCAGTGTTTTCTTTTAGGTTTGAAAATGTGTTGTTGGCATTTTCTGTTATTCTTTCTGGGAAATAGATCTCAATTTCTGGGAAACTTCTATTGAGAAGAAAATCATGGAATTATAGAAGGGTTTGTGTTGGAAGAGACATTAAAGACCCCCCAGTTCCAAGCCCCCTGCCATGGGGAAGGACACCTTCCACTAGACCAGGTTGTTCAGAGCCCTGTCCAACCTGACCTGGACACTTCCAGGGATGGGACATCCACAGCTTCTCTGGGCAACCTGTGCCAGGGCCTCGCCACCATCACAGGGAAGAATTTCTTCCTAATATCCAACCTATCCCTGCCCTCTGTCAGTGGGAAGCCAATCCCCTTTGTCCTGTCACTCCAGACCCTTGTCCAAGTCCCTCTCCAGCTCTCTTGGAGCCTCTTTAGGTACTGAAAGGCTGGAAAATGTTATAGTGAATCCTAGATAAAAATACTCAGCAAGAGTAAGGTGGAGAATGATCTGGCTGCGTAACTCCTCTGTTAAAAGGATGTTACTGGAATATGCCTGAATGTGGGTCCCTCTCCCCTTGATTGTGGTGGTACCTAAACAGTTATTGTGCCAAAATATTGGATTTTCTTTGGCTCTTTTCCTTTGCTTTGGTACTTCTCAAAGCTGTGAGTAGCTCAGCTTTCCTGGTGTAGTGATTATTAGAGAAAAAGCCTTTGCAGGATGGCTTGCTTCCTTTGGAGAACTCGTGTTCACATGATAAACTTGATGTACAGTTTTGCAATTCAGTCATGCTGACTAAATACTGGCAAATTTCCTGGCCACGGTTGAGGAAGTGGGAGCTGAGAGCTGGTCAGGGGCTCAGACTCAGCAGACTTCCAGTGCTCTCCTCAGGGACACAGAGTATAGCTTGGCTATAAGGTGTATTGTTCAAGTGGAAAAGAGGAGTAACTTCACCCCTTTTCGCCTATTGGGTTTTTTCATCCTCACTTAGAAGGGATCGTGTTATTTAATTGCAGAAAAAAACCCCTCAACCTCTACTTACTCCCCATGTCAAAGAAAAAAAAAAAAAAGCCATCCTAATTATGCTTAAATCATACATGGATAGAGAAAAAACAAGGTTTACCTCCTATCTAATATCAAATTACACTTTATAGTGTAATTTGATATTAATGAATTCTTCACTCACCTAGAGGTTCATAAGGATCTGGCCAACCAGCCGTGTTGTATTAATCCTTCATGTTGTTGCAGCTGCAATTTAACAGAGATATCATTTGTGGTATCAGAAATAATGAGCAAAGTCTTTGGGCTCCAGACAGTGTTTCCTCTGTTGTATGATTTTAATGTTGGATATTTGGATTTGAAGTTAATGAAGAGGATTCATTTGTACTTCTGTTTCAAGCTTGATTTTGGCAATGGTGACAAACAGCAGCTCATAGTATTATCATTATTATCCTGTTTAGTCCTGTGTGTTCACAGAGGAAGGAGAACTCAGGACTTTAAAAAAAAAAAATACTTAAATGCCTATTTCTTATGCACTTTTAAAGAAAAAAACATCTGACGGTACTTCCCCCTTCTGCCCTCCAAGTAGGGGTTGTGGAATACTGGAAAAGCCAACTGTGTTGCTCCAAATGTTCTTTTTCCCCTTCCAAAAAAAAAAAAAAAGGACGTTCAGTGTAAAATGCTTTTTTTATCTTGCAGCATATGCTGTGTGACAGCCTGTCCTGCTGCCTATTTGAATTTCCTCAGCTTACTGATCTTTTAGTGTAAAACTCAGATTTGTCTTCCTCAATGCACCTGAAACCACTTTAAGAGCAGTCAACTGTTGTTGCTGAGCTAGTTCTGTGTCATCATGTGATCAAATAAATTGGGCTGCACGTCTTCCAAAAAAACCCCACAAAATCGGGTCTGCTTTAGCTCCCTCTTGCCTGCAGTCTGCTTTCCCCTTGAGCTTCCCAGGAGTTTGCACTGCCAGGATTGAGAGAATTGGCCTGTTCAAATAAAGGCTCCTGGAGCTCGTATTTTGAAGAGTTTCTCATTGTCATGATAAGGGAAAGTATCAGTAATTTCTTTCGGCCTTGAAAGCGTTGGGGAAATACCAGCAATTCAGACAGCAGCCACAAAATTGGGCAGTTTGGGGACTGCTGAATATGCAAAAAAAAGTGTGGAAACTCAGAATTATCTGTGCTCTGGCCAAGTGGGATGAAACCAAGGAACTTCTCTTGCTGCATGGCTTATCTAGATTAGATGGATTCTTCTCCAGACTGTGTTGCAACACAGTGACAGATTTTATTATGTAATTGTTTCTGTTTCTGGCCTTGGCCTAACCCAACAAAAGCAGAAGTATCTGCTTTTGGGAGGAAGGGAAGGAAATGGTAACTACATTTTTTCCAAGTTAGGCTTAGGACTTGTACTATTTAAAAAAAAAAAAAAATAGAGATGAAGTAAACCCCCAAACTTGCATAATTTACACTAGAATTTAGTGTACAGAATCGACATTTTGAAATTGTGAACCAAAAAGAAATAATTTGCAGTAAGTTTAACAGCAAGTAAATTGAATTTTGGTGTTAAAATTTTTAGAATTTTCACTGGTTTAGAAATATTACTGCATAAACTGTAGTTGATTGGGCTGTTTTAAAGCTGCTCTTTTCATCCTTGACTTCCTGAAGGTAACTGCACTTTTTTAAAATACTACCTAACGGATATATTTTGCTTTCATAAGTGTATAGTCCTGCAATTCTAATTTTAAGATTTATTTTTGGTTTGTTTGTAAAATCTTCTCCATAAGGTAGTTTATTAAAACTGTTGCTGAGAAGCTTCATTACCGTTCTAGAATTCAGTAGACAGATTAATCCAGTTAATAACCGGAGTAAATTAAGCCAGTCACAGGAGATAGCTGCACTTTAATGGCTAAACCTAAACAAAAGCACGAGTGATGCTGCTGCAGGGACAGTACTTTCCGGAGAACCCTCCTTTTCCTGCAGGGACCTACTTGCAACAGGTGAGTTTAGCCCTGCTTTGTGGAGAACACTTTTCAAGTCCTTTTGTGGAATTTAAACTTTCAAAGCAGCACTTGCAGATAACGTTTTTGGCCATCTCTGGTGGCTGTGAGTGTTCAGCATCATGATGTGCAGTGATCTGAGGTTGGATATAAGTGTGTTTTTCGGGGTTTTCTTGGGTAGCAGTAGTGCCTGGGGAAGTCCAGCTGATGAAGAATGCTGCCGTGCATCTTTTTGACACGGTTGATAACAGCGAATATAAGAAGCTTCTTTTAAACTGACTTCATTTTTAGATTGACTTCTACCTACAGAGCATCAAATAGAGGCCAGGGATTTTAACAGAACCTGCTAAAAGTCTCTGTAGACTAATCATAGGTGTGCAGTGTAGATAGTGTTTAGCATCATTGTTACTCTGGTTCAGTGAATTTTCCCGCAGCACAAGTATTGTTTTTCTCTCTTGGATCATCAACTGAAAGAGTACCTGGGAAAGGAGTTGTCACACCTGGGAACAATAAAAACACCGTGTGCACAGGTGAAGGGTGATAATCACTCTTCCAGCATCACTATTTGCGGCCTTTTCTTGTATTATTGCCATGAAAGTAGCATAATCAGCTTTGTACGCTGTACATAGAGAGGAAGGAGGACTCCGAGCATGTTTTTGGAAGTGCTGTGGGGGCAATAAGTTGGGCAGTAAATCGTTGCTGTCTTTCTTGAACACCTTGTCCATTGCCACAATGGAGGACAGGAAACCCTTGTGGGAAAAAAAAGGATACCTGCAAGTTGGAAATAATCTGTACTTTTGCATCTTAAAAAAGTTACTGCTACATCTTTTCAGGGAAGAACACCAACTGGTCAGCCATGTGAGGTGCTGCCTACCAGTGCTGGTGTTTCCCAACGCAGTTGTGTGGCCTTAGAAGCAGCCTCAGAGGGAGCTCAGCAGGAATCAGGCATTTCATGCCACCCAGAGCAGTTCTGTGAGACAGCGTGGAAAAGCCATGATGTATGTGCAGCTTTACGTCTGTTTGCAAAACGTTTTACAGGCTACTGCAAAAAAAACCAGGGGCGCAAATCAGCAGGGGAGCTTTCTCCATTGTGTTTTTCTTGGATATATGACCATATCAGTGATGGACCAGTCTATACTCTCTTTGTGCCCATTCGTTTCTTAGTCTCTTCAGTGCTCTGTTTTCAACCAGTATCAGCGTTTCCTCCAGATGATCCACTGTTTTTCCTCCAGATGATCCACTGCTTTGATGTTACTTCCTGCTTTGTGTAACAGTTACAACTGTGTCTTTGTTTCTGGGTCGTGTTAGAGCTGGTTTGCCCTCACTGTTTATAGCAAGGCAGAATTACAGCAACAAAGGAACCCTGGCAAGTGCCGCCTTGGGTTGCAGAGCGCGTCCCTGATTGCTGCTGGGCACCACTGGAAGGAGAGAAACTACAGAATTTACCCTTTGTCCCTTCGGTCTGTGTGGAGAAGATTTTTAGTCTAATGTGAATCTCGTGCTAGCAAATCTTGATAAAATTCTCCTTGGAATATTTAAGATTTTAATTTGCTTTGAAGATGTCTTTAAAACCGCGTGTTACATCCCTGTGAAAACCGAACATTTGTTCATCCAGCAGATGTTGACATTTGATGATGTGAAGATGTTTCCATTTCCCCCCCCCAACTCTGTAGTTGATAGTAACACTGTTAACTTTCTTTCCATATTAAATAGTAGAAAGCTCTCAATTTTAAAGCTGCATGGAAAGTACTGTGGATTTGATAGAATCTATCCCAGAATGTAGAACATGGGTTGAGCTTGCAATAGAGCAGATCAGGGATCCTTGACAAAATGAACATTGTGCTGGACAGCATCTGATGGTGTGCTCTGAACCAGTGTGGCCACCACCATGTACCTCATACAGAGGAATGTTACTGGAAGATTTTTCCCTTTGTTTTTTTTTCAGATAGGATGAGGCTTTGAAACTGTTTAAGATACCAAACCTGTCATTTAGAATAGCAATACTCTTGGAGCTCGGGTCTCAGTTTTTCCACCATTTGGTTTGGATAAAATCTGGCCCTCTAGGGAAAGCATTTTGGCTTGAATACTTCATAGCTGCAATGCAGATTGTATGAGTAGATTGTAAAATCTCCCTTGATTCATAGCTGGTGTTTTATAGCAGTTTCAGTTCCTGACAGATACAGCTCTTAAAACAAGAGTCAGTGCTTGTGCTGTCACATCCGTGACAGTCATGGAGACTAGAGGGGGACTCTTGTCTAAAGTGCGACAAGCAAAGCTTATGTATTTGCTTTCAATGTTTTTGCATCTCAAATGTGAGAGCACTTTTGGATGAGTGTATTCAGCAGGGATTTTGAGAAACTTGGGTGAATTAAAATGAATCTCTTTTGCTGAGTTTCGCTGCCAAAAACAGTTTTAGCAGGGTATGTTTTTGTTTACAGCAGTGCAGCTGATACTTGTCAACCATCTCACTGCGCATCTTAGCACACACAAGGGCTGGAAAATATATCTGAGGAGCAAATTCAAACCCTCCTTTCCCACTTAACCTCCCTGGGTCACAGTAGAGCCTGTAACATATAGTGAGAATTTGCATGCAGACATTTAAGATCTCTACTTCTGTGAAAAAAGCATAATGTATAAGAGCAGAGAAACTTGGCAAGAACAGGCAGCTGTTGAGTTTGTTGTGTTTTTTAGGTTTTTCTTAAAGCTGTTGTTAAATGTAAAAGCAAACAGTTATCTTCTAGTTTTCGCTGTGACCTTGGACTTTGAACATCATCAGAAACTCTAGGATATTGGTGTTTTCTCCTAACTGCTCAACTGCTTGTGTGTAGCATTTCTGAGAGAGAAACAAGCATTTGAGATGCACTGAAGCTGAGTACAACGAATACAACAAATACTCATATTCAAAACTATGAAGCAGAGTTGAAAACGTGGCCTTCACATGTATTTGGCCATTGAAAATGAGAAAGGTTGTGGGATTACTCAAAATGCATATGCATTGTCCCTGTTTCTATTGTATCTTAATCTGGAGTTAAAGAACTAAGTTGCAAAGCCTTGTATTCTGTTTCAGGACTAACGCTGGCTTGAGTCAGATGGGCTGAGTGAACTCAGTGCAATTGTTAGTTTAGCTTTGTCAGTGTTTTCCAATTTTTCGGTAGTATAGTCCCAGACTTAATGGAAATTGTGACTCCTGGCTGGGCTGTCCCTTCCAGCCAGAATCCTGTGATTCTGCCAAATAAACTTTCCAGTGGGATCTACACTCTGACCTACCCAGCTTGTTGCTACCTATGGCCTGATCGGGTCTTCGAGCTGCTTCCCAGAGGTGAACAAGGATGAAATCTGGTTTCTTTTACATCCGTGTTGAGTGAGTGGTGGCTGATCACTTGGGGGTAGTTCTGAACACAGTGAGCACAAGGCCCCTTGAGCAGCTGAAATATGTTCCTCATTACAGCTCTTGATGAGCATTGTGCTTATGTTGCGTTTGTGAGAGTGAGCTATCAGATGGTATTTGTTAATTTTCACCAAAGCTGTCTATTTTTCTTTCTTTGTGAGGTCATCTCGATCTCCAGTCTCACCAAGTGGTGCCCCAAGCTGCAATAACCAGCGGATTAGTGTGGGAGGGTCGGTGCTTTATTGTGAGTCTGGGTGACCGTCTGCGTGAATGAGAATTACAGTCTCGGCTTTCAGTTCTTCAGGGGGATGAGCAGCGGTGCCAAGTAATCCTAAGCCTGTTTTCTAACTCTGTCTTACTCTTACAGAAAAGAAAGTGGAGAAGCAGTCAGTTAATAAAAACTAGCTCAATAAATGTTGGTCATAAAAGTTTTCCATTTACTATAAATGGTCTCCGCATGGGGAGAGTGTGTGATGTGCAAATGCTGGTTTGCTGCAAAGAGTCTTCATTTCAGTCTTTCATCTAAATGACTGTATGGGCCTTAAGAGATAGAAGAGGAATGTTAATCGTTTCTCAGGTCGATGTCTGTACATTAAGAAAATGCTGGCATGTGCAGGATTGCTTGAAGTGCTCTTCCTAGTGCTGCCTGACTGAGCTGGTTAACAATCTACAGTCAAAGGGCCGGCTCAGCCCAGTTTGAAGTCTTTATTTTTTTTCATCATCTCTTCCTGTTACCTTGTTAACTCTTTTCTCCTAATCCCTCCTTCCCTGCATCCCTCCTTCTTTGATTGCACTAGCATTGCCTTGCTGTCAAACGACTGTTTTCTCTTACCTTTTGAGTAAGTCATTTTTGCTTCACAAAACAATTATTGGCATGCAAGCAACAGGGCTAACTCTGTTGCTGAAGGTGCTGTGAGTTGTAAACTGAAATTGCTCTAAGTTCAGAAGCTCTTAAGAATGAGGAAAGGCTGTAGTGAAACACCTGTCTGCTGACTTGGAAATTCTGGGTGTTTTGAATTTTGGTGATTCCTGACACTTTAAAACAGGTGACACAGTGGTGCAGGTGCTTTTTCCTCTCTCTCCCTCTTCTCTTTGCCTGGTATGGGCAGGTAAGGAGGCTCACAGTTGGGTCACTAGCTTTGGATGCTTCCTAGGCTAGCACACTGCCACCTGAAAGCAGTGCTTGAATAGGAGCCATGTGACTCAACAGAAGCTCTGATGGCTGCTGGGAAATGTGTGTCACTCTCTTACAAGTCTCAGACTAGGTCTTTTATTGTATGATTTTTATTTATTTCTTTCCACTTAGGTTGTGCATCGCTGTGAGTGATGGCCCCCTTTTTACGGATATCTTTCAACTCATTTGAGCTGGGACCTGCACAGAATCAAGAGCAGCTACAGCCTTTCTGTGCTATCAAGATGAAGGAATCATTGACTACAGGTGAGGTTACAAATGGGGATGCTTTCCTGAATATGAGTAAGTTTTTAAGAAATACTCTAATCCTTCTTAGTCTGTGAATGGTAATGAGTCCTGCTGTTCTTGTCGTGCCAAGCACTTCAACATGAGCTTTTCTTTCAGAATGGGAGAAATAACAATGGTGGTTGTCTCTACCCCCACCTTAAAACAAGGCTTCTTTATTAATGCTTTCTTGTCCTGTGGCCAGAGAGCTCAGCACTTGGTTGGGTGATGTCTAAGATTTCTAATTTCTTGCTTCACCACCAATGCAATTATTCACAAAATATGTGGGGAAGCAGGTGAAGAGTCACTTTGGCTTGGGTTAAAATGAGTTGTGAATTGTGCATGACCAAGGTTTGCAAGTGTTAAATAAAGCAACGTCCTCTCCAGCTCTGCAAGTGCCAGAGGTAACTGAGGCATTCTGGCAGAATTGTTTGCTTGAAGTGAGTTGCACCCAAGGGTTTTTTATCATGTCCCTGTTTACTCAGCCTTCAAAGACCTCATCTTTACAGACACTGGTCCAAAGGCTCATAATATTTTGTGACATTTGGCTGGAATACACTGTAGCCAAAGAGGATAAGAGGGGAATGCTGTTTTGGGTTAGACTGAGCAGTTTAATCCTGCAGTAGGACTCTAGGGCTTCAGAAAACATCAAAGAATGCAGGAAAGGGTGAATTTTCTTCTTCCTCACAGTGTGATTGGTCTTTCCCCTTATTTCTGAGGATAAAAACTGTGTTTAAACTTTAGTTACGAGGCATGGTGCCCTTTCCAAAAAGTGTTGTCATCAAGCAAATGCATTCAGCTCCAAAGAAGGAGTTTCCTGGTCTGTTTGGAGAACCTCTGAAGAAATGGTGTTGAAGGTACAGCAGCTGCCAGAACGTGTGGAGAGGTGGAAGTGATCTAAATAAATCCACCTTTTTTTTTTAACCCAGACATTTGCTTTTGAAAAGTAGAGTTGTGCCAACATTTCTCCTCTTTGTTTCCACGAGTCTTTGAGGCCCTAAAAAATGGGGGAGGAGAGGGCAGTGAACCTTGGAGAAGTAACTGATTGGGGTAATCAGGCAAACAATGTGATGCTCCTGTTGTCAGTTTAACAAGATCTGGAATAGCTTTTTGTTGGATTTGCCTGCTGAAACATGATCAAGGAAAAGCTTATTTGTATAGGAAGAAGGAAATCATATTGCCTAATGATTAGGCATTAAGCCACTTGGCAAACACGTGACATGTTTTGGAGCCAGCAGTATTAACAGAGAAGCAAAGGAGGCCTGAACACAGGAGGGGTAGGAACAGTGTTCTTAAGGGCTGTTCTTTGCTGAACACTTAACTGTTCATTTGCAGGCAGGCAGTGTGATCCATGACAGATCTTGATTAGTATGGTTTTAATTGCAGAAGCAGCACGACCATACTGGAGGTTGTTGCCAGTAATTCAGATGCCTTCTTTATGTTTTTCTGTAGGGTAAAAATTCATATAGTGACTGATCAAAGCAGATCTTAATTGGGACGTGGGAATAGACAGAGTCCTGTGAACAGACTGAAATAGTTCTCTCCCCATCTAAGAATCTTACAAAGAGTATTACCAACTCTTCTACAAACTGCTGCTGTTCCTGCAAACCCTGAATTATTGTTGTAGTTTCTACAAATAAGTTCAATTTCTCCTATTCCCAAGGCTACCTCCTGAAGTGTGGCTTTTTGATGAAGGGGTCTGGCTTTAGCAACCAAAAAAGTAGACCAGTGTAAAAGCCTTGCTATGCAGAGAGCCTGCTTTTAATCCCCCCTTGCCTTCATTGTGCATCCTGATATTCTCTAAATTCTGTTTTGTTTTCACCATGAACAGGGAAGTGGTTGTCCCCCTGCCCTGGGCACTGGTGAGGCTGCAGCTCGAATCCTGGGTTCAGTTTTGGATCCCTCAAAAAAGAAAGACATTGAGGTGCTGGAGCAAGTCCAGAGAAGGGCAACAGAGCTGGGGAAGGGCCTGGAGGACAAGTCCTGTGAGGAGCAGCTGGAGGGAGCTGGTGGGGCTCAGCCTGGAGAAAAGGAGGGAACCTTCTTGCTCTCTGCAACTCCCTGACAGGAGTTTGTGGCCAGATGGGGATCAGGCTCTTCTCTCAAGTAACAAGCAACAGGAGGAGAAGAAATGGCCTCAGGTTGTGCCACGGGAGGTTTATGTTGGATATCAGGGCAAACATCTCCACCAAAAGGGTTGTCAAGCACTGGAGCAGCCTGTCCAGGGAAGCAGTGGAATCACCATCCCTGGAGGGATTTAAAAAGACGTGCACATGTGGCACTTGGGGACGTGGGTTAGTGGTGGCTTGGGCAGTGCTGGGGTAATGGTTGGGCTCGATGATCTTAACACTCTTTTTCAGTCTTAACGATTCTGTGATTCTGTGATAATATTTTCACATTTTTCCATAGTGTGGGGCTGTGGAAGTAGGTTTGCACTATGAAGGATTTGAGGTTTTTCTGTCTGCAAAGTTTCCCAAATTCAAGAGAGAAGGTTTTGACTGAGTAGGGGAGGAATGCTTTGCAAGTTTGCTTTGCAGTGGAGGAGGTCCTCAGGTGGCCATTTCTGAGCATTTGGGAATGTCCTTTGGCAGGCAGCTCAGGTCTGCTGTCCAAGCTGTGATTTGCAGTGCTGCTGTTGGCAGGAATTCCCTAATAAAGCAGTACAAGGACACAATTCCCTGCTCTTGTTTGCAGAGCTCAGCACAACTGAGTGGAGTCGTCCAGCAAGCTGTTAATGAATGAACACTGACTTTGCCTTGAGTTTCCAGGAAGATTTTAAAATATTAAGGATCTGACAGACCACACTGCAGCTTCCTGGGGAAGGGTCCAACTATTCAAACTGCTTTTCTACTGCCTTGCTATCATAACAACGCATGGATCATTCAGAGCTGGAAAGGCACTTAGAAAGCACTTTTATTGCAACGAATGATCTTGATAAATAGCGGAAATTGTGTAGAATGTAGAAAATAACATTCATTTACCTGTGCACAAGTGGAGAATAATTGACCTTGCAGCAAATCACAAGAGAAAAACTGGGAGGTGCCATTTGTGTGTCAGGGTCACAGGGAAGAGCTGGATGTGGTTGCTTGGAAGGCAACATCATTTTGGATGTGTTGATGGGACTAGGAGACCCAGATGTAGAAATACGCTTGTTACAGATTATCCAGTCACTGACTGTTTTCTCTGCCTGAGGTAAGGACAGGAAGAAATTAGCTTAATGGGTAGCAAGAGAGATTGAAGCTGTGTATTAGAATCATAGAATACCAGGCATGAAAGGACTTCAAGGATCATCCAGTCCAACCTTTACTGGTGAAAAGAAAAATAATCTATCTAATAAGAATAGTGAAGCACTGTAAAACCATAGCAAAGGAGTCTGCTGAGATGCTCCTGTGAGAGATTGGGTAAATGTTACCAAAAAAAAAAAAAAAAACAAAACCTTTTTATGTCATTTTATCTTTTTTCTTATTCCTTAATGACACAAGGTCTGCATGTGCTCAAGAGGACAGATAAGGGCCTGAAAGGTCCTTTAAAAAGTAGCAGTGATGGTATAGACAGGGTACAATGTCAAGGAGAGTGACTTATCCCAACATTTCACTTGTATTCATAACTTGGAAGTAGATTAATGAATGTGAAGCCTTTCATCTCTCAGGCACTGGTTTCAATTTAAACTGGACCAGTGTAAAGTGTATCTTAATGTATCTTAGAGCAACAGGTATTCATAATGATCAGATGACATGTCATGGAGCCTTATACCAGAATGGAGCCATGAAATATTCCCTGTCCAGTGATGACTGACTAAACCAGCTTCTGAAATGCCTCAATGAGGTTTGTACCTCCTGGTCCCTGGCTACATGTTAACACCTTCACTGCCTTTGCATGCCTGTTTGTCAGGGTGAGATTTTCCTTCCGAGTCATCAACATTTGAACTGAACATTTAAACTTCGTCCCAACCACAGTAAAAGAAGTAGTAAGTCTGCTTTTAGTATCAGTACAAGTATTCTCTCTTGTATTCTGTTGAGTTTAAGTACTAGATCTACATTATTTGATTTTACAGTTTCTGTCCTTTTTGGGATTATTTTGGCTTTCAGAGAGAGGAAAAACTCTGGTTCAGAGGAAACCCACCATGTATCCCGAATGGAAATCGACGTTTGATGCCCACATTTATGAGGGACGGGTGATCCAGATTGTGCTGATGAAAGCAGCAGAAGAGCCTCTGTCTGAGGTGACTGTGGGTGTGTCGGTCCTGGCAGAGCGGTGCAAGAAAGGCAATGGCAAAGCAGAATTCTGGGTAAGAGAAAAGGTTACTCCTCAAAATTTCTTTCAAGCTGAATGAATGCCGCGTGCCTTTTAAACTTGAAGGGGCTTAGATTTTCCTAGGTCAGTAGGATCTCACTGGCTTGTATTCACCTGTTACACTTGGTTTTTTTTCCACACCTTAACTTGAATTCTGAGACAAGAATAATTATCCAGAAGAGTAAAAACTACTAATGGTCAGTTTTAGCCAATTCAGTGGTCTGAAATCCTCTGCTTATTATTCACAGAACGGGTGCCACGTAGACATCATCAGTGTTAAACTTGCTCTGTACAACCTGTCGTGGCTTGGACAGACCGTCGTGGCCAGCAAGGAGATGTTAGTTCAATTAGCATGGCCTGTAAGGTTATTTTTTTGTGTGGAGAGACAGCCCGGCAGTAGTAGCTGTAACTGAGGTCTTTGCCTTCTGGGAACTTTGTTGGGCAGATGTTCTGAGTGTCAGACGTTGCCTTAAAGATGAATATTTAATCATTATCCCAGTAGGACGATGGGAGTTGTGGGGATACGTTCATGGGTGTGTCTAATCTAACTGTGGGTTGGTTTTATTTGGGATTTGGGTATTATTCTTCCAAAGTTGTATTTATTGTAACCCAGAGATACTTTGTTCTGTGCTGAAGAGAAGATTAAATCACTCTTTCATGCTTAATGGTTTCTTATCTTTTTTAAAGGCAGCATTTTAAGAATTAGTGGCTACTTTCTGAGCACAGGAACTGACCTCAGCTATTGGCTTAAAAGACACTTTTTTTTTGGTTTTGCTGGTCTGTAGACTTTGCCACAGAAACCACATGTAATGGTCTGAGGGGGAAAGGAAAACAAATGTTGATGATACCACTTTTTTTTTCATTACAGGCAGCAGCATTTGATATCACTATGGTTTGTACTCACTATAAACATATAAAAGATTGTATAGACTTTTTCTTTTAAAACTGGGTTCCTGAGCAGATTGAGTTTACTAATATTAAAACCAGAAGCCAACAAACTTCTTTGCAGAAAGGGGAGAGGGAAATGCCCAAACAATGTGAACTCTGACTGTGCTGAACTCTTGGGTAGACATCAAAGCAACACACACTAGTAAAAGCAAGAGAATAAAAGCCCCTGACTCAGCTGCAACAGTGAGATATGGAAGAGGATTGTAATCAAACAGTTATTGAATATTCTATTTTGAGTCCCCAGGAAGAGCTGTTTAAACTCCTAAGAGATTCAGTCAACAACACACTTCATTGCTGGTATCTTTCTTTCCATAGCTTGACCTACAACCTCAGGGGAAGGTGCTGATGGCTGTGCAGTATTTTTTGGAAGATGCAGGTAATGTGAACTGTTAATTTTCAGTCAGTTATGTGAAAAAAGGTATAATTTTTACAGTCCTTTTTGCAGAACACAGGATGTAGCTCACTAAAAAATACCACCTGGTGTACTGAGTAGAATTTTCTGATGTTAATAATTTGTTTTCTAGGGGTTTCTTTGTTGTGTGAACACATGGTTGGATCTGGTCATTTCTAAATGCCTTTGTGACTCTAAATGCTGTTGCATTTTGAACACTTTTGTATCTTTGATATGTATGTCCTCACGGTTTGATGTGATAAAAAAGATAACAGTTCCTTTTCATATGCAAAGAAGTTTAATCTCTTATTCTAGCTTATGTGGGAAACTTCTTTTTGTGGATTGGAGAAATGGGGTCTGAGATTCCTGGGATTCAGACGCTAATCACCGGAAACTGGTTGTAGCAATGAATGAATGGTTTAGCGTTAAAATGCAAATCTAGTCAATGTTCTGACAAACGAGTTGAAAAAGTGAACAGGCTGTTTATGACAGAAATACACACACGCACTATTTGGAAAGCAACTGGGAGGGAAACTTTAAGCACAATAACAAAAACAAGTATTTTAGCATGGATTTGTGTATCTGTGGAGTCCTTTCCTAAAGGAAATGCTGTAAACTCACAACTTCCATGGGCAGTGGTTACAACTTTCCCATACTAGAAGTCATGAAACCATTACTTCTTGGGAATAATATTATAATTATAATATAACTGCCATATTAGTCTACCAGTCTTACAAGGTTTATTACTATGTGTTTATAGATAATAAGTGGAGAGAGTAAGCAGGAAGTTTTGAAGCATTGGTGGGTTTTTTCCCCACAGATACATACAGGGAGCACAGTTTTGCTCTCAAAGAACAAGTTCATTATGAAGGTACCATACATTTTTGTACCATCTGTGCAGCAGATACTAGAAAAGCTACAAAAGATAGAATGTGATGTACAGTACATGGCATTTCAGAGTTGACATTTTATCTCTGTGATGGCAAAAAACCCCCAGTCTATATGCTTGTTATTTTGTCTCTGAGAAGTTAACTCTTTAAAGCAGAATTAAAAAAAAAAAAAAGTGGAACTTTCAAGAGTCAGTAGGTAAGAATGTTTCTCTGAAAATCCAAAGCTCTCTGTTTATGCTGCAGTAACACTCTGGTTTGCATTCAAACTGTTGTGGGCCATTAAAACACCTTAATCTTGGTCTTTGTCATGGTTTCCTGTGCAAGGCTGATTCAGAGGGCAGTGGTATTATGAGAATCTTATCAATTTAATGAGACATACAGAAATCCAATTCTCCTGGAAACATAGAAGTTTCTCAACCAAACCTGTTTCAAACCAATTTCTGTGTTCTCGGTTGCTTATTTCATAAAGCTGAAATGTATTTCCTGCTCTCCACATAGACGTGAGGAAAAAGAGAGATGGCATAAGTGTAAACCTTCCATAATTTATTATTAGCTGTTAGTAGGAAGGTAATATACTCGTGTGCTGCATGCACTAAAATCATTGTACTTGCTAATTAAAATCATTTAAAAATAGATGCAATGTTCTTGCAGTTCTTCTCATTGCCTTTATTAGGGATTGCAGATGGTTGTGGATGAAGCCTGAATACCAAACAGATCATTAATTCATGCAATCATACTTTAATTGGCAAGTTAAGATTCAGCTGTTATTGCACTTTTTCAATCTTTACTTGGCAACAACTTCCTATTTACCTTCTGTTTTATATAAAATCAGTCACTGATACCTTTTTGGTAACTAAACCACATAGGTGGTGGAAAACTGCCTTTCAAGACATTTCAGTACACTTATACATCTACATTTTGTGAAGGAAATTACTCAGTCTGATACTTGATGTGAACACTGCAAATATCAATACACTTTAAGATACTACTACTCTCAAAATTATAAGCCTCCCTCATGTTACTGCTAAATAGGCAAACATTGATTTTTGGCTCATCACTGCACTGGTGTAAATGTTTCCTCTAGTTAAATTTGCAGTTACCAGTATTAGATGAGAGAGGTTTGTCAGTGCATTTACGAGGATGTTTGTATTAACCTCCATTCTTGACATTGCTAAAACCCTTAGTTAATAGTTGAAAGCTCCGAGACAGTTCACATTCCTTCCTGTACAGATACCAGTTTGTTCTCTCTCTGACCTGCTTTTCCATACAGAACTCTATGGTTGCTGTGTTTCTAAAATACTAAAAAAGGCTTGTTCTGAAAGTGGTATTCCACTTGTTCCCTAGTTTATTCAAAGGTATTGCTACCATTAGTATCTTTGAGTTATAGGAGCTACCTCTTGTTTGAAAATCTCCAAGAACTGTGCAAAAGTCACTAATTCTTTCTGTGGCTTGTTTTACAAACTAAAGCTGCTGTTTTTCAAACCTTCCTTCTGAGTAGCAAAACACCCTGCCATCTGTAGAGAAAACTGCTTTCCTCTGCTTCAAAGGTACAGAGCAGTGTTGAGAAATGAGCATGTTATTGCTCCATTAACAGCTATACTATTAGAGAAAAAAAATCATGGAATCATGGTATTAAAACTTCCTCCATGATAGGCTACCCCTGAGGCTTTTCATTTGTATATTGTTCTTGCAGATTAGGGCCTGGCCAGTTAATTTGGGGTTATGTATGAAAAGTTTTCCCAGTCTTAGAGGTCTTTTTGCTTTCTAGACCCTGTAAAATGGGGACTGCAGAGCCTTGACTTAGAGCTGTCAAAGAAATTTTTTTGTCTTCTGTCCCATGATTTGAATATAACCTTGTGCTGGAAATTTCAAAGTTTTTTTCTTCTGGTATGTGAAACGTGAGAACAAAGGTGTTGACCTCAATTTTAATTTCAGAACATTGTTTTCCTTCTGTCCCTCCTTCTCTAGTTGTAGTATTGAAACCAGGTTATAATTCTCTAAAGCAGCTTTAGTTTTAATAGGTGGGAGTTTCAATACGTTTAATGCTTCGCTTGATCTTTGTTTATTCAAATGTAGTTAATGACCTTAGCCAGTAAGAAAACCCAGGACCTCACTCTGCTGAGTGTCTTGTGCAGTGTTAGCAGCTTTGGAAGTGTGCTTGTGTCTTGGGTTCAGTGTCTGAACTGCTGTTTTGCTGGCTTTAGCTTCCTGCAGAAAGGGTTACTGAGTTCTTTCCTTAGAATGCCACTGGAAGTACCAGAAGGTGAGTAATTTGTGTGTGAACTTTTGATATCTCAAGTGTCTGACTTATGGGAGAGGAACATGAACCGTAGATTTTGACTGTGTTTCTCTCTGCGTGTCGAGATGAATGTTGGGGAGGCATGAGATTTCAGAATTTTTCTGAGTTATCTTTGAAAAATAATAGGGTAAATAACAGATTTGCTGTCACGGTGTGCATATTGTCTAAATTAAGATTTGAAGAAATGTTCTCTATGGACGAGGTGTATTATAGAAGGATTGTCACATTATTAGTGTATAACTGTGATGAGGGCTGAAAAGCCCTCTTATAACTGTACATGGGGATGTTGGTATGATTTAATTATTTAACTGAGAAAATACTATTTCTAGAAATTTGGCAGATGTGGTGGTTATTCAGTGGCACCTAGTATCTGCTTTAACCTGCTCCTAGAAGTGCGACTGCATGAATTTAATAAAAACATCTTCTGGCTTTATTTTCTGACTTTCTTTAAGAAAATGAGACATCTGCAGATGCAGTGATCTCGTAAACACCAAGTTGGCGGTGTTTGTGGTTGGTAAGGTAGATAACATGCTGTGTGGAGCAGAGAAAATTTGATATAGTTCATATGTTCGGTAGCAATTTGACTTAGATGCTGTATGTCTAAAGGTTCATTTTACTGTGCCTTTGTAATCTGAAAAAAAAAAGAGAACTTGTTTTCTAGTTTATTCCGTGTTTTACCACAACAAATGAGATAGCAGGTATCTCTGCAGAAGGGTTATATAAAGCACTTACTGAGTGTAAAATAAGAAGTGCTCTGTCCGCTGAGCACAGGCCGTGTTCACGCAGCAGCTCTGAGCGGGTGTGAGCACTACAAAGGCTGCAGTGTGGGGTTTTTTTTTTTTTATTCCTGGATTGAAAAGCAGGGCTTGTTGAAACTGGTGTTTTGTTTTTAGCACTTTTCTAGAAGACCGTTGGCGTCATTAATGCATCTGAAAGGCTGGTTCAGCAGAGACACCCTAAAGCAGCTGCAGAGCAGCCCCTCAGTGCTCTGCGAGTGTCAGGACAGCGGGAGGTGCTGGCTCAGGGGCCAGGCAGGTGCTCTTCAAGGCCAGGCTGGACAGAGCTTTGAGCAACCTGCTCTGGTGGAAGGTGTCCCTGCCCATGGCAGGGCAGTGGAAGTAGATGGTCTTGATGGTGCCTTCCAGCCCAAACCATTCTGGGATCCTCTTCAGAGGAGCTGGCAAGAAGCCCGTGTCCTGTGGGTGTCTCATCCTCTGTGGAGCAGAGTGTAACTTATTTGTCCTGTATCTTACAGTGGATATGTGCACACTGTCACATGTAGCACAGGCACCTTTTCATAACATGCTGCTAAGAGTTTGTAGCACCTTTTTTAACCACTTGAGCTAAAGTTTGTTGTATAACTGCTTGGGGCAGAGATAGATAATTTGAGATTATGTGCCAACCTTCAGAGCAAATAGTATTGGCCTCTACAACAGCAAATTATTGGTATTTCTACTTAAATAGCAGCAGTGTAAAATCCACAAGTACTGAGAACGAAGGAGAAAGTTTTGTTTCGTTAAAAAAAAAAACAAGAAGAAATAGAAATACAAATCAGTATCAATACTCTGTAAATGAAACGTTGTGATGATCACAGAGATCAAAATGATTTAACATAGCAAGTTCATGTCACAGAATTGTAGGCTTTTGGGAAACTTTTATTTTTGTAAATGTTTTTTGGATTTGGTTGGTCGGTTGTTCGTTGCTTATTTTTACAGATGATCTTTAAAGCAATCCTCTCCAGGACCAGGTTAAAGAGCAGTTTTCCTCTGAGACAGTTCATGCTAGGAAAGTCTCCTTTGTAAGGAACAAGCTTTCCCTTTTAATGATTGCTCTATGAGATTAATGTTTTTCTTGACCTGAAGGTGCACTTAAATTTCGAACTTTCAAACAAAGCCAAATGCAAGGCTGTAGAATGGCAGAAGGAGACAGACACTGAACAGAAATGTTGGTTTTGCAATTTATTATACAGTTTCAGGCAAATGTCAACCTGAGCCATCAGTTAGCTCGTAAAACGCTTTGCCTGTCCCTGTTTGAAGTGAGGTCCCAGTTCCCAGTCTCTGGCAGTAGCACTGTTATCTTTCTCTGTTCACAAACAGCACTGTGAAATGAGCAGGTTAAAATGAAAAATGAACTCTGAAGATTGCAAATATTTTTTCAATTCTTTTTTTTAAACAAACTACTGGGGTTATTCTGAGGTTGTTTTGTTTTGTCCTTGGACTTCTGATGTTCAGTTGAGACAGTTTGACATCTCACCTTGAGATTTATTACAGTTCAGCAGAGCCCTAGCGATATTGCTTTAGTAAATGTTTTCCAGGCAGTGGGTTGGGTGTTGTCTTAGTGGCTGTGAGGGCTGTGAAATGTTCAGCAGGACTGCTCCTGCACTTAAATAGTGAATACAGGGATCTGTTTACAGCGTGTCTGGAGAGCTGCACTGTCAATTCGCAGCTGTGCTTAATGGTTTCTTAATGAATAAACAGCATGGAGGAGTTCTGGGGGCTTTTGTCAGATCAACTGCAAGTTTTGAGAAGGGACCTTGAAATACAGGAACGTGTCAGTGATAAATATTAACCACAGCTCTCAGTAGAGGAAATAGATTATGTTTAATGGTGTGCTGGGTCCGAAATGATTCACTTCAAGTGCAGGCCAGAGAGGTCACTTGGATTCTAGTTGCTGATTCAGCTGATTTGTACATGAGTCTTTCTGACCATGTGCTGGTTCATGACACACATTTTATCTGTGGGAATCCTGACTTGCTTGGAGAGGGAAGCAAAGTTTTTCCCTCTGTGTTTCTCTCTCCCCCCCAACCCCACTCTGCATCCATAAAGTTGTCATGAAAGTTACTTCCCTGCAATTGTTAATTGTCTCTGCATCTTTGAAATTAAGCCTTTATTCCCCAGTTGAGTCCATCACTGGCTGAACTGCTTAAAACTTTTCTGGAGCAATACACATTAAAGGTAATTTACACTTTAAAGATCATAGAATCATAGAATCGTAGAATCAGACGGGTTGGAAAGACCTCTGAGATCATCAAGTCCAACCCTTGATCCAACACCACCGCGGTTACCAGACTATGGCACTCAGTGCCATGTCCAGCCTCATCTTAAAAACCTCCAGGGATGGAGAATCCACCACTTCCCTGGGCAGCCCATTCCAATGGCTGATTACCCTCTCTGTAAAGAATTTCTTCCTAATATCCAACCTAAACCTCCCCTGGCACAGCTTAAGGCCGAGCCCTCTTGTCTTACTGCTGGTTCCTGGGAGAAGAGACCAACCCCCACCTGGCCACAACCTCCTCTCAGGTAGTTGTAGAGAGAGATGAGGTCTCCCCTGAGCCTTCTCTTCTCCAGGCTAAACAACCCCAGCTCCCTCAACCTCTCCTCATAGGACTTGTGCTCAAGTCCCTTCACCAGCCTGGTTGCTCTTCTCTGGACCTGCTCCAGCACCTCAATGTCCTTCCTGAACTGAGGGGCCCAGAACTGGACACAGTAGTCCAGGTGTGGCCTGATAACTTGTTAAACATGCCCATAGTAAATTGGCATGAACTACACTATCATTTCATAGCCACCTCAGCTTCAGGTGCACTCTCCAAACCTCTCAACTGCTTTTGAACCAAAATACAAAAATGTCTTCAGCTATACTGGGATATATTGGTTAGTTTTGGCAAAGGTATTTAATGAGGCAGCTGGTTGTGAAGCCTGTGTTTTCTTATGTGCAGATTTTGAAGTGTTGCTGTGCTCAAGGATTCTTCCCTGTTAAAGTTATGTTTAAGGATAGTTTGCAAAGAGAAAAAAAAAAAGAGGGAAAAACCTAAAGTGATTAGTTTATTAATTGACCTCTCAAAAAAAAAGAAAAGCCAGTCTCACATGTTTCTCTTCAGTTTGGTATCAGTGCTCCAGGCAGGTAGGAAACACCACTGTTTCCCTTATTTGATCAAGTTTTGTCAGAGACTTCTGCACACAGTATTGGCAATTGCTCCAAGCATTTTAGCATTTTACCCATGTCCAGTTCACCTGTAAGGTCCTCACTAAACACTTGGTTTACTTGTGTTATGGTCTTCAGGGGGGCTTTTATCTGTTAATCTGCTCCCATCACAGGTGGTCTCCCCAGAATAGGTGCCACAAAGCAAAATGTCTTTCCCTGTTCTGTTGCTGTTACTGATTAAATCTTCCGAATAAAGACATCTTTTTCATGCAGCAAACAATATGAAGCATTGCTGACTCTCAACCACCTTGTTTTCCTTGCACGCACACTTCTGTGTGTGGTTTCCCTGAAGCATTTGAGGAGCAGTGGGTGAGGTCTGTGTATTTGCTCAGCAGGATTAAACAAAGAGATAGAACTGTTTGCAGACTTCCACAAGCTGAAGTGCAGTAGCTGATGAGAGTTTTTGTTGTATGAACTCAGTAGCGTGTTTGAAGAACAAAAATGAATCCTGTTCCTGCAGGGGCAGAGATAACTCAGGGGCATGCACAGTGCCAGGGTGTCACAGTGCACACTGTGAGCTCCTTTCAGAGGGTGTCAGCATGGGTTTTTCTCTGAACCAGGTTGTCAGTTTCTCAGAAAAGTGAATTAATACCTGGTAGCAAAGCTCGGGGACCTTTTCTGAACTTAGTGTTCACTAATATGCTTAATCTTCCCTTAATCTCTGAGCTGATGTTGTCCTTTCTTTTCTAAGACAATACATGCTGCTGCTGTCTGGCTGCTGCTGGCTGACAGATAGATTAGTTTAGGACACTTGGAATGGTGCCAAATGATGGATTGTATTCCAGGTTCAGAGGTCGAAGGAAAGAGCAGTGGTGGCAACCAGCTAATAAAATTACAAGAACCAAGTGCAGCCAGCAACAAGAAAGCCAGAGCTCCTGGGTACCTTCGTAGTACGCTCAGGCATTGCAGTGACTGTGACTTGGCAAAGGCAAACAAATCTGCTCCTATCAGTACAAAAAGCAAGGCTTCCACTGATTTTGATAATAGGCAGCAATGCAATGGAGCAAACTAAGAAAACTACTGTATTGACAATGGCAAAAATGCTCTTCTGGCTTTTTCCTTACTCTGTTGCTGTGGAAATTCCCAGCCTGCAAATGGCAAGATCCTTTTGCCCTTTGCTTTGCTACACTTGTGGCAAACCATGTGCACATTTCTTCCAGACTGGGACCCACAAGCTGCTGTCCAGAGCTGATGAAGTCAGTGAACGATCATCTCCTTGTTGCCAGTTCAAGCCTTTATCTTTTCCTGATGGATAGAATAGTTCCTCAGCAGCTCCTCTAATGTCCTAGTGTTAAATCACCGGTTACCCAGTCTCTCTTGATACCACTTTCATGGGATTACCTTTGTTACAAACTTGTATTATTTTTAAAATGTACAAGTAAGGCTTTATAGTCCTGAGTTTGTGTCTCAATCTTAAAGCCACAAATACTTATTTTTGTAAAAGAAACTCAGAAACTTCCTTGGAAATGGATGGAAATAACTATAAGCTGTAATGAAGGACCTGCATGAGCCAGTTGGACTTGGAGCCTGAGAATTTGTTTGTTGTTTTGTTTCTTGGCTTAATACTACGTGTAATTTAATGTGATATAGTAGATGCTGCAGTAGATTGTGGTAGGTGATATCATTGCTATAGTATTATAGAGTACTGTGTACTCCATGGGAGATAGGAGGGGAGAGGAATGGGACTGAGACACGCTGACAGATCATCAGCATTGTGAGACAGCAAAATCTAAAAGTCTGACTGAAAATCTCATTCGTCCTCATGATTTACTGATCCTGGAGGCTGGCAGAAAGCCATCTTCCAGTAGTATGGTCTGAGGGTGACTCAGAAGGTCCTGCAGCACTTCACCTTTTTTCTGCTGTAGTCCTGGTTCAGGAGGGCACGTGGAGCAGCAGAACAGAAAGGCTTGTGCTGGTCCTCCCGCTTCCAATAAAATGTTTATTTATCTTAAACATAAATCACATTACATATAGGAACTTAGATTTTTTTTTTTTTTCTTTTCAAGAAACAACTGTGGTTGTCATGTCTCTAGCAAAACTGTGCTTCGTTCCTGCTTTTTCCCCTCAGCTCATCTGCTGAAGGCTTTTTCTGCATAGGCAGGAGCCGGGAAGTGCTTGCAGACAGGGACATGGAGACACCTTAGGAAGCAGTGGATGTGCATGTGTTCCACCCCTGTTGGGCTGAAAGTCTGCAGGATGCAGGTGTAAAATAAACAGAAATACAATTCTGAAACAGAAAAACCAACTGAACATTTGGGAGAAGCAAATATTAATCTTTGTCATACCTTTAAGTATTAAAAGTGTGTCGTCTTGTCTCCCCCTTAGACTGCAAGCAGTCAATGAAGGAAGACGAGGGGACAGTAACTATTAACAGGAGAGGAGCCATCAAACAAGCCAAAATCCACTACATCAAAAATCATGAGTTTATTGCCACCTTCTTTGGACAACCTACATTTTGCTCTGTCTGCAAAGACTTTGTATGGTAAGAAGGAAAAATTAAGTTTCCTCCACCCCCAAAAAACTGCAAAATTCCCTTCAGGTACATTGAGACAAAACATGACACATAAATTCATATGGGTTTGGAAACTGAAATTATATATTTACTAAGAGCATTTTTATACCTAAGAACTACAGTTGTCTCTTTCACATTAAAAAGCAGAACTTAAATATTTTTGCCACTGAAATGATTGACAAAAATTCCATCAGCATCAAGTGAGATCTGGCCAAAAATCAACAGCAGCTCTGTCACAAGAGAACGGGGTGGGTGATCTGACAAAATAATGCTCAGACTTTGAGATGTGAAGTGGCTGATGGCAAAGACCCATAGGGCCAGAAGTTGGATCCCTTTCACAGTAAAGCTGTTTTCATCCTAAGGCAGATCAGGAGGATTTCCCATGTGATTCAAATCTTGTCATTTCTGGGTTCCCCTCCTAATTTGCTGGTCTATCAAAACACAGTACCTTACCTTCTAAACCTTGCTTTCCTGAGACAGAGGATTCCGATTAGCAGAATTTAGACCAGTTTATTAATAGGAAAAAATATTCCCAGAGACAAAGCATTGATTGGTTGACACAGTAAAAATAATAATAATTTTTTTTAAAAAAACTATCTTTTATTCCTGTAAATGTATGTTTTTTTATTTCCTTCTTAAATGTTTGTTTTTCAGGGGACTCAACAAGCAGGGATACAAATGTAGGCGTAAGTTGATTTTTTTTTTTTTTTTTTTACATTTTTCTTCTACTGCTTTCCACATGATTCTGAAGATCTAATAGTTACTGTTGAAAAAAATCTTCTGTAAATATGCATAGCACAGTGCATCATCACCATAGGTGGTAGTAGTAGATGTTAAATATCAGTTTTGCACAATAACTGAAGGAACATAATTGAGATTCCTACCTGGGTTTTTAGTATCAAGATTTAGACTCAGCTATTCTCAGAAGCATTTAATGCTGTTGAAAAGTTGCACTCATTTATGACAGCAGCTTTTGTGAAACCTTTGCTAAAATGAATTACAACTATTAAGGGTTTTTTACAGCTGAATTGAAAAGCTCTTTTGACTGAGTACAGATCTCTGCATTACTCCAAACAGGGAGGAGATATCAAAGGATAAAACTCAAAAGCATAATATTATTCTTCTGTTATCAAATGCCGGTAGCACTGCCTAATGGAGGCTGATTTAGTTTAGAAACAAAGTTTATGATAAAAGAAAAGGTGGGGGGTGGGGGAATCAGCTCAAAAAAGATCATCATCTTGATGGAAAAGCAGCTTTTGGGGTTTGTGGTATGATGGAAAGGTGGGTATTTTTCACATTCTACTATGAAATGCAAACACCTCATCCCATGTATTTATTATCTGAAGGAATCCTTTTTTTTCTTGTGCATGTCTTGAAGAATGCAATGCTGCTATTCATAAGAAATGTATTGATAAAATCATTGGGAGGTGCACTGGTACTGCAGCCAACAGCAGGGACACAATGGTAAGAGCTGGAACAAGATATTTATACTGTAATTATATAATTAAACTCTCCTGAACTAACAAAAACCTTGTATGGAAACTGCCAACTCCATTTGGGAGATGCTTGGCTGTACAACCCAAGGAACTGTCTTCTCTTGAAGAGGAAGTTTTCAAGCATGAATAGCCCAAAGCCCCATGAGCTGTTGGGTGGTATTTGGTGGGCAGATCCTTTCGCTGCTAGATGAGGGATGTAAGGCTAACATAAAATTGTTGTAGGCTTGTAATATGCAAGCAGTTTTCTGTCAGAAGCTGGTCCTGCTCTGGGCAGTGGCTCACCCCTCCCTCTCCCTGTGCTCAGTTTCAGAAGGAAAGGTTCAACATTGACATGCCTCATCGCTTCAGAGTTTACAACTACATGAGCCCAACCTTCTGTGACCACTGTGGCAGCCTGCTCTGGGGGCTGGTCAAGCAAGGGCTCAAATGTGAAGGTGAGGAGGAGGGGAGGGCAGCTGGGACCTCTTGGTGCTTTCCCTGGGTTCCATCCCCATGGCTCCACACCGTGCATTTCTGTGTGTGTTGTGTAAGATGGGATTGATCTCATCCAGGCGAGTTGAAAAGGCTTCTGTACTAGAGAGAGACAGAGAGGCACGTGGCTCATGTGGCAGCTCCGCCAAGGTGAGCTGCTGACTGAGTCAGGGGACACACTGCGGAGGTGTAACCTTGAGTGTAATCAAAATTACTGCTTTGGGAATAGCTGAAATTTGGTGGTTCCGACTCAAGGTAGCGCCGAAAAGCGCTTTGAAAGCGTTTACTGTAAATACTGCTCTTATAATTCTCCCACAGGAAGGCAGGATGAACCTTATTGTAACAGATTTTGAGAATAAAATAATGGTGATAGGAGGTTTTTTCCTTGTGAACAATTTTCGTAGCCTCCATTGCGTGGAACATAAGAACTGCAATTTTGTTAACAATGAGAGGCCACTGTCCAGCCTGGTCTTACAACAAGGTTTCCGAACTGCACAGAGAAACAACCCTTTTTGTTGTAATATCAGACACTGTTTTCCTGATGCTTGTATAACCATCCTTACATTTCTTTTAGAATGTGGGATGAATGTGCATCATAAATGCCAGAAGAAGGTGGCAAACCTGTGTGGAATAAACCAGAAGTTGCTAGCTGAAGCTTTAAATCAAGTTAGCCAGGTATGCTTTATTGCCATTTCAGGTAATTCCTTGGTTTTGGAGCATCTTGGGGTTTTCACATCATCTTTTCTGTATCACTTTTATGGGGAACCAAGTTTGGAATGGAGGAAATGCAAACAGCTTTCTCTTTTTTTATTTGATGCACATAGAGACTAACAAAGATATCAATAGCCTAATATGGGAATGGGGGGAGGAAGCTCTCACTTACAGAATTTTTTTAAAAGGTGTGTGGTTTCCTGAAGCACCAGTTCTGTGGTGCCAAGGTTATTCTCACCCTTTCTGTTTAAGTGATTAAACACTGGCATCATAATACCGAAGTCTTGTTTTATATGTTTCAACTTTAGAATTCTACTTGAATGATAAAATTAAATTAATAAAGAGGAATACACCAGATAGTCTCAATTTTTATTAATCTTATACTATATACACACACACACACATAGACAAAACTCCTCTGGAATTAACATTGGCCCCATAGCTTATATTATTCATCTTCTGCTGCAGCATGACTGTCTTTTGTGGCAGACTTCTGACTTGCAGATAAAGATTCAGACCCAAGCCCTGAAATAAAACAGGAAAATATATCACAAAAGCCAGCAGTGCTTCTTCAGAGCTGTGTGTTCCTAAGCTTTCACAGGATATTTACTTTGAAAACAGTGAGAGCTCTTGCACCAGCTCTTTCATGACCCAGAAAACCTCAGTCTTTTCCTTACTAAAATTTCAAATGTTCCCTCTCCTCAGAAATCTACACGAAGGTCCGATTCTGGATCTGTAGAAAGTGTCGGTATCTATCAAGATTTTGATAAGAAACATAAAGCTCCAGGAGGAGATACAACAGGTAAGAAAAGTGAGAATGTTTCCATATGGCCGTTTACCTACCAGACAATTTAAGTAGTTACTTATACTTGCCTTGTGTTAGACGATCATTTTTAATAAGCACTATTTAAAAAAAAAACCATGTATTTCTTTTTACCATCTCCTGGCCACACAAAATTCTTATGTAACTTTTGACAAACGCCTGGAATCTCATCTCTGTGGGTTCAGAGTAAACTTTGTTTTTTCACTGTTGCTAAAGACTTCAAGCATTGTATAAGCTTATTTTCATTACTGCTAACCTATGATAATTTATGCAAAATTAAATGCAACAGCAGAAGTAACGTTTTACCAGATGGGAATGACCAGACTCAGTAAGAGATAACGTGTGGGTTTGGTGTGTACAGGATTTTATATATTCATCCATACATTAAATTAATTCTGTTCAAAGCCCCAGCCAAAAAAAAAAAAAAATTTTTATATTACTTAGCATACTTGTTTTGTTTTGCCAGAACAGAGGGGAAAAAAACTCCAAATCTCTTGCAAGTACTACGTCAGGGTGCAACTGCTGTGGTTGCTGCCTGGGTTGTCCCAAATGCTGGGCACACATGGGATCATCTCACAATTAACATCAGTGTCTTGTTAGTGACCCAGCAGGTCTATGCAAAAGAGGGCAGAAAAAAAGTTATTAATTTTAGGATATAATCAGGATTAAACTGTATGATCGTGCTACTTAGCCAGCACTGGGCATGAATCAGATCTCTTTACGTGGACAGGTCCTGTTCTGCTAAGGGAAGAAAAATAAATAGTTTGTTTACAAGCAGTCCTTGTAAAGTATCTTTTTCTCCAAATTATGTTCTATATTTTAGTCACAGGGAAAAGTTAAGGGTCTTAGTTTTTATAATACCCAAGTATTGCTTAAACCCAGCATCAGAAACAATCACAGGTTCTATTCAAATCCCTTCAAACCAAGTACGCTCAAGTAATTTAAACTTTGCTCCAAACCACAGGAGCTGACCCTTATGTTTAGGTTCACCAGTATTCCATCAGCAGATGCACTGAAGTACTATGCCAGTACCTAATTCCTGTCCAGGGATCTGAGTCATGCAGTGTTTCTGCATACACTGAACTGGGACCTCCCTGTTTTGATCAGCAGATAACAGCGAGTACGATAAGCTCTGGGAGGGAAGCACAGCCAAGACAGCGTCGCGAGCTGCAAGGAGAAAATTCAACATAGACAGCTTTGTCTTCCACAAAGTACTGGGGAAGGGAAGCTTTGGAAAGGTAGGTAACAAACTGGGAGAGCTTAAGGTGTCTGCCTTGCTTGATCTCTGCAATGTGACGGGCTATTTCCATTAAGCAGAAAGGTCTTACAGCTCCTTGGGTCGATAATCTTCTAACAGAATTGTATGTAGACATCTTTGTCAGAGACACTAGAAATTCATCGCCTGGATCTTGTCTGAACTCAAGTGTGATTCATAATGCACAGCACTTTGTTGGTTGTTTAGTATCGAGGCAGAAGAATTGCCCTTTATGCACCACAGTGCAAATGGATATTTTAGGTTCATGCCCTCTGTACAGAAACAGCCTTATAATGTCCCAGTGCAGGGGCAGGGGGATATTTGGGAGAGCAGTGTGACCTCCATGGGCCCTGTCTGCTACAGCTCTGGGGAAGGAACAGGCTTTACATGGCTGCTGTTTATACACTCACAAGACATTGACAGAAAAACTGCTGTGCCTGTGTCTCCTCATCTCGATGTCCAGCAGCTTCACACTCCCAAATCTCCCTTATCTTTCCCATTTAAATGTGTTTTTTGAATTGTCATTGCACCTGCTATGAACACCTTTGACTTTCCCTTAATGATACCATCCGTAGGAAGTCTTTCCTACCCATGCTGTAACATCATCCTTTATTTTTTGTAGGTTCTGCTTGCTGAGCTGAAAGGGAAGAACGAATTCTTCGCTATCAAAGCCCTGAAAAAAGACGTGGTGCTAATTGATGATGATGTGGAATGTACCATGGTGGAAAAGCGGGTCCTCGCACTTGCATGGGAAAATCCATTTCTCACACATCTTTACTGCACATTTCAGACAAAGGTAAGAAAAAGCCCAATGGTGACAGCAACACAACAGGTCGACCCCTTTAATGAATGCTGTTATCTGCAGTCAAATGAAAGTAACTCGGTGGTGCAAGAATTAGGTTTCCTTTTCTTGTGCTCTGTGCAATAGTTCATGGGCCTTGTGGAAAGTAAGTATGAGTATGACCAAACATATGTGGATGAGGACAGAATGAGATCATAAAAATATCTATGCAATCTGGAATAAGAGGCAGTTTAATTTAAATCCTTGAAGCGAACTTTCCCCTAACGAGGGGAGAAAAGATGACTGTCACAGGTAAAAGTCAGTAAGTCTGTTTAAATGTGTATTTTTATGAAGTCTAGAAACCCACAGAATACAAGATTAGCTATTTATCTTTACAAGACCAGGCCACTCAACTCTGTAGGAGCCTTCCAGACTCTCAGGGTGTGCATGAAACAGGGAAATCCTTCAGCAGAGGAGGCTGCTTGGTCCCCCATAGGCACATTGCTACTTCACCTGTGGTTGGAACAGCATCAGTAATGGTTCCATTCCCTGGCTGTTGGCAAACAGGATCATCTGTTCTTCGTTATGGAGTTCCTGAACGGGGGAGACCTGATGTTCCACATACAGGACAAGGGGCGTTTTGATCTCTACAGAGCAACGTAAGTCCACAACCCTTCATTCCCCATCTCCATGAAGCATTTTAGTCTCTGGGTTTACTGCTGCTAGTTTTGCGCCCCTTACTTGCCCTGGAATTTCAACGGCTGATGATGGAAAAGGTATTTCCCGGCACTGGTTTAATACAGTGAAGAAGTTCACTTAATGATGCGTGGAGTTAGGCCTTCTTAATTAACACGGTGTGATGGTTTACTTTATGGGATGCTTGTACCTGGAGGTGCAAAATAGACTGCAACATCAGCCAGTAGTGAAAAGAAAAAGGTAGAGCCTCAGTGTCCTTTGGGAGAGTATTTTGATGGAAAAAATACTGGAAGAATAATCAACACTTAGATTATTGTTACGATAAGTTGTCATGATAGCACAGGAACACGTGTACCTTTCACAAGATACTAATAAAATGGATGCTTTGTTTAGCAAGTGCAGTTGTGTGAGTTACCTATGGCTTGATCAGCTCCAGTGATCCCTAAAAGATGAAAAAATATTTTATTATTGTTACTTTATCTATCAATTTTAGTTTGAGGTCAGTTTCTACTTCTCTCACCCAAAGCCATGAGAGTTTTAATTGTAATATTGAGTGAGTGCATGCAAGACCTAAAAAGTAACAGTGCACAGTAGCAGACCTACCTATAAGCATCAGGAAAATGACCTCTGTTAGTGGGCACTGTACTAAGGAACATTGGATGGGATCAGATCAAGGAGTCTGCCATAAATAGCAACCAGATGTATAGGACAGGGCAAGCTCCCTTCCCACTCTCTCCAGCAAAAATCGGGATAAAGCCCCTCCAACTTACCTGCATTCCAGCAAACATCTCTGCATCTGGCAGCCTCTCCTGGTATCCCCTGTGCCTATTTCTGACGTTTGGGGTCAACATTCATTCTGCTCTACAGAAGTGGAAATAGTTTTAATAGTTTAATTAGTTTTAATTATTAGTTTTAATAGTTCAATTAGAAGGGGGGGAAAAAAAGGCTTTTAATACTTCTTGGGCCCAGGGAAACATTCTTTTAGCGTTTTCCTTTATGTCCTCTGGATTATCACCTCTGCTTTTGAGGGGAATACCCCCAAAGTGTTGCTACTTTTCTGTTTACAGTCTGTTCCAGCCAGGCAGGTGCAGAGGCAGAGAGGTGATGCCTCTTTCTAACCTCAGCATTAGCGCCCAGTCCCCCTAATGCAATCCTTGAGGACTGAGCTCCCAGTAGCTGTCTTTCAAAAGGCATGTGCACATCACTAAAAACACACAAAGACTATTATTAAAGAGGAGAAAAGGGACAGTGTTCCCTGAGGGAAGTGGAACGAAGCGTTATGGCAAGTTGCAGTCGTGTCCCCTCTGCTGTTTGGTATTGGACACTGCCGATGTGTGGTGAAGGGATTTACAGCATCTGGCTACATAAAGTAGGATTTAAAGGCTTGTACAGTGCTTCTCACTCCATGAAGAGATGCTTACAGCAAGATTTTGGCTATCTGCATTGGCTCTCTTTAAACTGAGCAAGGATAAAAACATGTTTTGATCTTTTCAGGTTTTACGGAGCTGAAATTCTATGTGGCCTCCAGTTTCTTCACAGCAAAGGCATTATTTATAGGTGAGTACCAGCCAGCTCCAGACCTGGAGTTTGTCTTACCACTTTGTGCATCTCTGAGTTCCTGATTGATGTAACAAGCACAAGCTGTCTGACAGTGATCTGATGTAGTTCCAAGGCCATTAACATGCTTGACATGAATCTTTATTTGTGTGGGTTTTTTGCTTGGCAACTAGAGCGATGGAATGGTATTTGTGTTACACAAAAGCAGTTTTGTTTCAGTTATTTTTAAGCACTGCCTTCGAATCATGAGTCTGTTTAGTTCGGAGGTGAGGGAGAGGGTCCTTGAGGGTTATCAATCCCCACTGGCCTTGTGCAAACCACTGAGGTGAAAGTTGCCTGGTTTTGCCTTCTGGTGAAACCACAACGTCGATGATTCTGCCACACCAGGTTGAAGCATCAGAGGCCAGCCCCTGATCCACTGCTTCTGACTGTACATACCCACACTGCAAGAAATCCGAAGTTTATTTTAATGTAGCTTTCTTTTCAATTTCAGCCCTTTTGCCCCACGCTCAACCTGAAAGCACTGTTTGGTAACTGCTTGCTCAGACATCTCTCACCTGTGTAACAAAGAGGTCCAAAGAATGATGTCTGTGTGCTTCAGAGCCTTACACAAGGCCTTAGGTAAACATGCCCCAAACATCTGGTATTGTCCATCTCCCTCTATAGAAACAGGAAACATCTGTTGGATCATCCCTCCTTCAGAGCAATTTTCTGAAGTTACAGTCTAGTTAAAAAGCATTTGTAAAGGAGAGGACCCTTACAGGAATCCTTGGTGAAGAAAGACAATTCTTAAAAGCACATCTGCCTCTCAGAGAAGACAGTCATAATCAGGGAAAGTACATAACATTCCCAGCTCTATTCCCACAGCTTCCTGCAGGTTTTTATACAGGAAAGGATCAAACTGTTCTCAGCAGCATGAAGTCCTTCCATCCCAGATTTTTTAAAGCATTTTTAGGCTTGCTGTTAAAATTTCCCTACATTAAATTAGACTGTTCCTGGGAGGAATTTCATAGTATGAAATATTTTCAGAGAAATGGTACCCTTTTCCAACAGGACACCAGCAAAACCAATGGTACTGGTTTTTTCCCATCTCACATGGGATATTCATCAGTATAACCCTAAGTTACTGTGAGTATTCCCTATCTCAAATATATTCAGCTTGCTCAGGTGAGCAGCAGCTGTTGTCCAAACATGAAAGGATTTATGGTGCACTGCATTAAATCAGGAACTCTTGGTTTGAGCTGCAGATCACACGGAGCAATGTGAGTAGTTGATACTGGGAACTTCAGCTACCCAAGAGAAAAGACTGCCCTGTTCTTATGTAAAATTATCTGCTTTATTTCAGTCTTCCTTGGTAAGCAGAGGGCTGTACAGTTTTCTCTTCAGCCTGCCCTCCTTGGTATGTGCATTTGCAGCCAGATGGACAAAGAAAGGCATCATGGTCAAAGGGAGGGAACGTAACTTTTGGGAACTGCTGGCAAAAAGCTCTTACTTGATTAAATAGTGTTATTCTGGAAAAAAAAAAAAAAAAAGGCATGAATAGGACACTTCACAGGCAGTGGCCACAACACATGAGCTGGTGCTGTAACCAGGAACAAGTCACAGGTAGTGCTGAGAGCTGGGCAGGCTTCAAACAATCACACTCCTGCCAAAGGCTCTCAGAATCCAACACAATCCTTCTTTTGAGCTCCAGGGCTGGTGCAGCACTGCTGTGTCAGCTGCTGGGGCATTAACTCACACCGCCTTCCAGAAGCAACAGAAGCACTGGCTGTGCTTTTAGATCTGAAAGCAAATGTGGAGGATTGTAAGGTCACACTCTATGTATGCACCTCAGCCTCTTATTTTGTCTGACAAGAGAATTCTTCCCTTGTCTCTCCTGCCTCCAATGCACAAAAGTTTGGGTTGTGTTGATGGGTGATTATTTCCTTGAAAAGCTTCTGTTATGCTGCAGGGAGGTGTTTATCAGTGCATCTGAATACAAAAACAGCTCACTTAAAACACAGATCTTCTTAAACGCTTTTTGCAGAGACCTAAAACTGGACAACGTGATGCTTGATAAAGAAGGCCACATCAAAATAGCCGACTTTGGAATGTGCAAAGAAAACGTTGTTGGCGAGAACAAAGCGAGCACTTTCTGTGGAACCCCAGACTACATCGCTCCCGAGGTCAGTAAGGCACATCCAGACACCACTGGGATGGATTTAATGCACTGATGTTGGAAATGGCTGCTGTGATTAATCATCTCTTTGCAGACTAATAGTTCAGAAAAGTCGAAGTCTCATTAGCACAGAGAAAAAAATTATACCCGAGTTCTTTAGAGAAGGTACTTGAAATTTTTAAATATTCTATAGCTGCAAGTTTAAAAACATGGTTTTGAAAAGTTAAAATGCTCAGTTTTTTTAAGAGCTGGAGGTTTTTTTTGTAGCCAGCACACACAGAGGGCTCCCACAGAACAAATGTATGTATGTGCACTGCAGCTGGAAAACAGACTTGTGCCCCTGCAAACAACTAGAATTAAACAAAAGCAGCTTCTAAGGGGAATCTCACTGAGTTAAATTCCCTGTGTTAAATTTTTTTAAAAAAATCTTATTTGCAAAGTAGCCCAACTAAGGTATTAGGTTTTAAAGCTATAAATTATGTCAAAGCCTGTCTAGTAGTAAGTTACTTTTCATCGCTACTTGTTTCTCCCTTCACCTTGTAAAGACACTAGAAAAGATGTTTTCCAAGTAGATGGTTATTTAAAGTTAATGGAGAAAACTTCTGAATGAGAGCAAAGACCTGTCCACAGAGCTGGCCACGTTCCCACAAACAGCAGCCAAGGATAAAACCGCAGATGTGCATCAGTGTCCACAGTTTCTCAGAGAGATGGATTCCTCTTCTTTCCCTAAATGCCCTGGTTATTAAAGATTCTCTCTTAAAACACCTCTCCTGTTTTTTGGGATGTATTGCATCCTTTTACTAACTGCTTGTATTTCTTGCTCTCCGGACCAAGATCCTGCAAGGTCTGCGGTACACGTTCTCTGTGGACTGGTGGTCATTTGGGGTCCTGCTGTATGAGATGCTGATTGGCCAGTCCCCTTTCCACGGGGATGACGAGGATGAACTGTTTGAGTCAATCCGAGTGGACACCCCTCACTACCCACGCTGGATTACCAAGGAATCAAAGGATATATTAGAAAAGGTAGGACTGATGATCTCTCCCAGGAGGGGCAAATCTAGGCTTTGGAAAGGAGCTGTTTCTCAGCAAGCAAATTGCCCTTACCAAGGGAAAGCCAGGTCAGATTAATTATTAATCATCTGTTTACTGTCAGGAACCTCAGTTCTTTTAGCAGCATATCTGTTATTCTTCCCCTGCCATGTACCTTTTGAGCAGATGAAAGGCTTTACTGGGTGTCTTCTCTTGCAGCTCTTTGAAAGGGATCCAGCAAAACGACTTGGGGTCACTGGGAATATCAGAGATCATCCTTTCTTCAAAACAATCAACTGGACAGCGCTAGAGAAGAGGGAGGTGGACCCTCCTTTCAAGCCAAAAGTGGTACGTGAGTTGTTCTTTGTCCTGTAGCAAACAGCAGCTTCAGGGGAAGGGCTGACTTCTGTAACCTGCTCAAAGTATCTTATTGGCATTTCCTCCTCACATTTTACAAATCAGAAAGTTGTGTATTTGAAACCCCCTTGTTCTTAGATGGTTCAGTTATAGAAAGGTGCACTGTATTGCTTTGACTGCCCAGAAATCCTCCTACTAAGACTGCCTTCCTGTGTGCTCTCAGGGAGCTTCTTCATTAATAAAATCTTCAGGAAAACAGATAGTTCTAAATCCCACTCTCCTCCATGTTAGAAATGTTCATAGTTCGTTGTGGTTTCCTTTTCTGCAATGCCACATGGGAGAACCACCAGTAGCTTGAGGGGGCTCAGGTGGTACCTGCCTGCAGGCATTCTGTGCAAGCATTGCATTTCTGCAACCAATTTGAGAGTCTCCAAGGGGGCAAAAAGATGCTACTGAATTTAGAATTAATGTACATGCCTAAAAAAACCATCTGAAGAACAGACTGTGTGTAACTCACAGTGTGTAGCACTGTGGGATGCTGCTGCTTCATCTCACCTGGCTAAAAATCCAAGCCGATGTCCCTCGTCCCTGTTACTGGAACAGGGGGATAAAGAGGTAACAGTCTCTTTAAGCTGTACTTACGTACTCGGTGGAGGAGAGCTGGCCTCTTCAAGAACACAAGGTTTCACATTCCCATAGAAGTTGGAACTCTGGAAACCTAAGGATCCTACAAACAGTAACCTTTGGAGGTTCACAGTGTCTGTAGGAATCTTTAGTAATGTGAATTTTTGTGAAAAACGCACACAAATATTTTATCCAGACACAAAGCAGCTCCTATAGGACACTGTTTTTTTCTCTGAATAAGTACAGACTGTAAAATGCTCTCAGGAATTTAAACATTTTGGTTAGTGGTGAGAAATAGTGGGCTTACATGTAAGCAAATGCTGCATTGCTATTGTCAATAGATAATATTTGGGTAATTGTGCAGCATTATTACAAATCCACGTGGTTCTTCTCCAAAGCAAGCTGGTGCTCTTTGGTTGTTTGGTTTTTTTTGTTTGCTTGTTTGTTTTCAACTACTAATAAGCAATCATCCAGTCATAATCTCACAGTCTTGTTAAAATAGGCTAAACTTTTTTTTTTTTCCTCTAAAGCAGGGAAGAAAGGGAGGGAGATCAACCTTTTGTGTTTAAGTAATTTGTTCTGGAATAAATTAAAAACTTTATCTCAAACCATCTTTCCTCTCTAACACAGAAATCAGCAAGTGACTACAACAACTTTGACAGAGAATTTCTGAGCGAGAAGGCAAAACTGTCGTACAGCGACAAAAACCTGATTGAGTCCATGGATCAATCTGCATTTGATGGATTTTCTTTTATTAACCCTAAATTTGAACAGATCTTGAACAAGTAAGTCTCTGAACAGCTGGACTTCAAAGCAGGGTTAAACATTATAAACCCACACTCCCACGTGTTAATGCATTCCAACGACGTTGTCGATACTTCAGAATAATACACAGTAGTGTGATGAATTATGTCCAACTCCTGATTTATTGCCAGTGTTTGTATGCATGGTTGGGTTTAAGGTATGTGAATCATGTGCATTATTTTCTCTGTTTGGGAAAATGTAAATTCTGTTTGGTACTTGAATGTAGTTATGTTATATATATATATATAAATATATATATATGTGCTGTATATTTTGCTCGAGAGAAGACATTGGGGAACAGAAGATGTCTTTTTAAAATGTGTTTGAGCCCTTGGTTCTTTTATTTGTCTTCAATTAAAAGAAAGTTTAATGTAACTTTCATTCATGGCTCTATGATTTTTAACAATATACAGTTAAACTCCAGTTGTCTTTAAATTACAGTGGAAAAAAAATAACACTTTGTAAGCCCTGATTGCTTTCCTAAAATATTTATGTTGTTTTTTATGTGAATTAACCAATGAAGAATCAGGCAAAAGCAGAGATTCCTAGTGTAACACCAGCTGCTGTGGGAAAAAGCTCCGTGCTGCTTTTGAAGAATAAATGCTACACATCTATTCCAATGCAGTTCAAGCAGGCAACAGAGGCCTAAGTGTCCCATCCTGCCTGGGAATGTGGGGTTTTGCCATTAAATGCCAATTCCTATTAAGAGAAAGAGGCACCATGCACAGAGCAGCTGATGCCAGCAGGACAAAATTGCCAGGTAAGGATGGTGTGGAGCTCTTGAGTTAATTGCCTGCTCTGCCTTAGAGGAAATATCCTGCTTAACTGCCAAACACAAAATCCAGTTTTGTTTGCTTGTTTGTAACAGAGCAGCTGTGCCTTCTACTTGCTATTAAGGGCAGCACCTACTTCCGAATATTGATTTTTTTTTTTTAAACCATTAATGAGTAAGAAAAACTAATGTTGCTGCAAAACTCCTTCTAAAACTATTCTCCTTGCAATCAGCTTGTAAAATACAGACTGAGGCAAGGTCTCTTGCTTCTCAGGAGCTTTCTGTGTCTTGTAACACTATTGCAAATGATTTAATTTTCTCTACACGGAGCAGGTGGAAAAAAATGTCTGGGTGTCAGTTCATCCAGGAGTTACACAATGCTCCAGAGCTCTTAGGCCCGTGGAGCTTCTGGGTAGTTTCAGACTGTTAATCCTGCTGAAAGAGCAGGAGAAAGCTGTAATACTTTGTAGAGACTCAAAAGGAATACAGTGCTGCCTTTGTTCCTCTCCTGAAGAACAGCTCTTAGCAATGCCGGCACGACTCAGATGCCATCTGAGATTGAGGCTGGAAGGGGCAGAACACAGCTGACATTTCCAAACTGCCCAGGTTACCACCACACTTACCTACACAAACCCCTGTCCAAGGGGGAACAAGCAGTGAGGTGCTCCAGGGAGAGCAGAAAGCTTGGCTTTTTTCCTTCACATACCCTATTAGGTAATTTCTAGTTTGCTGTTTTTCACCAGAAAGCGATTTTGCCTTCAAAAGTGAGCGCCGGGCACTTGCTCCTGAGCAGAAATGCTTTTCTAGGTAAGAACTTAAAAATGTGGGTGCCAGCAGCATGGCAAGAAGCTGTAATGAATTACAAGTAGTTGTAAGTGTTGTTTGTGGGAACACCTGCTCCCTGCACTTACGTTCTTTGCTCTGGAGTAACCGGTGCCAAGACTGCTCAGGAGAGATCATGGTCTTCACACAGCAACTCTTCCAGCTGGCATTTGACTGACTTACCAGGAGCAGCTCCTGCTGCCACACCTGTGCCTTCTTGCCAGCCCAACTGCACTCACAACACCTGGGCACAGACACCCTTCTTCGATGGAGCAGCTACTGCATCCCTCCTCCGGTTCAGCCACCGCACAAGGCCCTGCCCTGCACCACCAGTACCTCTTAACAGCACAGACACAAAAGCTCCACAGCCTGTACAGCTCCTCAGGCCTTTGCTGAACTGCTGCACCCCAGGGCCACCTGCCAAGGCAGCAAAAATCAAGAGTTCGCTCACCCGTCGGGTCTGGGGCATCCTCAGGCTACAGGAAGATGGCGGTATTAAAGCATTTTGTCCACAAAGCAGCCTAAAAGCTCCAAAACAAACAAACAAAATCACCTCCCCTCTGAACAGAAATACACAGTGGAAAACAATGAAAACGCTCCTCGCGCTTAGCAGAGAAGATACATTGGTTACCACCCCGGGGCACACAGCCATCAACAAGTCATGAAAAATCTGAGTATATAACTCTAAACCACAAAGCAGTAATTAATTTTGTCCTTACCCTTCAGAATGACAGGTGCCCCTGCAAATTTAATGCCCTCCACCTAATGTCTGCATGCAAACTTGTACTGATAAGCAGCATTTGGAAGACAACGTAAGAACAGTGTAGCTCTGAGGGCGTGGATCAGATTTTAGTACCAATGACCAGGTAAAACTAATAAAGTCTTACCTTTCTTTTCCGCTGCGTGCGAATCTTGGCTTGTATTTATTTCCTCAGTCCTCCCAACTCCTTCCTCCATTATTGAGTTTGTTACTTAAATTATAATTATTTGTAGAGTAAAGCAATCAGTGGGGTGAATGAACTTAATTCTTAAGCTTATGGATAAACTTTCTTAACCCCGCTGCAATTCCAGCGCCTGTGGAAATTGTGGAAACCTGCTGAGGTGCATTTCAGCCACTGGAACTGGACACAGAAAGAAACACAAACGGGTGCACGTTGTAGCATTTGATCTTTATTACCTGGATCAAAGGTCAAATGATTACATTTGTCTGAAAGATCACGACGAAGGCCAACGATGTAAGAAAAGACAGTTTAATCCCATTCAAGAGACTGCATCTGAGCCAGGCAAGTGCAGTAACAGTCAGAGGCAGCGAAGTAAATGGGTACAAATACAGACAAGGGGTTTTCCCCTCCCCTGTCAGTGACCATTCTGTCAGGAGAGCAGGGACATACACTTTTAAAAAGTGACAATAATCTGCATTTCTCCACTGTGCCTTTTCCAGAAAGGCAGTGATGGTTACACCCCAGGAGAACCCATCACTCACTCCAAGTCTACATTCACCTCAACTCTACATTCAAATACAAATACAAATTTACACCTGCTCTTGCCAGCCACTGGGAGGATGCAGTCACTGATTTAGTACCTTCCTAACGCAGAACAGACAACTTTTTTTTTTCCTCTTCAAGTATCAGCACAACAGTTTATTTACACTTGTGTACAATTCTTTTTACTGAACACCCATTGTAGTAAAACACTCATCACAGTATATTTGAAAGCAGGCTATAAAAATACCTACTGTACATAGAACATTAAACCTCGAGGACGTTACAGCACCTCTGACAGTTCAGAGACGTAAAACAAAGGGAGAGAGGAGACACTTCAAGCCATGCTCACCAGCAAAGAGAAGCAGCCCCTGGGCTCAGCTCTCACTGGGGGAATATTTTCCTTCCACCAACATTTCTCCAGCCAGGTCTGAGCTCAAGAAGTACCACAATCTGCTAGTAAAATTCTGATTTTTTTAATGCAGCCTCCTGGGATTTGCCCTCTGTAGCTACGGATAAACCCTGACATTCTCTGTGTAAAAACTGTTTAACCACTCCTGTCACGGCTGGATGGTGGAGGAGCAAGGGTTGCCTGGCTTTCCCACGCCAGACTGGGGCGAGGAGGGGGAATTGCTCCTACAGTTTTGCCACAAAGGTGGCCTTGTTAACTCCACATCAATAAATTAACTCCTCTGAGCAGCACTGTGCAGGCTGTCTCCTCACCCCATAACTACAGACACAGCTGAATTAATAAAGGTCTGAAATGGCATTACCAAATGCAGGGATCACACACACACAAAGCTTTAGACAGCAGCACTTGAAGCAAGTCTTTCTGGTCACATTCCTCTTCTGAAACAGAACCCAGCGATGCTCTATGGCTTACTTCCAGAGCTGAATATATTGCTGAATTTAGCTTATTAAAAAAAATTAATCACAACAGCAGCACATTATTTTATAAACCCTGCACAAACAAAAGACAATGTAGCCCTTGCCTGCAAAACGATGTTACGAGGGCCTGGTATTCCACACAGGAATTGAGGAAAAGAACAAAAACAAAACAACAGAACAACCCCAACAACTTACATGGTAAAAGCTCAATTAACTGAAGAGTTTCCTTAGAAAAACAGAGCCAAACTATCAAAGAATAGTTCTCATTTCAGAGCTAGAGCCAGCAGCAGTGCTGGCAGCTCACTTCAGTTGTCTGGTAACACACATACAAAATACACTTTGATTTAGTACAGTTAAAAGGTTGTGGCCTCAACACACATAGACAATTCCATTTTTAGCACTGGAGTTTCACTAGGCATAAAAGAGCAGAGAAGAACTGGGATGATGGAAGGTGCTTAAAAACAATACAAAAAAAACCCAAGGCAGGAGTGCCATGTTCAAATTATTTCAGAATTTACCTTGTGTTTTTCTTGCATGAGCTGTTAGAATGGTTAAACTCACCTAACCTTTCTGTACTGTTTCCTGATGTACGTATTAAATGTGGCTATAAAAGAGAAACATATACTTTTATGTTGAAATTCATTCCAAAAAACTGCCTAAAGAAAAAAAAAATAATCACAACACTAACAAGACAAGCAGCTTCTCCAGTCTGAATCCTTCTCCCCTCCCTTCCAAACTCAGAGAAGCTGCTCATCCCCTCCCATAACTGCAGCAGACAGGACATCTCTTTCTCTCTCAATTCATTTCCCAGGCTGCCAGCTGTACTCACACTTATGCCCCCCACTGCCCTCCAAAATACAGCTGGCCTCTGGAAAACATTAAAATCTTGCTAGAACAGCAGAATCTTTCAGGTAGCAAATCTGGCTGCAATGCTTTGATTTTCCAAAGGGAAAGTCTCCCTCAGAAATTTCAGAAAAAATTTAAATAGTGGTTGGCAAACCAAAGCTCAATTTAAAACACAGAACAGCTATCAGAGCTGATGGGCTTCTCCATTTAAAGCAGCTTTGCAACAGGAAGCCTCCAATGCTCAAAATGTAAAATTTCACCCATGTTAAATACGCCATCAAAAAAATCTCCATGTAATTCTAGGCAACCATTCACAGTAAAAATAAGAGGAACTCTCAGAAAAACACTTAAAAAAGAAAGTAAAGTCTAGTTAAAATCTGGCAGTAAAATCAACACGGGCAATTAACCATCTTCCACAGATGAACAGTAAAAACCCACTGAAACTGCACAAATTTACATATAAAAAAAAAAAAAAATCTTAAAACCAACTCTATTCTGCTTCCCACAATCTTTTCACTGATACCTTTCGGCACTGGGAGTTATCCACAACTACAGGTTTTCTCCAAGGAAGCGGAATCACATTCGAAATGTCTCAAAGTGAAGGGGAGGCGCGTTCATCCCAAACCCGCTCCGGCACCTTCTCCACCTCCGGGCCCTGAGCTGCGCTGGAGGAAGGGCTGCTGCCCCAGGAGCTGGAGCTATAGGTGGGTGGGCACCGTCCTCAAAGCTTCTTCTCTCGACCGATCCACACCTACATTCTGCAAATTGAAAGAGAGGAAACGATTGTAAAGCAAAAGGTCTCACAGCCAGGCGTGGGTTTGCTTAACAGGAGGCTATTATTGAAAGATAAGTGAGTTTGAATGCTTATTTCCTCAAAATGTTTTGTAAAACACAAGGAACGGTCCCAGTCCCTGAGCAGGAGTCAGAACCAGGCTTTGACTTTGTTCCAGCACCAGGCACTTCCCAGAGCCCCTCAGATACCCAAAAGCAGGATCTCTGCTGCCAGTGAAAAGCATTCCTAAGACATGTATTACACCAGGTCTGGTAGGACAGTTGGTCTCTGTAAACCATATGCAGGTCACAGTGTTTTTAAGACTTTTTTATCCTTTAACAACAGTTTTAACCACATTTTTCTAATTCATTGTCTCTCCTGGTCTTTATGCATGTAGTATAAGGAAAAACAGAACCCTGCAAAGGTCATAAACCACACAAGCATCAATAAAATCTGGAGGGAGGGACACCCACCTCTCCTCATTCAGAGCACACTGCAGGAAATTACTCCTTAACACCAACAGCCATAAAACTAATTCTGATCCTGTCTGTGAGCAGCCAAGTTACTGGAAGAACTCTCAATAGCTCCCTGAAGAGCTGGTAACATGAAGTGTTCCCTAAAGCGCTGGTAACAAAGTTTAAATGCACTTCAGGGTACACAGGCATGTTGGCAGATGTCACACTGACATCAGGGTATGTTTCAGTGGTTTTATAACCACATTCATTACAGTTTACTTTCAAAACAAGTCTCTCCAGTCCAACTCCAGGGAAAGGCACCCAGCAAGGGGCACTCTCAGCACACCAGACACACAACACCATCAGTCAAAACACATCAACTTAAAAAGCAATTCAATCCTCTCCCCAACCCCGGTTTCTAGATTTTTAGCCATTTCTTAAGAAAACAGAACATAAAAAAGCAGCACCAGATTTGCTTTGGGGGTTGAGGTGTGCCAACATCACTTCTGCCCTTACCAGTTCTCCTACATTCGTATCAGCCCTTTCCTTTCTCATCAGTCTTCAAACTCTCAGGTAAATTCCCTGTGTTTTCCACCACAAACACCACACCAAGGTTTCTGAGAACACACACACACACACAAATGTTACTGGGCAGAGTCATCCAAGTCCTGGAAACCCCTGCACCCACCAGCACATGGCCCGACCCACTCTGACATCTCTGAAGGAAAGCAAGGCAACAACCCTATTTCAGAAAGAAGCTTCTAGAGGAAGCATCTCTTCTACACCAAGGGACACACAGAAAGCATCAACATCTGTCTAAAAACACGAGGAGTTGGCAAAACAAGTCATATTCTGCATGACTACACAGTGGGAGGAAAAACAACCAGCCAACACAACATGCTGGCATTTGGTGCGTTTGTTCGTGTTTTTCTTAGCAACTTACGCAACATACCCAGAAATTCCTTGGGACTGTGGAGACGTCTCCACAGGCACTCCAAGAATATTGGCTGAAATCTTTTAAGCTGATCATCTGATGTTGATTCAAAGAAAATTAAATGGAGCATGAAATGGAGCATCAGTATTGCAGGAATCCAGAGGTTCTGGAAATTAATCCCCAAGCAGCAAGGACTAGACAGCTCTAACATGAAACTAAAAGGAAACAAGGTGATTAAGGCATGGCAGAAGACACCTCTTATTGACTGAAATAAGCTGTATCGGATGGAAGCAGCATCTCAGCAAGTGAGACAGACCCAGAGGGAATATCAATACACAGGCAAGAAAGTTGAAAGCAAAAAGTGGTTGGATTTGAATAAACACAAACAGGCTGTGGAAGCAAAGCACTGAACTGTCACAGTGAAGGAAGAAAAACCCCCCCAAGAGCTTCTTAGAGAAACACAATAGATAAGAGTGAGACCAGATGAACAGAGGCTTAGAAAGGGACTAGTATCCTCATTAACAATAAATGGATTCCTACTCATAGGAATCCCATTAGATGAGATGATGGCAGTTGGGATTGTATCCGCTTCCAGAACACCCAAGGGCATTGAAAGGGAAAAGCTGTGCAAGGAGGACAGTGCTGCTGCTCAGAAAGGTGACTGAGGTTACTGCCTTACTTTTGGGACCAAAAGGTGTCCCTGCAACTGCTCGGCACTGCCTTCCGAAAGCACACTGGGACAAACTACATCCTGGGAATTATACTGCCACGCACCAGCAGCAACGTGGTCTGAAGAGCCTGGGAAACACGGGAATGGGAATAAAAACCACACACGCCTCTTCTAAATAGTATTTCTACCAAGGCATGTGGACTCTCACTCAGTCAGCCCAGGCAGGGGTTCACTGCTTCCAGAGCCCCCTCCCTGAGGCAGGAGCAGTGTCACTGCCTTACACAAGGGTCCATCTCACCCAGTCCTCCCTGGAAAGACCCAAAACAGACAGATTAACTCAAACACGCTCCTATACCACCATTGTTCTTCTCCTCATTACACTCTTCCCTTCGTACACTTTTTTCCTACAGAACAGAGCCCCCCCCCAACAAAGTGCTGTGAGTCTTTGAACGGGACAGGCCCTGCCATCTCAGTTTTACTTCGATTTAGCTACGTGTGATCTGTGATCTTCACAGCAGAACAGGAAGATTTTACAGAAAGACTCCTCTAGGGAAAAGGAGAAGCCTCTAGGGACAAGAACCAGCACAGGCATAAAGAGAGAAATAAACAGCACGATGCAAACATCGCAGGCCCCTATCAGCCAGCTGTCCCTCACCAAAGCCGTGCCACGAACTGTTGCTGCCGCTTCAGGCCTTTTGTTACTGAGGAAGTAAGCCAGGGAGGACTGTTGAGCAATCCTGCTGTAAGAGGAGACCCCTTAGAGCATTCTGCTTTAAATATCCGCTTCAGTCCGTTGCACACATCAGCACAATGAGTGCTGTGCTCAGCAGAGAACACCACGCAGCCACAGCCCCAGGAAATGGGGCTGGCAGCAGCTGGCAGGGGTGGAGGGTCCTGGGTGCTTCTGCTGCTTCTCCTTCCTCTACAACCTCTGCCAGAGCAGGCAAGCTCAGCTTTCCTCTCCAGCCAAGTTCCTGCCCTGTCCATCCTCCCCAACCATTTTCTCTGACAGCCCGAGCCTTCCTTCCTAAGCAGCAAAACTCAGTTTTTCCACAGCAGATGCCTGCACACACTCTGTCTCCATCAAAAATGCAACACATTTAGTTTAACCTGGATGGTATTTCATTACTCGTGGCCTGCAGAGGTGACAGCACTCCAAGCTGTCTCTGTGAGGCTCCTCAGCACCCACTACAGCTGGATTCCTGTGACCACTTGGGAATGTCATCACAACTGTCAGGTAAGAGCAACCAGACTCACTAACTGGTGTATGCAAGAGGATATGGCAGCTCAGGTCTCCTCCTCCAGAGCATCTTTCACAGCAAAGCTCACGCCCATGGGCTGGATCCATTAAACCAGGAGAAGTGAACAAACACTCCTACGTCACGGTCATAAACAGAAACAGGAAAATGATCCAGGTTCCCCCAGTCCCAGCCCATCCCGGGACACTGGTTTAACTAAACACCAAGCAGTACAGCAGGAGGCTTTTTGGCCAGGAGGTTATTTGGTTATGGCAGACATTCGCAACTTCTGAAAACTTGACTATAATTTTAGAAGTGCAGCTGTGCTGCACGTTTTTTCCGAAATCTTCGTTTTGAAAAAAACGTACCACCTGAGAAACCCAACAGATAAAAGCTTTCCACAACCTCCACTCTTGCTTACATTCAAGACTAGAAGACCCCCTCAGAAAACAATTCCAGGATGTGGTGGTTTTTCTGCCTTTGCCAGCCTCAGTGGTGTCTCCTCAATGGCACAGGGGATGCCCATGGCCTCATGTTGCCCATGTGCCCAGAAAGGCACCGAGGCACCACATCCCCAACAACCTGCAGCCCCCTCCAGCCTGTGAGAGGCTTTGCTGTCATTCAGTTTTGGATTCACGCCCTGCTGGTTTGCCTGCTGGAGCACAACCCAGCTTCAAAATCCTCTAACCCTCCTGTTCTGAAACAGTCAATGCTGCTTACTGGAGCCCAGATAAAATCTGGGGACAAAACAACTGGAACAGAACTGTAAATGCTTGATCAGCCACGTCTGTACAACAAGCAGGAAAAGAGGGAATTTAAAATCACTTCTGCTGATGGGCAAACCCTAAAGCCTAGTTAATGCAGAACATCTGTTAACAAAAGTCATATATTAAAACCATTTATACACATTCCTGTTCTTTGAATAATTGTCCTGGAACTAAGTGAAGACTTGCTACCCTTTTCCAACAGCACACCATTAATTAGCACATGTAGAGCACTAGTGCTATGGACCAGCAGGATTAGGGGTTTATAGTAACTACTAAAGTTACTTCACACTACATAGCAGTCCAATCACTCCCAAGGGCACTGAAACAGATAGTACTGGTGCCTAGAAAACAAACTTCAGACTTTATCTCACACAGGATGTTGTGTTGCATGGCTTTCATAAATACAATGCAACTAACACTAAATGATTGCTGGTTGCTACAATAAAACTTAATGCTGCAGGATTTTTAAATTACAGCAATTTACAAAACCAGCACTCCAGCAAGAGCAGATCGATGTTTGATAACTCATCCACAATAAATTAGCCAGTGCAGTAGTTTTATTGTGATCTGATAATATTTTCAAGTCATACGCTGAACAAACATTTCGTTTGGATTATGAGTTGGGGTGGGGTTTTTTTATTTCAAGGTGTTTGAAATTATTAGTTTTTCAATTTATTTTGAAGTAGTAGGAGGAAAACAGCACCCCAAGTTCAATAGTTGATCAGCACAGAGGATTCACTGATGAGCAGGGACTGTTACAAGAGCGTCCTCACGAGGTCTGGAAATGTCTACATTCTGTATAATAATAAAAATACAGAGAATATTTATCATGCAGCAGTAAGAGCAACAAAACCACCAATCAGACTCCTTCACAAGCACACAGCTGCACTGATTCAGAAGCAGAGATTTATTTTAACCCCCCACACCCCAAGAGTGCAGCAGACTGACAGCCGGTCGCCGTCCCGGAGCAAGACAGAAGGAAAATGTATTTACAGTAATCACTGATCCCACACTGACAGCACTACCCAAAGCTCAAGTCATCCACATTTAGGAAGAAGTCTTTTACAGGCCCAAGCAGCAATCTACTTAATCATGTGCTTCAGCACATACACATCTATCCATTAGGCAACTTGCAGTGTTTTACTGAACTATGCCACATACTTCTGTCCCAAGAGAAGACTTGTAACATTTGTTTGTGTTATAGGCATGTAACAACCCTGACAAAATGAAAAAATATGTTCTCAGACATGCCGATCTTTCAAGGTTCATTACACCAAACAGGTGTCACCTCATTCTGCAAAGGCTGCAGAAAAAACGTGACATTCAATTATTCAAAACCAAACAAAACAAAACCAAGAGCTCAGCACAGCCAAACGCTCCTGCTGGGAAGTACAGCTGAGTGCAGCCCCATGGAACCAGCTCAGGAATCACACCTGCCTCATACACCTCATGCAAGTCCCAAAGACCCTGCATCAGTATTCTCCCTTCTACCAAGAGAGCAGACTATGACAAACTGTTCTAAAGTTGCTTGCAAGGCCCATTTTAGGCCAAATCATTGCCAGTTCTTCAAACTTCATGCTGACAGGCTGCCTTAGTCTTACTTGTTTCACACCTTTCACTACCATGTCCCTCTCCCCTCGCCAAACTCAAAAAGGAAATCTGGGTTTCGTGCTACGAGCAATCTCCCTGTCAGTCATTCACCATCTAAGCCAGAGATGCAAAGCAGACATTTCACCCCAGTGCTTGTTTTCTAGCCCAAAGAGGGGACCCAAAGCAACTCCCCTGAATTATTTTCAGTAAAAGACCATAGACTCCTTCACTGGAAAAGGTCAGAACTTCGCCACTATACTGCTGACAAACACAAGGCTTCAATCCACTCCAGACAAAACCACCATGCTACAATGAAGTTCACACATACCAGAAACAAACACTCCAGAGCCTTGCCTGCATTTCTGCCACGTGAAAATAGATGCTTTCAGCTGAGCCCAAAGGGAGGGCACTGTTCTGGACTACAAGTGAGTGGTGGGGGCACAGAACAGCCCACTGGGCAATTCTCAATCCAATAGTTTCATTGTTTAACAACGTTGTTATGTGATGCTGCATTTAATTAAATGCCTTGACTTCAATAGACCACTTGAAAACTTAATTTTACAGAAGTAATTAACATTTTTGTAGGTAATGAAAATGAAAGCTTTTGAAATTTTCATAGTTCTCTGAGCAGCATTTCAATGCAGACAGGATCAACTTAGTTCTTCAATCAGACCTCCTAAATGAACAGTGTATCACCATCCATAGTCACCAGGCTGGGTTTCCTTCAGGACAGAGGGAGAAGAGAATTTGAGGGGGTTTTATAAAAATGCCTCTGCGCCTTTTTTTTTTCCTTCTTTTAAAATTCATTAACTCAATTTACTTCTGTTCCAATCAGTCTTGTGTCTTTGTGTCCACTGCAATGCAACTGTTTATTATTTATTTCAGTCACTTGAAATAAACCTCCTCAGTTAGAGGAATGGTATTTTCAAAACCATTTAGCAAGCCATAAATTCAGCACCAATATTTTAATCAGCCAAACTAAAGATTCTGTTCATCTGCATTATTTAACATGGATAACCTACTGCTCCAAGACATCCTCATTTATTTTCACCATGCTTCTCCAACTTCAGGGCCTGTGAAAACAGATTTCCTAAACCTGACAAACCAAATTAAGATACAAAAGTGGTAAAGCAGAATGACAGAGCAGAAAGGGGAGTAGAGAGGAAATATGCACAGCCATTGTCTAACGGAAAATGTCTTGGCTACGGATGACCAAAAGTCAGTATTTTCAGAACTCAGAATGCCCACACTGTAACAAAACTTCTTTGCAGAGCCCTCCAGCATGAATTCTGCACAAAAGCGTACTCTCAGGTAAGAAGGCATTTTGTGTTCCATGCCCTATCGAATACACACATAAAACCTCATTTCTCAATATATTCCTTTCTACCATAAACCACTGTTCTACAAATGACCAAACACGGCCCTTTTTTCTCATGTTATCAAACTGACTTTCAGTTCACCACGAGGCACCGGCTGTAACCTCAGCATGGAATCAGTGCCACACCTGGGGGCATTCGCACGAGGATCCGCAAGGCAACCAGAGATTTTTAATCATGGCACATTTCACACAACTGTCACAACACAGCAATGGAAGAGCTTTGCGCAAGCAGCAGAATCAACCTAAGCTCAGGTCAACACTGAGGAGCAGAGAAACACGGGCCTGACACAGGGAGAGCACGAAGCTGCCGTGGTCTGACATCTCGTCTCCACTTACATTTCACACACAGGCTCAATTTCCTTGCCCCGGTTGTCCTGCTGTATCCCGAGATCTAGTCTTCCTCTTCAGCTTTGGCTTAAAACACAGGTGACATCATCAATTCCTCTTTTCCACACAGCAAGGATCGCGGGGATGAAAAGGCTCATGATCTCTCTCTCTCTCTCTCCAAAACAAGCATGGCGTTCCCAACATAACGTTTTGACTACCCCCTACTTCTGCTCAATGACAAACTGGCAGAACTCGATGCAGTTTTCAGACTGATACCACATCTTCAACTTCACATTCATTTTCTGAAGATAAACTATTCCAGCTAGAACTCACACAATAAAGATAAATTTGCTCAATAAAAAGGATTGCCCCCCTGCCAACAGTAAACCAGTAGTAAAGCTTGATACATAAAATTAAATACACTCAGTTGGGTTATCAAATCATTTCTAACCACAAGGACAAGGAAAATCAGTTCAGACAGTACATTACATCAAGTTCTCCAATCTGAGAGATATTCTTACCTCGGGTTTATCTCTGTGTGTGTTTACAGCTTCCACATTCAGAAATATAGATTCTACTTTACATCCTGTTGATAAAAAACACATTTTTAAATAAGTTTGCTTTAAAGGCAAAGTTGTAGTAAAGATGCAATCTAATTTTGAGTTGGTGAAGGTTAATCACTCTCCCCCTTCTGATTGATACCAGAATTTCCTGAATTATGAAGAGCTAAAGCTACTGAAATTAATCTATTCCACCTGGAGGAATACTATTCTCAATCTGATAATCCATCTCCTCACCTCAGCTTTGTCATTATTTTCTTTGAAAGAAATTCTTATTTTTTTTAAACATACATGAATGTTCAAGTGAGAAAGTTCTTACTTGTAACTCTTTTGTTTTTAAACATGCAAGATTTCTTAGAATTTCATTGTAATACAGAAGATAAACACTGCTCTCATTTTTAAACATGAAAATGATTACAAAAAGGTACAGTGTGTTGTTAGTAACCCCCATGCCCCTACACATGCAAAACAGTTTTAACCCCCAGCTAAATGGAACTTCAAAGTTGACTCCTGAAAAGGAAATTCTGCTTTACATTCAAAAATTCAAAACTCCAGTGAAGCAAGAAAAATCTAACAGTCAGAAGAAACAACAATTTCCCAGATGGTATAAACTCAGGTTATTACATAATTACTCAATTCACTACGGGACCAGCATTTTAAGAAGTATCTGATTGCCAAACGCTGTTTTATCTCACATGAGCATGACCTTTGTAAGCTACTCCTACTCTACACAACATTCATTAATAGTTAGTTCCTCTGACCCACCACAGAGATCATCTTCCATCACAAAGAGGTTGTCAGATTTTTCCTCCTCACTTATTTCCTGAAGTCATAACACACTCCACAGAATTAGTACCTGACAAAAAAACTAATTTCTTAGAAAGACACTGCACTTAAAAAAAAAAATAAATTAGCAAGGCAAGTATTTACCTTCCCTTAGGGAAATCTATTCTGAGAAAGCCCATTTGGCAGAAGCACTATGAGCAAACACTGCAGGAGGGCCAGCATTCACAGAAACAGTCAAGCATAAAACAGGTTTTAAGGAGGAAAAGCACACATCTCCCACTGGAACAGGACCTTTAGTTATCCTTCCGTTCACAGATCCACTGTGACCCTTGAGACCAAGCCAAAACAAACTCTGGCCCCTGCTGCTGGCCATTACTAAGGCCTGGTTACACAGCAGACACTTCCAGAGAGCACTCAGTCCTTACTGAGTTTAATATCTGAAAAAAGCATCATATGGAAAGCTTTAAATATAAACTAAAGGGACATGAGTTACTCCACAACGTGGATACTCCCAGCTCATTTTTAATTACTGATGACCAAGTTCATACCTACAGCAAGCTGCAGTTTCTCTTTCCTGTGTGCTCCCACACAGACCACCACTACACTGGATTGCTGGGTAAAGGTCTCATTTATCCTAATCCAACTGTCAGGCTCTAACAGATGTTCCCCTACTGCAGATCAGGCACTCAAGGCGGGAATGCTGCTGCTTCCAGCGCCAGGATGAGCAAACCCCCGGGGGAGGCATTTCCCCCGAAGAGGATTAGCTGGGAGGTATTAAACACACCAGGTCTGATCCTGCATCCTGCCTTGCTGGAGCCGAGCAATGCAGCAGCTCGAAATAGTGCCACAGATCAGTCCTGTAGAAAGCATTTACTCCTGCGTCCTCAGATGGCTGAATTCCAAAAAGCAGGTTGACTGAAATGTGCTAATCAGACATACACACCAAACTCTTTAAAAAAAGGACAATGGCATTTCTTTCACTGAAGTCAAAAGCACAAGGACAGTATTTCACACCGTTTTGTTTCCTTCCTCATTCAGTGTGTGAGCACACACTGCAAACATCCGGGCCCTCTTAAAATTTAGGAATGGTCACCCAACTACCCACAAAAAAACCCCAACCAACCAACCAAACACACACAACAAAAATTCACCAGAAAACCCCCCACAAAACCAAAGACAATCCCAGACAAAAACCTCTCAGTGGAAACAGGCAAAGACTAGCAAGTAAACAGAACCAGTTAAAAAAAAAAAAGGAAAAAAAAAAGTTTTAACTGCTCTAAATCTCTGTTTTCAAAACTGCAGCCTGCCATGCAAGGCTGGGAACACCAGATGTCACCACAGCACAGGCTGTTGTTACTGTAGGACAATGGAGCAATTAAACGACAAAAATCTCTTCAGGCAGATTTCCCACCGTGGCAGCTACTTTGCTTCATGACGTACTTTGTTTCAACTTTTTTTGAAACTTAATAATTGAACAAAAGACAGGTCTAGACCGCTACTTTTCAAAGCTGATAATCAAAGACAGCTTTGCACTTCTGATTAATGACTGGACTAGCATTTTTGGGCGATCCATTTCCTGGTGAGATGTGCAGATAGTTCTCTGTCTATAGATGATCTTCTGAAGTGTGATGAAATATCAGAAGATACAATTCAGCCATCACTTAAACTAACAGCAGACATTAAGGCACACACTAAGCTGAGGTTGAAACACACACAAAACTTCATCGGCAATCAGCCTAAAACCTAAAACAGAGCACGTTACAACTCACACCCCACACTGCCCAAGCTGGCAGAGGAGCCCAGTGAAAGCCCCTGAGCCAAGCACTGGTAACAGCTGCTGACAAACGATGCCAACATCAACAAACAAGGTGATGCGTGTGGTACTGTCAAGGTCCATGCAAAAAATACTTCAGGAGAAGAGAACAAAGGTGTTAAAGGCTAAGAGAACACCCTTTGTAAGATGATAAACCTATATAAATGTAAATTGGCCAGTTTTCTAGGAAGCAATACTCTCCAAAACATCAATGAAAAATGAGATCTTGCTGTACCAGACGTGTAAATGCTCGGGTTTGCCAGAAGAAGTAGTGAAATAGCACATGAACTGAGCACAGAACTGTCCTGCAGCAGTTACAGCCACTGGTGGTTTCAGGCCTTCACCAACACGTACATATTTCCTGGCATAAGGCAAAGCAAATGTAATCTAAAGGATTCATTGATTCCAACAAAGCCGTGCAGGCACAGAGAAAACATCAAACCTAACAGTCCAATTCCCCTGTAAAGCAAAATAAACGTAGTTTTGATTCAAATGCTTCACAGCCTTTCCTGATGACAAAGACAGTACAGTTAGGCTTACATATTACATACACTTAAGTCCACTTACCATAAGCCACCGGGGTTAGCTTTAAGACAGTATGCAGTGGGCACTTCAGGTATGGCAGTTGTTCTGAGAAATCAAACCACAAATTACACATGAAATACAGGTTACAAGTAACTTCTCTATTATGTTACAGGTCAACCACTTAAATGAGGTTTTATCTGACAGTATACCTGTTTTCTTCCCCAGCATGCAAACACAGATGCTAATCAAACAGAGCAAAAAACAGGCACCACTGTTCCAGGTGAGGAGCAGCTCAATAAACATTAACTACCAAGATACACGTGTGGGTCAAATATAACAAAATTACACTTGGGTACTTCCCTAACACAGTCACCCCCTGACGATACAGGAAGTTGTTAGAATTTACTGTTTGGAACCTTAATCAGGTAATTTTCAAAAAACCAGACCATCTCTAATATATCAAGGAAGACTTACCTGCGGGCTTGTCAAGAAAATATGCGAGCAAGCAGCGCATGACAGCTTGGTGACATATGACAAGCACATTCTCCTGCCTTTCAAGTTCCATAATTACCGGCTCCAGTCTCTGAACAAGATCTTCATAGGACTGGGTGGGGAGGAGAAATACACAGCACATTAAAAAGGGAAAACTCTTTGAACAGTGTACGTACATACAGGGGATCTTACTTTCATATTAGTCATCTTCTATATATTAGTGCACAGACAAACACTGCAGTAATAATTTTCCTTAAATTGAGCACACAGTTTGGGTCTTCCAGACTATCAAAGAGCAGACACATAAAATAAATCTCCCTCACAGAAAAGCTTTATTAAATGAGGCACTTTCATCAAGAATTTCCACAAAATCCCTAGAATTTAATTTAATTCACATCATCTGCAAATACACAGGTTAAGTCTTGCACATCATTTTCCATACCTCATCTTCAAAAGCATCCCTCTTCCAAGCAAAAACCTGGGAAGCCCAGCTTACAGTAAGCACACACAGACTTTACAAAGTCCGACTTGTTCAGGCTGCCCTTTGAAAACAAACCATGGGCTTGTTGAAGTGGCCTGGTGACAGCAGCCACCATCCCACCAGAAGTCACAGAGCGAGGAGAATGGATGCTCTTGCAAGTGCACAGGGAATCTGCTGCAGGAACGTTGCTGCTGGTAAACAGCAGGGTTTCTGTTTGTGCATGATTAAGTCAATTTTCATGTCCACAGTGAAGACAGTACTTCCAAAACATGTCATGCAATGCACATGCAGAGAACAGGAACAGTCCCTGTTCAGTCCCCCACAGAAGAGGGACTACCACAGCAAAAGCCTTTGCCCTGGTCCCAAAGCAGGATGGAAAGTGGCCCTGCTGATTGAGCCCTGGGGAAGAGAAAGCCCCTGGTCTCCAGTGAGCTGTGCAAACCCCCTCGGACCGTTACCAGGGACACAAAACTGCCTTTGACAAACACACAAATCTACCCTTGACAAACGGCTGAGCTCAACTAATCACCCCAAGGCACTGAGGGAGTTTGAAATGTTTGTCACCATCCCGGAGGATGGCACCGGTTTGAAAAACAAACAGTCCTTGTTCAAACGGATTAGAAGAACTCTGCAGCTTAATGACTGCCTCATTAGTAAGACCGGGGGTCACACTCCCAGGAACGCTGCTCTTATCACACTGATTGCTCCTGACTGCTGAGGAAGATGATGACAGAGCTCTGGTTCCCCATGACACAAACAGCGAGCAGCTGGTCCAATTACCCCTCCACCCTGCTGCCCAGAATCCTGAGCCTTCAGCACCCATGGACAGGCCCTGTGACCATCTGGTAATTGCTGCACTGTAATGGGGTTGCTTTAGAAAAGCTGTCAGCAAGTCATTTTCCCAGAGGCAAGGAGTGTAATAAAGTGAAAGACCAACGTGGCTTGAGATTCCCCCAGCATTTCATCCAGAGCTGCCTGCAAAAGAGCCATCACCAAGAGCAAGGATGAATAGAAACAGCCCGACTTGGCAGTATTTTTGCGTATGCAACAGTTGAAGCCTTGTAATTCTTCCTGCTTTATCACTGCAGGACCAGCACAGGAACCATGCCCACAAGATCAAAGCTCTCCACTGTTTTTCTAAATTTATTGTTCTATTTTTCAAGCCCTGAATCAAATTAAATGGTCTGGGCTCAATTGTTGCAAGCTCCGATGTACTTTGGAGAAAGTACAACAAACAACCTTTTCATTAATTTTAAAATTTATTTTTCCTAAGGCCAGCATGCATGTATTCCAGAAGACAAGGAAGCCCTTCACCTTAAAAAATGAAAAATAGCATACCTCCCCTTTAGGGTATCTGTATCTGTATTTGTCTTGGTCTCTCAGTGCAAATTCAAGCGGGTAATTTTCCTGTATTTCCTCATATGTCATTTCTTCACACACTCCCTGTAGGTTATGAAAATAATTAAATCCCATGTATTTCCAGAAATGCCAAAAGCAGATACCACTGTTAAATAAAACCATATATAAATAACCTTTAACGATTTCATTTTGTTACTCTGACACTTAAAATTGTCACCCATGATGAACAGGACACCCAGCTGGACTCAGATGTGGTTAGAAAAAAATCATTAAATCCCCATACAGGTGAAGTTACACATATGGGCAAGCAAGGTCACATTTCATCTATTAAGCCTGCTTACGTATCTTAGAGGTGCACTTGGAAAGTGCCAACTAGCAAGCCATACCTACCCTAAACGTCTTTCCAACCCCCACTTACCCAAAATTCTGTAACATTACGGCTTCTACAGGGAAATGTTTTACTGGGAAAGACACAGCAAGAATAAATTAACTACGGCAAAATTTAATAAAATGTTTAGCCTTGTTAACAGAAGTTAATGACAATTTTTCCAGCCTCTAGAAGCAGCTTCAATGACTTTCCATCCCATAAAAGGCATATTATTAAATACTAAGTACTTCCTTCTTCCCTAGCAATCAAAGCAACTTATTAGACATTTAGAAGAGAAGAACTTACTGCATCTATCTCGTTCAAAACCTTCCACTGCTCATAAGGCACTCCCAAGGCTTCAGCAGTCTGAATCGTCCTTTTCATCTGGCTGGTCCAAACTTTCAGATCTTTGATGTTTTGCTCATTAATAAACTGTGCCAAGCTTTTGGCAAACTGAAAGAAAAACCATGAGACACTGGATGAGGGCTCAGAGCCAACACACTGTGTTCAGTTTGGAATACATGGGCTCCAGCCTCTGTAAACTCCTTGTAACTTCTCCAAAATACTGTCAAAGTTTTCGCTAAGAAACACAACACACTCCGTTATCCAAGTGCAAGAGGAGAGGAAAGAAAAGTAGTACAAGGAAAATGTAAGTTTTCTGCGGTTCCCAACTTCATTTCCAGGAACTTTCCTTTCAGCTTTAACTTCAAGTGTATTTTCCCCATTCTCCAACTAGTTGGGATTTTACAAAGATACAGTTAAAAAATAAAGCCCGCCTGCCAACTGCTTTGTGCTGCAGGATAAAGAGGAATTTCAGCCAACAGAAAGACAAGCAGATAAAAGAGTACAGACCAAATCACAACACACAAAGTGTCCACCCTGTTTCCACTACCCAAACACGCAACCTAAAACAGTCCCTCTTAAACATGTTAAGAGGAAAGGCTGCGGAGGAAGAAAGCTGTAATTACACAGCACAGACCCACACAAAACCCCGTCACGCTTGTCCAGCAGGTACGTACTTCTTTCCCCCTGACAGACAGCCCAGGATCTCCTCCTATTCTCCCTTTCAGATTGAGTTCACTTTCTCCGTGTCGACAGAGGTAGATTGACCGAGGAGTCACATGGATATTCATGAGGTAGTAGACAATCCGGCTCTGGATGTGATCCATCACTCTGTTCACAAGATAACTCCTTCCGACATCCATAATTTTAATGTAAGAAAGATCCCTTTCAGGAGGAAATAAAAGGGGGGAAAAAAAAAAAAAAAGAAATAAGATTCCACATAGTTTCTCTTAGCACGTACCACAGTCTTTCCACCCTCTCTTCTCATTACAAAACAAAGGGGCAACAAGCCAAAGAAATGAAAAAAATCCTCAAATACCCATGGAATATGCATTAGTCCTAAGAAACAATGCAATACTCCAAAGGTACAGGATGAACGCTATTCCTTTCACATAACTTTCTTTTCTGTTCCCTTTACTTGCACTTTGTCCAAATCTAGATCCCACTCTTGGCGAAATACAGCCCTCCCATTGAAAGAAGGATTCAGTGGAGTCACTGAATACACCACAGTTGCATAAGACATCCAGCTATTTTACAAGACCTGATATTTTTTTCCATGTTCCAAACACTTTCCCCCAGTGTCTGATTGCACCTTGGGCCAAAAGGCACAGTCACTATTTCCCCATTTCAGTTAATCCCTCCAGAAAAACTAGGGCATCACAAGGACCAGGGACGAGTCTGAAGCAAGACATTTTCTCAATCGCTCTATCAACTACATATTAATAGTACTGTAATTTACCCAACCACTACCTTCTCTCAGCATCAGACAGCTAATAATTTCAACTTTCACTACTTATTCTTTCTCATCTGAGCTATAATTTTAGAGTAGTCTCTAGTTTACAGAAGGAAAAGAGTCTAATAAGCTGAAAATAACTGTTATTGGTTTCTAGCGATGCATTTGAGACATCACACCACAATGAAACATGAAAACTTATACTAAAACCAAATGGAGATGATGAGAAACGAGCATCACCTCATCCCTGCTAGTGTTCTTTGGAGTTAATCATTACTATTCCAGCCAGGCACAACCATTAGGTCCATCACAGAAATTACACGGATGAACTGAGCCGACTGAAGCCGCTTCATGCTGCTTACACCCAATTACATTAAAATGCAGCTCAGCCCTCTCTGCAGCTCTGGTCCTGAAACAACCCAGGATCAGCTGGTATGACTGCAGCCCCAAATCCCACTCTGAAATCCTGGAATGTAGCAAGAGAAACAGGGCTCCTCCTCGTATGGTTCATCCCTACCTTACTTTCAAGAGTTCAAAGTCAATGAGAAACAGAAGAATGCTTTGGCATGAGGATGAATGACCCAGCTAGGACAGTTTGTCACAGTCCTGCATCTGCAGGGTAATTTGCAAGCACAAATAAATAAATTTAGAAAGTCACATTTTTAAGAGTGATGTGTTCATAATTAATCTTAACTATGCCAACCAATTAAGTTTTGGTTATAAATCACTCAAGTCTCCTCTACATACTAAAAAAACAAGTACTAACCAACCACCATAGCAAGTCTGGAATAATTCCTAAATGCTGGTTCTATCCCAGAAGAATCATACCATTCTCCAAGTGGGAAAATCAAAAAGAATATTGTCCCAGAGTAGACTTGTTAGCCAATTTTCCTCAAACAAGGAAGTTTCCAGGCTACACTCCCTGAGTCAACTCTAATTTGCCAAAGGAAAGAGAGCTTAAGCCGTTAAAAAACATGACTTGAAAGCCCTAATCCCCACTACAGGATGCTCTAACCCTTAAGAAAACGTGTTAATAATACTGGATCACCAGTTGTGATCACAGTATTGTTTCATCACTTACTTGTCCAGAGTCTCATCTAACGTCTCATATGAGTTCTTGTAGCACTCTATTCTTTTCATGAAGTCTTCTGTTGCTTCATCATTACTACAATCAACATAGTCAGGACTACCCAGCTTCACTTGCTGTTTAAAATAAAACCAGGAGAGTAGTACGTGAGTTTCTTTCCCTTTTTCACAGAAGTTTAAAGAAACAAGAAGGGAGAGAACACAACAAGAAGCTTTGCCTGCAAGTTAATTAAAATACTTGTAAAGCAAAAATAACTATTCTTCAGAGAAAATAAACTTCTGAGTTAGTAACATTCACATGGACAAGAAAATAAATGAAAACTGTTCCATAAATGGGAGCTAATGTGGGGGTTTTTTGCTATTGGAAGTTCTTACAACGTACTTCTAAATATACTGAGAGGTTAAAGCAAACTTTCCCCCATCACAATACTCACCACAATGTTTGCAGCAATGACCTCTGGATCGACACATACTGACTCCACAAAAAAAGTCTTCAGTCCAAAGGGAAGTCACATGAAGAGAAGGAAGGAAGAATACATTAAAATACCTCTGGAGACTAACACACGCAAGCAGCACATTGCCCACTTCCATGCTAAGGCCTTTTTAGCAGAGTCATATGGTAAACTTCCCTCCATTTACTCAGGAAGTTTCTCCAGACCCTCTCATCAGAAATTCCTGGCTGACCATCCCATGAAGCATCACTCTTTATACTCTTTTCCCCAACGATGCTTCCGAGTGGAAAAATTTTTCAGTGAGAAAAAAAAAAGTAGCATGGAAGGAGAAGAAATAAATGCAGAGGATGCATGTTCAGCCAAACAAAAAGCAACTAACGCTTCTGAAATAATACTTTAGGAGCCCCTCAGCTAATGGAGTAGCCTCCTTAAGCAGAGGTTTGTGTTTTGCTGTGTCAAAGGTTTATGGAGATGTTACGTTCAGAGGAAATGGATTTTTACTGGAGAACAGTTAAATGCAAAACAATCCTGGGCAGAAGGAAGAAAACCACAGAAAGTTTTTGGTTTGTACCGAACTAACACAGAATTCCTTCCATGTTTCTGCAGCAAAGATCTGAACTGCACAAAGAACCGTATTTTAAATAGTCCTTGCTGACAGGACACTCAGAACTGCAGGTCCAGGATGACAGATTTGAAGCCATAGCACAAAACAGCTTAGCTTATGAAAGATGAGGAAAATGAGGATTGGATGGCTTTTATTTCAGAAAAATTTTGGGGAACACAAAATGGATTATTGACTAAACATCTAAGAAGGATGTGCCTTGTGCTAATGCAGTTCTTAAAATTCAGAGTACAGATAAGGGCAAAATTACCCCTGCCTTACTTGTCCAGGCATTAGCTCAGAACTGCTTTGCTTCTGACTCACCTTATACCCATTTTCTTCACCAAATTTATAAATAGTTTCTCTACGTTCTCGAGTTGTGTTTGTAGCATCAAAGACCTAGGAATAAAAACAGGGAGAGAGAGAAAGGAATTAAAAAAGCATCATAGCCTGTTAGTGATAATAAAAATAAGGGTTCAAAGTCCCTCAATGTGAAGGAAAGCCATGGAAACACTTTCTCTTTCCTTTACCCCACCACATCAACATGCTCAGCAGAAAAGCAAAGACATTCCAACTTTATACATACTATTTTCTAAATACTAAAAAGAGTAATATTCAGAAAGCACTACTAGCTGAACACTGGATTTGAAAGGAGCAACCAGAATTTAAGCCTAACACATAAATACAGGACAGAATCTCCCTCCTGGTCTATTACCATCATTAAAATACTACTGCACAGGTTTTAACTTCTACTACACAAAAGAAGATGCTGCAATGAATCTGCTATTCAAAACGCAAGTGAAAATCTTTAAAGGGCAGAAGATCTGCAAGAGTTGTAAATCCTGCCCATGGATTACACGATCAATGGAGCCATGTTTCTAAGGACTTACATTTAGCTCTGAACATATCAGTGTTTCATCTAAGTACGAAGATTGCCAAAGCACAATGTCTCCCTTGTGTCTCCAGCAGAACTTACAGTTACAGTTAATGGTTCTCCCTGATTAGTTAATGAAAACACCAGAGTTGTGTCAGAAGTCTTAAGAAAAACATTACACAAATTAATCTGAATGAATATGCAATGACAATAGTTGAACAGCTGATGTTTTCCATCTCATTATTAAATACTCAGGTATGCATCAATTTATTATGATGATTCTCCTGCTCTCTTCAGAGATTTCTCATGCCAGTAACACAATTGCCAAGCAATACAGAGGACACTTTTTTGTTCAGCAAGTCTTTACCTTCCACTTGGAACACTGGACTATCAAATAGAAACAGAGGGGCAAGCAAAACATCAGATGTGTTTAACAGCACGTCATACAACATGGAGAGAAGGTGGACATTTTTCTTGCTGTTACCCTCTTCCTAGCTAACCCCTCAAATCAAAGGTAGCTGCTCAACGTGGCATCATCACCTTGAAATTAAGAGCTCCTTTTAGCAACAGGGCAGATCTAACGTACAAGTGCCAAAAAAAAAATGGATAAACTGAAGAGCTATTGGAATTACTCAGCCCGTGTATTATCCAGCAGGCACACGCTGTTAAGAACAGAAGCATCTCAAGAATGTGTCTTCAAAAAGAAACTCACAGCCACGTGCCCGTTTTCTTCACTGAGGTACTGCCGGACGTCATTCAGCGCTGCTAAGGCACACTGTCTTAAAAACAAGAGAGAGTAAGAGTCAAATAATAGCTAAAGTCATTTTATTAATGCTTTTGTGCCCTGCAAATGTCAGACAATTTACCTCAAAAGCACAGTCCCCCTCCAAGCATGGGGAAAAGCAACCAAGGACAACCAAGCCATACCAAGGAAACACGGTCACGTCATCTTGTCCCTCTGTGTAACTGAGACAACTTTACATCACCACAGAACACCCACCAGCTTTGCTGACCAGGATAAACTTTCACTGATCTGAAGTAACATCACTGAATCACCCCTTCAACCGTATTCTTTTCCCAATTAGCTATTCAGATATTTGCTTCTTAATTTGGTTCCCAAAGAGGGGGGAAATATAAATAAAATAAGCCAACTTAAGGCTCTTATCTTGTGGCCCTAAGTTAACGTGAAGAGACAACTATTTTTCACCAATCTACTTCTGTTTCTGTGTGAAACAGAGAGTAAAACAAAGTCAGCATCAAGTATTAGGGTGAAAAAAACATCCCATTGCAGTCACCAACCCAGTGTAATTAATGCTGGAGGTAGTTAAGGACATAAACACCAAAAAACCCCATCCCTACATACTTTACACTTGTGTTAAATCTGAGCAAGAACACATTCACTTGCAACTTTCCTATGCCCCCAGAATTAGTATTATCTTCAAAGTCCATTATGATTCCTAACACATCAATAATGCCGGAGGGCAACATTAACATTGTACAGGATTTACTTGTTAGTAGAACAAAGTCCCATTTATTTCCAGTAAGTGCAGTCTCTTTGCAGTACCGACATAAAAGCCTGACCATTTCAACAGCCCTTCTATGCATTACTCCTCGATTTTGACTTCCAGACTGAGACTCATAACTCTTGTATTTTACCACATTCTGCATGCACAGCTTTATCTTAAAAGAGAAATGAAGGCTTTCCAATCCTGACAGTATTTCCACATTAGCACATTTAATAGATGTCAGGAGCTGAGATTCAACAGTCAAACCTCCACTGAATAAATATAAACCCTTTTTACTCATTGCTAAGCAGGCAGATTAGCTCACACAGCCCTTTTCATGTTATGTCCCTCACCATTTAGTCTAAGAGGTGACAACGAGGCACGTTAAAAGGTTTGGTTCTACCTGTGAGCAAAAGATAGTGGCTTGCAAGGCTAATGCCCCTCTCAAAGCTACTCCTCAGTCCCAAAGGATTAGGAGGTTCTTATGCAAGTCGTTCTATTTGGCATTAGCAGCACTCAGTGCTGCTGAGAGGGAAATGGAAGGGGAGGAACAGCCACAAAACAGCCGCAAAAGAAAGTCCAGACATTTTTGGTGCTTGAGCCGAAGCCAAACTAAGAACAAAACAGTCCATATTTTAAGTACCCTAAATTAAAATATATTTCCATTCCTCTCAAATTTCTGTTGCTTCTCATTCCGTGCTGCACACTCTTAAATGCTTTCGTGAACATACTAAAAAGCACAGTGAATGCTGAATTAAAATCAAGACGCCTTTCTCGTCATCTAACCTTTCTTCTCAAGGTCTGTCTCTACATTAAAGCACAGCCTCTTTCCATATGGGGAGAGACTCAGATGCTTCACGTGGACACAGATGTTCACAGTGGTTCTGACCTTGCTGTGCACAGCATTAGCAAAACATGGCAATTTTTGAAGCAGTGCATTGACTGACTGCATGAGGCACCTGCACGGTGGACAAAAAAGACAGTTTCAGGGAGAAAATTAGAGGGTTTGATTCCCGCTCATTTGAACAGGCAACGACAAATCCGTTCAAAGTGCTCCAGCTGAAAAATTCCAGTATGCAAACCAAAAAGAAAAGCAGTTATGTGGCTTTTTTTCCTCTTTGTTTTATGATCAAAAAAAAAAAAAAACTTAAGAGTAAGGAGCCAATTTAATATCTTAAAGTTAAATCACANAGTCACATCCATTAACTGATACCTTAAAAAAAGGTAGGAAAAGAAGTAACCATCTGCTGAAGTTGTTTTGTTTTGAGTGAAAATATCCTAGAATATCTACAGGAATAACAGTAGTCATAGCCTACTGAAAGGTGAAAAGGAATCATAAAGCAATCAACCTTCTCTCCATTTTTGGTGCTTGAGATTAAACAACCAACAAAAAAAAATACCCCAAATTTTAATCAGCCTAAATAAATCACTTTTCCAGCTTCTCTAGAATTTCTCCTCCTTGTCATTTCATGCTGCAGTCTCCCTAAGGGTCTTCTTAAGCATACAAAAATGCAACTTAAATCCACCTCTACGAGCAAACTACACAGGACATCATTTTAATACAATTAAGTGTTGTGTACCAAACACAATCAAGACTTACTTCCTGATTTTCAAGCCTTCTTCGTTGTCAGGCAGGAAGAATTCAAAGGATTTATACTTTTTCACCAAATCTCGACGATACTGACCGACATTAAATTCTGCCAAGAGGAAACCAGGGTTAGTGGGAACTAACAACAGCCACGGAAAAAGGACAAAAGTCATGACAACTTCGCAACCAAACCACCTGCAAGGATAAAATAACTTAGCAGGTATGAAGTTAACATATCGTACAACTTCTTGTGTTTTGAGGGGGTTTGAATACAAAGACAACAATAAATCATGGAAATGGCTGAAGAACGTTTGGGCTGCAGGTAGTTTCAGTGGAGTGACTTGGCCATACTGAAGTGCCTCTGCCAGTTTGCCTGGACAACAAAAAGAAACTGTTTTCCTCCCTTACAAGGGTTACTCAAAGTCTGCGAAGGGCTACTAATGATTACTAGCATTAATGATTACTAATAATTATGATCACTAGCTTTTTCTGCTGTTTATATACACAGTTAAACAGTATTCTTGCAACACTTCCCCAAACTTAGAGCCCTTCTTTAAACAAGGAAAGAGTTCTCAATAGAACTAACCAATCTTGCTTCTGGATAAACAAAACTTTGAATTCAAGTAGTGGAAACATGTTTTCAGAACCCCACTCAAATACTTCTATTCCTTAAGGATTAGTACATCCTATTTCACAACCCCTGTTCCATTTATTTAAAAAAAAAAAAAAAACAACCTTACACTGTAAAAACAAAAAAACAAAAACATTAAAAAAAAAATCAGCATTAAGTATGGAACACAATCTTACTGTGATCTCTAACAGTGCTCCAAGAAAACTATTCCTTGGGCAAAGGTCCATAAGGTTCATGGCCATACATGTGTCACAATATTGGGTATGGGATTAGGGCAAGACAGTTCTGTTTTGCTACAGAGCAGACAATGACACTGAACCCTAATTAATTCATTCAAAGGCTCTGAAAGTAGGTCTCTGAAATGCAATTAATGTTTCAGTTGTTTCTGACCCATAGCTTTTCTTTTTTCTGTTGAACTACAAAGCCTTTTTTTTTTTTTTTAAACAGTAGATCACACTGAAGTATTCTGTTTGAGAAGCTGCCAAGGTACAGCTATTTGGCAGACTTCACTTCTGGAAAGAGGAAAAGAAGCAACAGACACAACTGTGGAGTTGTAATTAAAAAAAAAATAGAATAAAACAGTTTAAGAACCAGCTGCTGTATACAGATTGCTGCTGGGACTGGGGGCAGAGGAAAAAGATACAAATATTGCTTATTTCCCCAAAAGTCAAATTTTGTTTGAATTCATCAATGTTGATGGAATTTTTCATGGCCAACTGCATGACATGGATTATAGAACAATCCAGGTTATTCAGTGATGGTTTTAACAAGCACTGGTCACACTGGCTACATGAAAAGGTGGGTCCTGGTAAGAAAAACAGAAGATGCAAGAAGATCGGATGGCCAGTGTTGTCAGGCAATAGACCTTTAAAAATCAAAAGTGATGAATTTTGTAAGAAGGAACAGTTATTGCAAGAGTGTCCTGCACAGCAAAGGAGGAGTGCTATCTAGTGGGACAATCTTTTGCCCTTATTATTAGCTTCCATCCCTATGGAAAAAGTTCCCAGAGTTAACGGGTATCACAACTACCACAGCGCCACAACTATTCAAAAAAGCTTCCAAGGTTTAGCATCTAAAAACCACATTGCAACACAATTCTATTCAGGCATCTATTTGACCTCAGTCCCTACAAAAGCCCAGTCAAAAGTCCTCTGTATTTTTAACCATTTCACATTCTAAACAATAGAGGATTTTGGAAGGAAGAAAACACAGAACTGATGGCTGAAACAACTCAACTGACACCAACCCTGGGCTATTTACCTCCACCTTCTGCTCTTGAGCTCTCCAGCTGGCTTAACGTTACATGGAAAGATGGCATTTATCTTTTCCTCTGGTTTACACAACCTCCTAATTCGAACCATCTGTCTCAGAGAACAAGAACACTCCCTAAATTAAGCACACACTAATTTTAAGACATTAAGAGCCAAAGGGTAACAGATGTCAGGGCTACTAGATACTGATCCTGTATTGATTCAGTCCCATCAGCTGGAAGCATTAGGCAGCGTGTCATCTATTCCCTCTGTCAGGCACTGAGGGGTTTTACATTGATTTCAACTTCTGTACAATTGCATCATTGAAGACACAAACAGGAAGGCTCTGTGGTTTTCCAAGAAAATCCCAAGTCATCCTTTCTAACAAAGACAAACAGTAATCAGTAACCTAGGATGGAAGCTCATATGGCAACTTAATGTGGTATATTTTTTTAATTATGCAGCAGTGCTCTAGTTTTCACTAAGCACGTGTGCATGTGTTTTCTGATGTGCTGCTCACCATAGCTCACAGACCCTTTCCTTTAACTGAGGCAAACCACACCTACCCATTTTACTGTATTTGGGATATATTCAACCAAGCATGAGCCAGATGTGGACAGTATCTTGTTTGTTGTCCACAATACTGGACTTCTGCTGTTCAAAGTTCACACGGTGAACTGCTCTACACAGTGGCATATAAACATAACTACATAAATTTAGGTTAAATGTGTATCTAACATACAAGCATAATTATATCACATATATTTTATCTGCTTGGATATAGGCTAAACTAGTTAGACTGTTACTCCATTTCAGCCTAACAGATAAAACCGAACGCTCCAAGTATCTGATACTGCCCATCAGAAGGGTTAAACTGTGTGAAAACAGTCAAACTTATCACGAAGTGACAATTTAAATCCTGTAAACATCCTGTAAATTCTCACACTTAAACAACATAATATACCCTCCATAATGTCTCTCCTAAATAAAGCACATCAGGCAAGTTTCTAAAACCTTAAGAAAACACCAACTCAAAAGCTGTACCCTAGAATCAAAAGGCAGCTTAAATATAGGTCAGAACTCTTCATCTTGACTTCTTAGAGCTACTAGGAAATACATCTCTAAATATCCAGCCAAAACTTCAGTATGATCTCATATGTTTAATGTTATTTAAATGATTAACTAGGCACAACTATAAAGCTACCATTACTGCACTGGACACAGGATCACACAACACTAAAACTGTCTTTCTATTCGACAGAGCCAGAGGAGAAGGCAAGGGGGGATGGCTGCTCAGAACCTCAAATGGATTTAGGTCTTGTTTACTTGCCATTCTGGGCCCACAAGATACCACAGGAACCCAGGAATGAGGCAGGACAGCCAGGCCCTTGGACAGCCAACCTGAGCTGTCATTTCCTGCTCAGAACACTGATATAAATCCTTAAGAGAGAGATAACAAGTGGCAAGTGGCTGCCTCAGTTCCTTGGGCTCTTAATATTTACACAAAAACCTGTAAGTCATTCCACAAATGCAGTCAAACAAAGAAGCAGACAGAGAATTACACATGGCACAAAGTTCACAGAGGAAAAAAAAGACGGAGAAGTCGGAAGTTTAATCCAGAAGTGCTGACTGCTCAACTGCTTGTAAACAAGATTCCTTTTCACCCACATAAAGAATGGGGAAGGAATAGCAGGGGAAAAAAAGTAAATAAACCAAAATACAGGGCAGTGGTAAGGAATAAGGGAAGAAGGAGCTGATTTAGGCACCTGGCAGAACAAGGAGGTAAATAAAGTCACCAGAACTTGGTTAACACTTAAACGGGACAGAGAGCCTGTGTATGTCATTGTTTAAAAATACAAAAGCAGGATTTTAAGTAGTCAATGTTAGCAACAAAATTACTGGAAATCGGGTTTATAAAACACCTAATGCCTGCCCTGCCCTTCTGATGTAAACAGAAGTAAACCCATCACCTTTTGTAGGCACTCCAATCCAATTTAAATAGCGCGTCAGCTTCTTCGAGATGTACGTTTTTCCTCTTGCTGGGAGACCCACCATGACAATCAGAGTAGGGCAATTGGTCATACATACTGGAACAGAAACACAGAAAACTCGGATTTACCACTAACATCCCCACAAAGCAAAGGCTCGTACTGCAGTGGAAACATTGCTGCAATAATTACTCCCCGTGTGCTCTCTGAGAAGTGACCATCCAAGCAGCTCATGCTCTGTGCCTCACCATCCCAGGGGATTCTACAACAGTACAGTGGACCTAACCAGGCTTCTTATGCTGTGCTGAATTTTGGAAGGGCGAGTCAGTGGTAGAGGAGTGAGTGGACATGTGAGCTGTATACAGGCAGGAAACAAGAAATCTACATATTTGCATACAAAAAATAAGGACACTGACATCTCATCCCCCTGTGCACCTCAGTTCAGCGCTTGCGTTGAAAGGGAACAGGAAGGTGTAGGCAATTATTAGTTAGTTTTTATATCTCTAAGACAAAACATCAACACTGCTCAACTTTTTCTTGCTTTTGAGCAAAACAAGCCTGACAAATGCACCTTAATACTTTATAGTAAAACAGGGTATTCACTATTTATTATTTCTCTTTTAAATATTATTATCAACAAAAATCTCTCTTAAGCAGAGCTCATTTTGGCTGTTACTGGGAATAAAGCACAAGTATTCTCCACAATCAAATACAATAATCTGATATAGATATATGTATAAAAACACTCATAATCAGAGTGTTGAATTTAAAAAACCCAACAGCATAGGAAGTTGAAAGAATTATATGTATCAACTGAAAACCTTGAGGCGTTTCCTTTCAAATGACAAGTTTTTGAACATTTTGACGGCACAACATTAAGGATACCTTGCATGAATCTACCACAGCTACAAGGAACTGCCTAAAAAGAAAGCAGATATTAAAAGTGATGCAAAGATACCACCAGCTCCCTCAACCCCCTATTTTTAAGGGAATTAATTTCTACACAGTCCACACGTGTATCAATTTCCTCAGTGACGTCCGTTCACTCCAAAAGATTAAATCTCAGTGTTTATCTCTAAGGCACAACTAAAATGTTGTACAAAGCACTGTGACTGCCCAAGATTCTCAAATCTTGGGATTGACAAAGTCCCATCTCACAAAGTCACCTGCACAAAAAATAAATTGGAAATAGCCAAGTGATTAGCAAAGGCAGACGTGCTTTCCTAAAATACTCATTGAAAAGAAAAACAAAAAATTAAACACCACAAAACCAAAACCAAACCCGTTAAAATTTCAGCACTCTTCATGAGAGAGGAGACAACGTGGTACCCAACCTCAAAGCCATGAAACAGTCGGTTACTCCATGAATTGAGAGTTACAGGGACCTAAATGTAAAGCAAAACAGATCCATCCAAACACGTCCCAGCCTCCGGAAGGGCACTGATAAAAGCCCTAAGGTCAGTTCCTCTCTGCAGAAGCCTATAAACAAGAAGGATAATATTTTCTTGTCCCTTTTCCTCTTTGTCGTAAGTTCAGGTTGTGAACCCGCTCTCCAAGAGGGGAAAGGAAGTCTCTGGCAAAACAAAGTCTATGAGGTGCCAATGGTACAGCCCTTACTAAGCTTAACAGCTTTGCTTCCAGTTTTAAGGACAGTAAAATATTGAGATGAGACAAAACCCTGAGCCCCTAGAAATTTTAAAAGAAGACATTGCTCTTCAAAGCCAGTTTGAAGGGTTCTTCACCTAGCTTGAGTTCTGAACAATTTTTCAACATAAGCAGTGAATTAAGAGCTGCAAAAGACAAACCAGGATCTGTATAGAAAGGCTCTGTGCACACCCTCAGGTCCTCCTGTTCTGCAAAGAACTGTGCTAAAACAGGCTTTTCTACCCATTCCAGACAGAATTTACCAACTAACACTATATCAAGAGCACCTCTTTTTTTTTTTTTTTTTTCCTTCAGCCACACAAATTTAACCTTCTCACAGAACATTTGTCTTCTGGTAATGTAACGAGAAACCTGTACTGGAGCTAAACTAAGGGCTGGGAAGCCACCATGAAGAGATCTGCAACACACTTAAATACTCGCTTCACAGATTACACCAACAACTACTTTCTAAATTAAGTCCTACTGCCTACAGGGGTTTGTAATAGATCTCCTCACCGAGCAGCAAACCCGATCAACACAACATGCACAAGAGATGTTTCCTCCCATTGCCAAGCAGTCAGTGTGCCAGCTTGGCATCACTTCCATTTTTACACAAATTTTTATAAAAATTTCTTCAAAGGGAGTACAACACTAGCAAATTGGCCTTTACTGGAGCCCTCTGTGTCTCGTTTAACATGCACATCTCATCTGTTACTCCGATTGCTCTGTGCACCACTGTCTGGTGGGTAGCCAGATAATTCCCTTGGTTTCTGCTTTATCCCAATCAAACAAGTGGCAATCCTGTTGTGACCAGGTGCCAGGCTAATTGGGAGTGCTTTTCCTCTACAGATACCTGTAAGACGGATGCCTTCCACACCAAAAGGAGGAATACCACTGAACCCAATGATCCCAAATACTCTGCTTTTACATAATGCCATAGCCCTGTGAACAACACCACACAGCACACGGTGCTACAGAACATTCCACCCATTAGTGCTTGTCTTTAATGAGAAGATGAATGTTCACAATCTAAAATTCAGGGCACTAGAAAATGTTTAATGTTCTGGTTTAGATGGCCACCATGCAGTCCAGTATCACCTACACAGGGGGCACTTAGTGACAAACACACCTACGCACTTTGAAGTAGAAGCCAAAGGTACCTGTGCTGGCCAAAAGAGATGTTAACAGCAAAATGACAGGACTAAAACCAAAAGCAAAAAAGTAGGTATCTTATTTTTTCTGTACCTCAGTGTAGCATCCTCAACAACACACTTAAGACTCCGCACAGCAGACACATGTTTATTTTCTTCCTTATAATCCTGTTTGTTCATCAGATCAATAAAAAAGTCAAGACCAGAACAAAATGCAACATTCTGAGGATGTACCAAATACTCAACATTTTTTTTAAAATTAATTATCTTTCACTTTATCTGACTAAGCCACAGCTTTGTCAACAAAGTGTTGCCAACACTCACTGCAGGTGGGGAGGAACATTCATTCTAGTGACAGTATTTTAAATGGCAATGTCTCATGAATTACACTTTCCCCTGAAGAAATGTAAGCAAGATTACAATGAGGAAGTGGACTGATAAAAACACCCAAGCATATCCACAAGGTACATACATCTAACATATATGCTATGTATATTGGTTTCCCAATGGCACAATGCTCAGTTCCCCTCTTCACACCACTTCACCACCGTTCACTTTATATGAAAAACAATTTACAGACCAAAAGTAGTTCTAGAGGTGAAAGTTGCAGAGCCAAGGCAGACTCCTAAGGACAGCTTTCTCTCTATTCCTTATTGCTGGATTGTCTGGCTTACCTCCAGCAATATCTCTACACAATCTGGTTTCCAGAAAACAAGCTCATTTTTTAACACTTCTTGACATATGTAGCTCCTAAGGCTTTCCAACAGCCCCAACCTGTGGATGTGCCATCAACTCTAATTTTGCTAGAGGAACACACACTCAGAACAGCACACCAAAAACTTAGGAGTTGCACGCTATCAGTTGCTAAAGATGCTCTAAGACTTTACTCAGTTTTTTCTTTAAAATAGACGTTTGTAATATACACATGTAAGACTGCATGTTTATAAACAGCATCACCAAAAATAAATCCATGCTGTATTCCCTCACTTAGAGGGAATAAAACACAAAAAACACACCCAAAATACCAGTCAGTGAGGGAAAATGGCCAAACGGTGAAGTGCATTAAACTGAAGTGTTGCAACCGAAGCAAAGTCATTATCCCAGTTTAAAATTCCTTATACATTAGTGAGCAACACAGCAAGGTGCAGCTCAAGTGTAAAATTATGACTGCCTACCCTTCTGAAGTTTAAGGCTTAACACTGAAGCAAAGAAGAAATTACATGCTTATTTCTTACCTCTTGGACTCTATTGTGAAATAATGCAAATGGAAAAGAAGGTTGTGAAACCAAACTGGGACATGGAGCAATCTCCATCAGCTGTGCAGCATTTCATCAGCCCTCAAAACTCTCATGATCTTGTGAAATCAGAGACAAGGGCTGGTATTTTTCAAGTTCACCTACTACCAAACATATTATCGGGTGTCCCTTCCTTTCACCTAAAATTAGATTTTGTCTATTCCTTATCTGTGTTAAATTTTTAAAGTCAGCTTTTAAGGACAGATGCTTTTTGTATCAGCTGTTGCAATTAGCGCTCTGAAGCTTACCAAGGATTCCTGTTGTTTCTACAGCCTTTGATTCAAGGCCTGTTCTCCAAAATCCTTGTACTATTTAGAGGCTCATACAAAAATATCTTTGACTATAAGCCAACACAACCACCCTTCCAAATAAGGTTAGCCCTACATGTTTTCCCCATCACTTATCCACTTTAACCACTGCTAATCCATTGTCTCCTTTTGATCAAAGATGACTTCCAGTCACCCTGCTTTGCATCCCACAGGGATGACTTCCCCATCCTGCTGCTCTTCCTGAACAGCATCTCCTCCCCATATCTTAGAAGTGCATTACCTTCCAATTTGTCCCTCCTCTTCTTGTCCAAACCTCCAGTTTCTAACATCACCTTGGGTACAAGCGATTCAGAATTCATATTTGTCCTCCAGCCATCCATGCCACCAGCTGCTCCTGGCAGCTCTGTCGTCCACTTCCTTGGAGTAACCATTTGCTTCCTACAGCTTTGAGGCCAACAGTGACAGCCCCATCACACATCCTGATTCCCAGGCTGTGCTGGGTGTTGTCCTCACCTCATTCCCTCTCCATCTTCAGTTCCTAGGGTTGGGAGCACAAATACACACAAGCAGCGTGTGCTCAAAGGGTAGAGTTCCTTAGAGCAGAGGTAATAATTTGATACTTTCAAATTATGTACGTTCCTACTGCAGTACAAACAGCAAATGACAATTATTAGAATGACCAAACTCCTGCAGCTGTAGGGAAACAAAGCCATTAACTGTAGAGGGGGTGAAAAATGTTTAACCACAGGAAATTCACTATTTATAAACGTCCTCTTCTAGACTCTCAAAACAACTTTCACTACAGAATACTTTCCTATTTATTTTTTATGTCCATATTTGTAGCCCATTGCTTGATTCAGAGCTTGAAGCAGTGTGACATCCAATGCCAAGAGTAGCTTTAATGCAACCTATTTACAGACAAAACTTACCACAAAAGACCCCAGAAGGCAAGTGGCAGTTATTAATAAAAATATGCACTTCTACTGCCCACCAGTCTGACTTTGAAAGGTCTTCAGAACAGTTACCCTCGTTGGACTGGTGTCACCAGCTGTAAAAGCTGTCTGCTCAGTAGGCTGCACACGGACACAACTCCTCCTCCAAGACCTTTTAATGCACACACTAAAAGAACTGGCTCTTCAAAGCCCCATGACAGCTAAACCCTGGCACAGCTCACCAGATTTCTTCTTCCCCAGACAACTGCAGTTGCTACAACTTTTAGAAAATCACACTAAAACCAGCTAAAATGGGTAAGTCCCTCTGAAGATGGATCTGTGAGAACTCAACTGGAAGTGTGTATGATTCTGCTCACCCACCTTTGAGAAAGATAAAGACTAAAGGTGGTGTATGAATGAGAAAATAAAAAACCCAACCAAAGGAGACTGAAGATCTTGTTTAGCAGAGAAACTGAGAAGACAGAGTGACAAACTTCACTTCTTCCACTGGAAAGCTACACTTGAGGACAACAAATCCACTTCCACCTTGAGCTCGTAATTTTGGAGTATTAACATCTGACAGAGTTACCTATAGCAGCAGAGATCTGGAACTGGTCAACCCAACACTGCCCCACATCACCCAGTCTGCACAGTCCATCCTGAGCTGTCACAGCACAGCTACAGCACCCGCAGGCCGTGCTCACCAGAACATGGAGCCATCTAAGATACATGGAAATCTGAGGGTAAAGGACTCTGCAACACCCTTGCATGGGGAAAATTACAAAGTGTTCTCAGTTTCCTGAGACAAGACAGATGGTTTTATCTAGGAAGAGTAAGTTCTGCTCCTCTCCAGGCTGTTTGTAATTCTTATGTATCACAAATGACTGCAGGCATGTTATGGGTAGAGCTGCAAGGGCAAATGCGTACAAAAGGATTAAGAAAAAAAAATTCCATGTCTGTTTTTCTAGCAAAAGGATTTTTAAATTATAATGGGTCTTAGGCATTAAACTTACAGAATGCTACAAAAACCACACAGGTATTTGAATTTTTTTCAAGTTATAGTCAAGAGAAGCTAAATAATTCTGCCAAGACAACTCTGTACATCACCAGATTACACAGGACCAATATGCAATTTTGTTCTTGGGGTTTACTTTTTTGTAAAACAGTTCCTGTGTCAAAGTTCTAACAAATGCTACTCTGTTTGGAAAAGAGATGCCACATGAAGGCTAAAATTAAGCCTTCTCTTTAGTGTGTTTACAAAAGCACTTGATAACGTTTTCTGACCCTTTTCCTATTTCAGCACTCATCCCCTCTTAACCTACTGTGTTTCAGATTCTGGAGTAATTTAGTTCCCACAGAAACACATGCGAGCTTGCCTAGCACACAGTGATAAAGTTTGGGGTTTTTTTTCTTTATTTAAAGCAAGGGCTGGACCAAAGACAGAGCCAAGAGAGAGCCAAGGCTGCAGCCCATGGACTCCTGCCACACCGGCAGAGCCTCAGCTCTGTCAGCGCAGCCTCTTTGCATGACAAATAAAAACAATTCCACACGACAAAGCCCCTTTTGTCCGTGAAACCGCCGTGTACTGGACCTCAGTTACTTAAGTAACTGGACCTTACTTAAGTAAGGGGGGGAGAAAGAAAGACAGAGGAAAAGAAACAACCTGCGAGGCAAAGTTTGTTAATGAACTATGGTTTACAAACGCCACAGCCAAAGACCCAGAAGGCTGATGACTTGGTTGGCTGCTCCTCAAAATATGGGAAGTTATTAACTCATAGAACAGATGGGCAGATACAGCATCGGCCTTGAAGGAGAAAAAAAAAAAAAAAAAGGCAAAAAACCCAACAACAAAACAAGAACACAGTGACATTTTTAGGCCTCTCTCCAAGAAGAAGACACTCTGAAGAATATAAACGCTCCCTGGAACCAGAGCGCCTAAGAAACAACCAAAACGGCAACAAAAGCTACTAGAAAACATTTTCTTCCCATCCAGCTGAGCTTCCCTTGCCTTCCGCTGGGCACAGATCCAGGGATTCGACCCTCCACGGGGGTGGGGGGGGAAGGACCGCGACAGACCCCGGCGGGTCACCGACCCCTTCGCGCCTGAGCCGGGGGGCGGCTGCGGGCCAGCAGCCCCGGGGAGGGTCTCAGCGGGTCCCCGCTCGCCCTCCGCGGCCCTGCCCAGGGGGTCCCGCTGACAGCCGCCCCCCGCGCCCCCGCCCCGCTCACCGCCGCGCTGGGCGCTGTGCCCCGCGGGCAGCCCGTTGTCGTAGGGCTCCCACGTCTTCTGCAGCGGGTTCTGCGTGAGCTCCCGCGCCGGCGACGCCGCCGCCATCCTCGGCCGCTCCCGGCTCCCTCTGC
>VXAY01002253.1:503988-518945 GCA_013399855.1 Oxyruncus cristatus
AAAAAAAAAAAAAGCTACTGACAAATGGCCCTGGAAAGCTCCTGTGCTGCAGCGAGAGCGGTGGTTTGGCTAAACCGACAGCCAGCTGTCGCCTTCCCACATCACCTTTGTCAGCTTTACAGCTGCGGGAAACCCAGTTCATTGAACTGGGCTGAGCCAAGTCCTAAAAAAGCTCAATATTTCATTGTTACGTATATCTCAATGTATTTTACAGCAGACAAATGCAATGCACTGAAAATATGGTAGTGAGGTGCAACAGACCTTTTCATTATTAATCACTCCATTATTATGACACTGGCCTAAACACAAATGAAGGCCAGTACATACCTTTTTTTAATACTAACCAGATTCTGAGCACTTGAGGATCATTTTCAGTTTTTCTATTCTATTACAAGCTAAAATGTACCTTTCTGAATAACAAAAAGCCAGTTTTCAGAGGCATTTGGCAAGACAGCCCCAGGAGAATCAGCACTGTTTTTCCAAAACCATGTTTGTTTGACCTGCCCTTCCCTTCCCTCTGATCAGTTTTTCTCTTCTCTCCAAGACTGATGACTGTTTTTCCACTGTAGGTGCCTGCACTATATTTTTATCCGAGATTTTTTTCCTGATTTTGCTTGGAGGTGACAGCTGAAGTAGGGATTGGCAGAGGGGTCAGGGGAGTCACATTACAAGGGTCAGAAAAGTAGGAGCAGAGTGAGGGAGTTTATTAATGCTTAAGAGCTTCTTGGTTTCTTCTGTTACATATGCATTCAATTCCAACAGTTGCCAAAAGAGGTGTGAGCAGGAAAGTTCAATCTGTGTTCCAGGTTAATCCCAGAAGCCTGTGTCCTGTGCACGCACAGGACGTTGCAACAAGCAGATGACAGACTCCAGGGTAGAGTCCAGCAGTGGGATGTATCCACCTCACCCTCCTGGTCCCAGCAAGGCATGCCAGCACCAGGATCCTGCAGCTTTCCTAACACTGCCTCCAGTAAAGCCAGGCGAGTCCACAACAGATGTAATATTACCAGAAAGGAGAGATTAACAGGAATGGCAATTTATAAACCACACTTCTCAGGCTTGTTTCACATTAAATACAAAACATATGAAATCCTTCCAGTCTCCAGAAACAAAGTTTGTACTTCCTTCCTGGAAATCCCCGCCCTGCACTAAAACTGAAACTCTACTCACACACCTGCCTCGCAGCCAAGAACATTGGCCTGATGTTGTTCATACAAGAACAGCATTCCTCTGAGGTCCACAGGGTGAATGACCGCATTTTGAAGTCTCTCCTCAAAGCACCAGGCACACTGTCAGTGAATTCTCTTCTCACTCAGGCAGATTTAAATCAGTTGCACCTGTACAAAACTTCAGTAAGAGTTTGTTCCAGGTGTCTGCAATGACATTAGAGGTGTGCATGTACACCTGCTAGACTCTGGTTTTATGAGGTAAAGATTTCAGCTTGGCTGATGACAAGCTTATGTGATTTTGTTGGTCAAACTTATCCAAGGGTTAGCTGCTTTATGTCTTGTTTTTATAACCTTGGTGCAGTAATGGGAGAAAGCAAATACAGAAATCTTGTGCCACTCCTGAGGTCTTGTTTCAAAACATGGCTTACATGGACACTACATTCAATTTCTGGAAAAAGACAGAACAAAAACATTGCTCATTAGATTCCCAATAAATGATAGAAATCACTGTCTGCACAACCTCGTAGTCATCAGACCCTGTCCTAACGCAAAGGCTTGAGGGGTGAAGCAGGTGAAGAGCTGGAGACCCAGCTTTGTTTGCTACAGGGAAACCACAAACAAGCCTTTACTCCTGGAAAGGCTTCTACACAAAGCTTCTGCTCCCAGGGCCATGCCAAGCAGAAAGCTTTCCTGAGAAACCACCTCTTTGCAGAGGCAAAAAACATCGAGAGGAAAGGCAGTCTTGGAAAATGAACTGCTGCACAGAAGTAATGTGTTGGAGCCAAGTGACAGAGTTACTCTCTGGAAACAACTGACTGACAACACAAGAAACTCGGGGTTTAATGCACAGAGAGAGTGGTAATTATTAAGAGACAGGGAGAAACAACAGAGACTGAACCAAGGCTTCTGTGTGATCCTACACAAACCCTACTTATATCTGTAAACACACGGTATCACACAGTAGCCATATAATCCAAGTTTCACAATACACCCAAGTTACTTCATGTATCTCGATTCCCTACTAAAGACATCACTTTATAGTCTGACAGCCCATAAAACATCCATAAATCACCCGACATCTCTTCCTCCCATCTTTCCACCATCGCTCCGGCAGCACACGCTCGCCACTTGGAACAAGGGAAAGAAGACTTTCCAGTCTTCAGGTGCCCACGCCCTCACCACACCGAGCGGAAAAACCCATTCCCGAGCCCCTGTGCATCACAAAGGATCCAGGAGAGCTCAGTGATCCAAGAGAGCTCAGTGACACCAGTAAGGGACGAGTGGGCACAGCACCAGAGGTGGGTCAGCATCAAGTGGGGGGGTTCTGCGGAACCTGAGCGCTGCTGCGGCTACTCCCCCATCACCGAGCACACCCGCGGGTGCCGCTGGAGGCCGCGCTTGGCCCGGGGACACCCCGCGGGAATTTGGGAACAGCCCGCGGATCCCGCAGTTCTCGGGACCGGCGCCAGGCGGAGCCCCGGCCCCTCCCGCGGGCGCTGCGGCTGCAGGAGCCCCCCGGCGGCGGCTGCGGGCACTGCACCGCCCTCGGCACCGCCGCGGGGACACGGGGACCGGAGAGGGGACGGCGCCGGCTGTGCCCGTGCCGGGGCAGCAGGTGCTGCCGCGGGGTCAGAACTGGTCGAGCCGCAGCAGATGGTTTCCAGTTCTCCGGGAAAAATTAGGTAATTCCCTGTTGTATTTCAGAAACGTACAGCCAAGCGATGCCGGGATCACCGTGACGGGAAATAGCAAAGCCCCGCAGAAGTAAAATACACCGGGACTTGGCTTTTAATCCCCCACGGTTACAGAAAATTACAGGGAAGAAAAATTCATCTACAGATCATGAGTTATTTCCTCACACAAATGGAAAAAAAAATACTGGGGGGGAGGGGGAAGGGAGGGTAGTCCACATTCAGTCCTAAATATGCCCATTCCTTTCAGATATTAATCACCAACAAATTATATTTCATCATCAACCTACTAGTTCAATTTCTCTAAAGTAATTCTCCTTCCACTACATCATGAGGTATATTTTTTCATGCCCACATTCTCAGTTGCTGACTCTGAGAAAACCAATACATAAACAACTGGCAAGAGATAGCTGGGAAAAACCTAAATCCAAACACTCTCTACTGCAACTGGCAGGTTACTGCTTTAGTCAGAAGTGACAAACAGGAATTAGTTTAAATGATCCCATCTTAAAATTTGTATCTGCGTTTTCTACATATGGCAATAGTGAGAGGAGGACAGATCAGAGGTAGGGTCCTTACCCCCCTTTAAGAAGGTACAGAGACAGGGCTGTGTGCTCCCCAACTTACAACTACTCCAAAAGACATGAGCCACACAGCACAGCACCAGTCTTGTTTCAGCACAATTTTAAGGAGGCACAGAGGAACACAGCATTTGCAAAAATCATTACCTATGGCTGTTATTCAAGAAATACAGACACACACCAGCACAGCCTTTAGCATACACATACCTCATATATCCAGCTTTGACACCCAGCCAATGCTCCTTGATTTCACATGGATTAGCTGGCTCTGACCAGCTAACTGGCAGCCTGCTACACCGCACCACAGTGTGTGTATAGAGCAGACAGGATAATTCCTATTGAGCTTATAATTGATTTTATCTTTTAATGAAAAAAAAAAGAAAAAAAAAGGTATGTCAAGTATACCTTCAGCAGGGTGGCAGTCCTTCATTGGCCAAAATCTGTGCAGCTGGAAGCATCACCAGAGGACAGCAGCAAAAGCTATCTAATATATACAAGGCTGTTACAACACTGCAAGCCAATGAGAGGAGTCAGTGACCAAACACACAACTATGCTTCACCCTTTTTGTTCACAAGTAGCAACAGTCCAACATTTCAAAATGGGGTTTCAGGTGGAATGGGAGACATTTCTCCCCACACGCCTGATGTGGGGCACAGTGACGATGGTTTTGTTTTGACCAAGTATTTTTGTTCCGGTGCTCTTACCTGGAGAAAAGACTTGCAGCAGCACCCAGTTTCCACTGTAATGACCAAAACTATTGCAGAGCAGCTGGGACACTTGGCCTGTTCCATCACATCCCTTATTACACCGATACCTCAGCAGGGGACAAACTGTTCCCTCCCCCAAGTAATTCACGTATTCCTGAAGTACAGATCAAGCCTGGCAGGTTTTTCCTCCCTGTGGAAGAGAAGTCCCTAACAACCTGCCTAAAACACAATGCCCTTCTGCTCAGTATGTTGTGACCCTTGTAAGACAAGTAGTAACCCAACCTGGACCTTCAATTGCCAAGGAAACCCAGAGATAAAGGAAGCTGCTCCAAAAAAAGGTGCCTCTCTTTCTCCCCAGGCTGTTCCTGAGCTCCTGATGATGACACAGACTGTGCCTTGGGAACAGTCATCCTGCGGGAGAGATCCCTCACAAGTTAAAAGCTTCTCACATAGCTTCCCACAGAGGACAGAATAAGTTCCTTTCCATAAAGAGCTTAGCAAGCACAGTGAGCAATCCAGGAAGAGCTGTGATACTGTCTTAGCAGAGTGACATAGAGGTTCATACCGCCTCAGTTCAGTTTCTCAGGACTTTTTGTTATGTCAACTTCTTAAATGAAGACTTCCCGTCTCCTCCACACTGCCTGTGGTTCTCTCTTCAACCACCCTTTTTGTTTTCCCAGAGTCTAATGTCCCAGGAATCAACCCAGCAAAAATGACAAATAGCCCACTAAGTCCCCAAAAATTTCAAGCATCCCACATGACGAGTTCAGCAGGTTCCCCATACCATTTCCACAGGTTCTCCCATTTGGGACTTGATTCCAAACCAACTGAAATCACAAGGACCAGGCCTTGTGATACATGGCCCTAGCACTTACTCCATTTCTTCTGAGCAACAAGTAAGTTTTATTACTGGCACCATCCACCTCATATCTTCTTTCCTATCACTGCCTAAAGGGAAAAAGTTGCAGCTGCCTTGAAGTAGACTGCTACCTCAAAGAGAGGCAAAGCCATTAAGAATTCAGAACTGAAAAAAGAATCTGCCCTCAGCAATACAGACCTTCAGAAGTTATTTTATAAGAGTTCATTTTACTGCTAGACTTCCTGGCTACAGATCAATCTATCAAAGAGATTGATAAAAAAGCCATATGTAATCAGGCTGTAAATGAGAATGAGCTACACTACTAAGAACAAGAGATCTCTTCAGTGCTTATTGAGGAATAGATTTAAACAACACCCAAGATCCCACACAGACAAAGTTATAATAAATATAGATACTAGAAAGATTCCTTAAGCTGAAACAAAATATTCCTTACCATGGATAAGGAGAATAACTCATCCAAACAGAAAATGTTGGTGTAAGGTAAATCAGCAAGAAAACAAGCTCCCATCTATTCTAACAATCACCAACACATCTTATACAAGAGAAAATCTGACAGGGTCCAGGCACTCAGAAGCATCACACCACACTTATTTGGCTGGAGAGACAGTTAATTCCCATACTAATTTGCATTTATCATATTTTCTTCATCATCTACTGGAACATCATGATAGTTACTCATCCTGCATGCATAGCAGTGATGTATCCCTTACAGAAGTGCTCATGTGTGGCTCCATTCCAGCACAGTTCTGTGTTTTCCAAACCATGACGACCTAACGATCAGGAAACAAACACTAGCTATACAAAGGTTTTATTGTAAGAATTGTACCAATAAAGACTTGGACAGGTTTCTACAGAACACACGTGCTGCACTGTAGGCCCATAAAACCTATTAGACAATCTCAGATTGCTTGGGGAGATACAGGTTATCAGCAGAACATCATCCCACCAGCACACTGATTTCATGAGAATTCCAGGGCAAACACTGAGATTCACAGACACGGCAGCGTCAACTAAAGAAAAAAATACACCTTGCTACACTGTCACTCTGTTTTTGTTACCTTCATGTGAACCATTCTCGAAAGCCTGGCCAATCACAGTACTTTCATTATTTCTAAGTATATAAACTTGTTAGTTTAGATGTTATCACACTTCAGAAGAAATAATTGCTCTATTTTAAATGTGGGAGAAACCCAGTGTCTGAAGATAAACCCCATCAACGAGATGAGGTTGTTCTCAGGCAAGGAAGTTTCCTGTGTTAAGTGTAGCACTAGGCATAGATTTAAGTTCGGTCTGCATTAATTGCATTCCTTAAAACTGAAGGACAAATCACGAAATCTTTACACCTCCAGTTCAAGCAGTCACCTCCCATCATTACCTGGGAGAGAACATTTTAATTATTTCTCTGAAAAACAGGCAAGATCCTCAAGTGGTGCTTAGAGGTATTGCTTAAAACTATTTCCATCATCACAAAGTTGAGCAACATTTTAAATCTTCCTGTTATGATGCAACATAAAGGAAAGATGGCATCCATTATTCATGTTTTCTGAGTGCAACCCAGTGTTAAAAAGCCTTTTGTAGATAAACCCTCTTACTGTATACCAGGGACTCCACGGTATTTACATGAGGGGGCCTGCGCTCCTATGAAGTGCAGAAAGAGGACAGCAAAAACCACGGAATTCGCACAAATTGCCTATTTACATTCACGGGTCTAGAGGTTAACTGAAAATACCGAGTTTCCAAGATAGCAAGTCTAGTGAGGACAGACATTCCTACACATTGTTCTGGTAGCATCTGACATTGTTACTACAGCAACAGCACGTACAGCCTTGCACAGCCCCTGGACAGCTGGTGGGTGTACCCCGATACACTCTCCTCTTCCTTGGAAGTGGGATGCAGCAGCAAGTCCACTTCTCCACTTCAGTTACTTGATATCCATGATAAAACCGTGGAAAACCAAGCCTTGATAAATCTGTGCTATTTGAAAGAGAAGGAAAAGCAAGAACATACCTGCATCATCCACTGGGATGTCTGTCTTTGTGCCTCCTGAACTTGCTTACAAGCAACCTCTGCTGAGCAGCCTGGAAGTGTCTCTATCACCTCAAAGCTCTCTACTCCTTTTCAATCACATATGCATACTAGAAAACCTCAATTCCAAGTTTGGGTTTGCTGTTATGAGTAGGAGTGTAGTTAAAAGGAGCACAAGGAAAAGACTGACAATTTTAAGTAAAACAGACAACCTATATCCAGGCTGACAGGCTTATGAATTATGCTCAGCTACTTTTATATTAGACATTTTGGAATTTATGATGTATACATATCCTTTCTCCTGTCATTCAGCTAGAATGCTATGAATCCCACTTGCTCCTAACAGCTAGATCTAGGCTGCTTAATTAAAACAAAAATAATGACAAAATAAGGGCAGCTGCATTCTCAGAGTGGAACTAAAACACTTCATGCCACCTTTAAAACCAAATGCTATCAACTGACTTCAGATGTACAATTCCTCAAGACAGCCACTTTGAAGAAAAACAGCTGTAAAAACTTACTACATGCATTAGGAAAGTTGTCTGATGAGATGAAAAAGAAGAAATATATTGACAATAAAGAGTACACAAAATTTGCATGCGATTCAAATGCACGAAGTAAACCAAATTAATTTTTAAAGAATCTTCATGAAGGCTCTGGGACAGGGCTACCTATCAGATGGCAGCACTTTAAAAGCCAGGAGATAAGAGAGCTTCGGAAGCACCACCTGGGGTTTGGGGCGTGAAATATTGAATGATTGATGGAGAAATCAAAGAGAAAAAGGCAAGGAGGAAAACAGCCGCCGGGCTGGGTGACAAACCCTCGGAGGTGCAGAGTGAATCTGTGAGTCATCAGCACATAACAGAAGCTGAAGCCATGTGAATGCCTGGAAAAGGGCACAGGGAGGGAGACAAGAGCAAGACAAGGTCAAACTGCGGGAGGAGGAGGAAACGCCAGTCCGGGAGGGGGGAAGAGCATCACGGAAGAAAGAGCAACACTTTGTTAAAAGCAGCAGTGACTGTGCAGAGAGTGGAACAAGAGCAAAACAGGGGTCTGCAAGCATTTCAGTGAGATAAACATGTAAATATAGCAAAGCACCCAAAACGGCCTCAGAACAGGCGAGGCTGAGGGAAAGGTGGTACAACCTCACGTTTAAAAGGGGACTAGACGTGGCTCAGAGCTAGAATAAAGAAAAAAAAGTGGGGCAGGACGTAAAGGTCCAACAGAAGATGGTACTCCAGCCTACATTACCATACAGGACATATAGGTCATTAAAGGAAAAGCCCACGGCAATGGAAGCAAGAGCAAAGAGTAAGGGGCCCGAAGTCCTCTGTGGTTAGACTCGGTTTTGTGGTGCCCCGTAGGCAACTGAGACAGAAAAGCAGGTTTTTTGATTGAAAGAATAAATCCCTCTGGAAAGCCAGCATGGAAAACTGACACTGACACGAGGAGGAAAAAAACCTCCCAGCATATGTGATGCCAGCTGCCGCTGGAAATATTCTTAAGCTTATGAGAAAGGAGGGTATTCATCCAAATAAAAATACAAGCAAACTAGAGCAAGGCTTTTCAGAAGCTGGCAATTACAGGATTTATAATAAGAGCAAAATTAATCTTAATTTGGCAAACTGCAATGATGTCAGGTAGGCTAAAACATAGCACTGAAGGGGGAAAAAATATACAGGCCAGACATACAGAGATGCAAATCACAGTGAATCTCAGTTTTCAGAGCCTCCAGGGCAGATATCTCATTTTCTGTGTATTTTGCAAGTACAGCTAGATGGCTTATCAGCTTCCTGAGACTAACAGGATCAATATGCAAATGAGGAAGCTTAATAAGGATAACAAAATTACAACAGCCAAAATAATCAAATTTATGCAGTGCAGACAGGCTAAACAGGACAAATGCTACAAAAGAAACTCTTGTAAGGGGAAACATTTACCAAATGAGAGTGGCCAGCAAAAAGTTAGTAAAGAAACCTTCTATTTAAAAAAAATAAACCAAAACCAAACAAAAACCACAGAGCACTCCACCTCCATCACACGCAGCATAAGGGCGCCAGAATGTAAAAAAACACATTCAAAGTTTTAAATATAAATTGAAAGCAAAACATATAAGGGATTTACAGATAGAAAGCTAAACAAAAGAATCAGAAGCAAATGAGCACTCTGGGCCTCACACTCACCACCTCCAGCCAAACACCAGCTGTCCAGGCTGGCTGCCTCCAGCCACCCCACGCTGGGTTGTTTTGTATCCTCCTCGGGGCTCCCCCTCCCCACCAAGGGCATCTGAACTCATTGACCAATTCGAACCTTATTTCACAGAAGTCTCAAAACAATTAGTCTCCTACATTTTATTAGAGTGAAGAGATGCCCTGCCAACAGCCCCAGTACACACAGTGCCTTGACCTCTCCCGTCAGACACACGACTGACACCAGACGAGCACAAACCCATGGAACTGGCCCAGCCCGGCGTAGAAAAATCAATTACAACCCCAAGACATAAACCCGTGGGAGACTACGTGTCCAGAACTGCTTGGATTTTTAAGCTCCTCTATTCTAAACCCCAAATGGAGCATTCCTCAGGGTAAAAAAGAAGCTGCTAGATCGATCTCCTACCAAAAATGAGTAGACTCCTTCAGCTCTAACAGGGCTGCTTGCTTCCTCCACACCAAGGGCTGTTCCCCCTCCTCCTTCGCCCCTCTCACAAACCATCTGACATTTTTTTAATTGCAAGAGGTCACGAACCCCTGAAATCTCCTCATTGTTTTGGGGAAACCAGTTCTACGTTGGCAGTAGAAAAAACCTACAAGGCTCTTTTATTCCCCCCTGCCCCCCTCCTTAACGCAGAAGGTAAATGCTGCACAGCTCCGTGCTCGGGAACATCCACACGGTTCCCAGGAACAACAAATTTTGCTTGTTATTAACCAGCATCAATTAGATTTCCAGGGATGTATCACCGTAAAAGAAAACGTAAAAGGAAGAAACAGCCAGCCTTAAGTCCAAATGTTGTTGTGGCAGTGATCACTGGTCAGAAGCAGTTTCAGATGCATGGAAACAGCTCATGTTTGTTGTGCTTCTTGATTAGCTTATGTCAAAAGGGGGGGGGGGGTGGTGTGTAGTCACACAGAAGCTTTTAGCTATAAATAAATCACCAAAAATATTTTGTTCTTTGCATCCTTTGACTTATACTATGCACCAGCAAACTGCACTCAATGCAGACACAAGGATTTCTTGCTGCCTAGGGAAACCTTCCTATTCAGGCACCCAAAACAAATGCAGGAGCAAACTGAGCCTCTGCAGTGCCAGCACAGACTGAGCCAGCTCACAAAGTCTGCTGCTGTTTGCACATGGAGAAATCACTCACGTGTGAATCCACTTCCAAACATGCAACACCACAAGTGGCTCTTCCAAGCAAGGCAGAAATAGCACGTCTAAGTCATTTTTAGGTATCTCTCTAGCGACATGTACCAATCCCACAACAGGTCCGTGGCTGGCGGGGGTGTGTTGTAATTCTTGTTTGGAGCAGAACAGCTGCCGGGGAGCCTGGATCACACAGCTCTCCTGGCAATTCCTGCTGCCAAGGCACAGGTGTGAAGCCAGCTCAACACAGACAAAGACAGGACAGCATGCAGAAGGAGAAGAAAATCTGAAAAATCAGCTACTCAGGAATGAGTTAGGTCAACCTCAGCTTAACTTCAGAGTCAAAATCAGAAGGAAGAATTTAAAACCCCTTTATTTACCCTCTTTTTTTACCCTTTCCTACCTTCTTCTACTCATGCACTGCCTGTAAACATGATAGTAACATACTGAATCATCTGGAAACTAATGCCATACAGGCATTTCAGATATCCAAGTGCTGAAATTATACATGGAATTTAGGGCTGTAACAGGCAAATTATTTCCACAAGGGCACTCATGACAAATCCATCCCATTTTATTAATAAAACATTGCAAAACATGCTTTTCATCCATCACATGGATAAAAGTCGGTCCTAATTAAGGGACTCATCATTTGTATTCCTGGCAGCTAGATGCTTAAAGCCTTCAGGATTAATTCCAGTGCGTTACTTCAGATCCTTACATGTCACAGACATCAACATCCAGAAGAACCCCCCAGCCACCAGCTTCTCAAATGAGGGATAAGTTTTGACATAGTCAAAACATAATCCTAAAGGCACTTACAACTGCGCTGTTACCACAGCAAAGGTAAGTTCACACATTTTACGCAAACCCCCCGGTTATTTCTTCTGTTTGCAGGGACACAAATTCACAGACCCACAACATTACAGTGATTGTGGAGAAGAGAAGGCTCTGGGAGACATTAGGCACCTGCCAGTGCCTAAAGGGGCTACAGGAAAGCTGGAGAGGGAGTTTTGACAAGGTCATGGGGTGGTAGGACAAGGGGGAATGGCTTTAAACTGACAGAGGGCAGGGTTAGATGGGATATAAGGAATAAATTCTTCCCTGTGAGGGTGGTGAGGCCCTGGAACGGGTTGCCCAGAGAAGCTGTGGATGCCCCATCCCTGGAAGTGTTCAAGCTCAGGCTGGATGGGGCCCAGAGTAACCTGCTCTAGGGGTCCCTGCCCCTGGCAGGGGGGGCTGGAACGAGATGACCTTTAAGGTCCCTTCCAACCCAAAGCATTCCATGATTTTAACAGTGCACACAGCACCACCCGACAGCTACAAGGTCAGTACTTCACCCGGTACGTCTGGAGATTAGTATTCATAATTAGTGTGTGATTACAATATTTAGGGCCAGGTTTTGGCAGGCACCCAAGAACAGGCCTGGTTATTAACCACCCTGGCCCCACGTGGTACCTTGTCGGAGCGCTCCAGGCCAGCACTCCCCCCGACTCTGCCCCTCTGCACGACCAAATTATGCCTGAAATCAACCCACCACCTCTGGAAATAACAACCTGTGTGAAGCAGAGTGGGACTCTCTCCCACATCCTCACTTTGAGAGCCTGATAAAAGTCAAAAAAAAATCAGGAATCGACCTAAATTACTTAATTTTGGCCGTTGGAGCCCAACTAGGCAGATTAGGGAGTTTAGAGTTCATTATTCTCTTTTACTCCCTTCCACAATTTAATTACTTAACCTCTTACGGTCTCAGAGACCGTGAGCCAAGTGCTGTGCCTGTGAGAAAAGGTTAGCAGACTAATTATTTCACTTAAAATGGGAAAAAATGGCTTCTGGGGAAAACCAGAGCAGACCCAAGGAACCCTGCACTTCTCAGGCTCATGTCTGGTGCTTCCTCACTTGTATTTCGAGAATTTTTCCCCTTTCTACTACATGGGCCTTGTGAATCTTCCAAAGAAGCTGCCCCACCCAGGGTGTGAGGACACAAGCTTACACCACATTCAGTAAATTAAAGCAAACAAATAAAAAAAGGAACCAACCAAAAAATATAGAGTGGGAAGATGGGAATACTCCACTAGGTCATTTCTTTCAGAAGAAAGCTGAAGTTTTCCCCAAGTACATGATGTTAGCCAGCACTTCAAGTCTAGTATTTCCATTTATCTCAAAGAAAAATCTGTGGACATCACACGCAGAGGTTAAGCCCCAAGGAAACCATGCAAGTTCAGTGAGCAATTCAGAACACATCCGTAGTGCTTCATCAGCAATTAAATACCATCCACAAGTTGGATTTACCAAATCTCTTACTCATAAGAGCAGAAGGAACATTGACGCAATCAAATTGAGAAAAATACTGGTGTAACCAAGCTGATTTTTTTTTTTTAAACTAGATGGATGATACATTAAAAAAATAAAGTGTCGCTACCACTTAATAACATCCTACTAGTGGTAAGGGTTATATTCATGAATCAGTACATTTTCATAACAAAATGTCCTACTTCATAGCAGATCCTTCCTTCAAATGACCTCAAAAAAGTTCTGAAACAAAATCCTCACCAAAACGCTCTCAGCTCTGGGTCCCCATCCTGCATAACTATCCCTACACGAATGCTCTCATTAGATGATGCACCGATTTAAAAGGACTGGCATCTTATGTAAATGGATGTTATTGCTTTTAATTGCAGCCATAATTATGGGAGTGCCTCACAGCTGAGTAAGGCCACATTAAGCAAACTTACTGGAAACTTCGCAAACTGCTCCGCAACACATTGGACGAGCACCAGGAGTCTCACAACGGGTATTTCTTCAAACCCATCCTCCGCTCTCTGCAGAGCACTACAAAATCAAGTGACCCTATAGAAGATCACTCCAAGTTTTAGTGTGTTTTTGCCTCATATGAACTAGTTTCCCTTTGACATCTGTCAATAGAAAACATTTAATTCAGAATTACTGTCTTTAAAGATTTAAAAATACTTAAGAGTCTTCAAGTTTCTTCAGTATTAACATCTTTTTTTTTTTTTTAACCTCCTCACACTCCAAAGAGCCACACGAGCACCATGGGACCTGCTACGTAGCTCCCATGAGCCAGGCTATGAGGTGTTGACAAGAAGGAACGAGGGCAGGATCCATTTCAGCAGCTACCCTGGCACAGAGAACAAATCCCTGCTCATGGGAGATGCCAGCACAAGCACCGTGCAAATGCCCCAAGGAACAGTGGAGGGTTTATAGTTCAGTTATAGGTAAGCCATGGCCCAGCACTGCATTTCCACAGCTGAATCAGAGTCCTCCCTCCTAGTCTGAGGGGTTTTGAAGCCACCAACCTCCCTGAAATCCATTTCCATGCCCTGGGTTGGAGTCAGGCATGGACAAAGCTGGCACTGCCTACGACTAGGCCAGCAGAAGCAAAGTGATGGCTGTAAACAAGAGTAGTCCTGTGACTCACTGTGGCAGGAGCCACAGCCACTCTACACCCAGTGACACCCAGTTTTCTATGGTACCAGGGAGCTCAGGGTGCCAGGCCAAGGCTCCCAGTCCCATTAACAGACCCGAGTACAACACCCCCCTGCTGCCACCTCCACCTCTGCCTTCCTGTTCTGGCCCATGGCAGCAGGAGCGCTCAGGAAGGTGACAGGTTTACCTTCCAGGCTATGCAACACAATTTTCTTAGAAAGTGGGGAAAAAACACCCAAACAAAACCACGATGGAGCCCACGTTCAAAAGTTTTGGTACACTTGCGTCACAGCTGTCATCCCATATTAGACAAAGTGCCTTACAAACATGCCAGACCTCAATCCCCAGGGAGAGTCAGCCCTTTCCAAGGAAGGCCTCAACGAGCCAGAAGCCAAATCTCACAAAGCAAGATAAAAAAGATGCAGATGACGTGTTTTTATGGTGTTGCCCTTAGGAACATGGGAAGAAGAAGTAACCAGTTGGATCACTATTTGCCAAAGCGCTGGTTTTACACCCTTCCTCAGCCAATGGAGAGCATCAAGGCTTGGAGGAGCACGACGTAAAACCGCCTTCCCGCAGACAGATAAAAAAAATCCGTCACAGCAAAGCCATCTCCAAAAATAACTCGGGAGGCAAACAGCCACTGCTACACTACGATTCCCTCTTTCCACGCCACATCTCCCAAACCTTCCTCCGCCTCGGGCTATTCCAGCAAGAAGCCGCAAATCCCGTTTCCCGCCCCGCGAGCTTCTGAGATGCCGGGCACCCTCACCCTCGGTGGAGTTGGAAGGGAAAAATTCCGACCCGGGGGTTCCAAGAAAACACGACCTTCCACCCTCCAGCCTTGCCCCGACGCGCGTGGGTGTCTCGGGGTCTGGGGGCTGCCAGGGTGGGAAGCCGGGCTCCGGTGGGTGGGAAGGCAGGGGATGGGAAGGGGAGAAGCGCCCAGCCCCGCTCCGCGCAGGGGGTTCCCGGCGGGGTCCTACCTCGGCAGCGCCGGCCCTGCGGGCAGCGGCCGCGGCGGCGGCAGCCCCACATCTGCGGCTGAACCTCGGCTCCGGCGGAGGGTGGGCTGGGACGGGACGGGATGGGATGG
>VXAY01002255.1:0-19780 GCA_013399855.1 Oxyruncus cristatus
GGCTCCGCCTCAGCGCCGGCCTCCATCGGCACCCCCGGCCGCGCTCCCACCGCGGGACGGGACAGCACGGCACGGGGGGGAACGGGACGGGATGGGGGAACAGGGAAGCGGCCGCGGCACCAAACCGGGCTGAGCCCGCCCCGGGCGGCTCCGCCCGCCGCATGTGACCGGCTGCGGGGGAGGGCGGGGACCGGCATCTTCCCGGCTCCGCCCGCCGCCGGGAGGCAGCGCTGCCCCGACCACTCCTACCCGGGGTACCATCTCCCACCCCACCCTCCCTCCTTCCCGGGAGAAACTTTGTTCCCGATTCTCTGTACCTGCTGCCCGCCAGCGCCGCAGGGAGATGGGGTTGGGGGTTCCGCTCGGTCCGGCACAGGAAGGCTGTGCCGCCGCGCAGCGAGAGCACAGTCCTTCCCTGCTCCGGCGGGGGGTTCCTCCCACGGGAATCAGTCCTCCGCCTGTCCTTCCCACGGACTGCCGTTCTCCAGGAACTGCTCCAGCACAGGGTGCAGAGGACTGGCTGCCCCAGTGCGGCTGTCCCGCAGGGGCACAAGTCCTACCAGGAAACCTGCTCCAGCGCGGGCTACTCGCTCCACGGGTCCATAGGTCCTGCCAGGATCCTTCTCCAGCTGTGACCCCCAAGGTCACAGCCTCCCCACTGCACATCCACTTGCTCCTCCTCCAGGGGCTGCAGGAGGATCTCTGCTCCCCCATGGACCCCCATGGGCTGCAGGGGTACGGCTGCCTCAGCACGGGCTGTACCACGGGCCCTCCTTCTCCACTGACAGTGCTGCCAGAGCTGTTCCTATCACATATTTCCAGTCCTCTCAGGCTGCAATCACATCTGTGCAGTAACCTTTTTTTCCCTTCTTAAATATGTTACCATAGGCATTACCACCATGGCTTGCCTTGGCCAGCGGTGAGTCTGTCCTGGAGCTGCCTGGCATTGACTCCATCGGACACAGTGGAAGCTTCTGGCAGCTTCTCAAAGAAGCCAACCCTGGAACAACACCGCCCCCACCCCCCACTCCCAAAACCTGGTCACAAAACCCAATAAAAGATGTCACTGGTAAAAAGTGACCCCAGCTCCAGGGGGTTATTTCCCATTCTCAGCAGGCAAAGCACTGATAAAATTGGACCTATTTTGGTAACAGCTGAATGAGAGGCATCAGGTAGAACAGACACAGTGAAAATTTCTGGATAGCAAAAGGAAAATGGGATGGCCTGGTACAATCTGTATTCAGCACGGGCAGGGAAGAAATAAAATGCAATTTGTACATGTGTAAGTGCCGTTGCTAAAAAATACAGGTGTTCTTTTAGGACATGTCTGAAATATTCCCACTAACAAGGAGATTATCCATCTGCTTCAAGGTAAACATGTTTCCAATACCTTCCTGAATTAGACTTTATGTGGTCATTCAAAACACTGGACCAGTCTACAAAGCCAGTGTTAGATAAATAAAAAACATGTAAAATAAGAACCGAGTCAATTAGCATGACAAAATTACAAGTTTATTGCAAAGTAAGATGAGTTTTTGCCCTCAACAGTGCATGCCAGAACTGTTAAAACTTTACTTTCAGCTAAATGGTACTCAAAAATCGTATCCAAATTATGAGAACCAAACTTCATGTGTGTATGTGCATTTACTTCCACAACAGACTACCCTGCATTTATTCATTATGGGCTTATCCAAATATTTTAAATTAAGTAGTTGAAGGAAATCCTTAATAATGGATTCCTTAGGCAATCTACAGTTTAAAGTATATTGGGAATAAACCAGGGAGTCAATTAAAAAAAAAAGACTTGATTATAATAGTCAGCTCAACGATTGTTTGGGTCATCGCTGCTCATTATCACAGTATAATCCAGTTTGGAACACTCTGCTTGGCAAATTAATTACCACAGTTAAACAAGACATGAAATCAGTCCACGTCTTCAATGGGAGAAATTCCTTCCTTTTTTTCTAGCTTGGATACCTGCAAGTAAAAAGGAAACCAATTCAATATTAAAAATGAGCTTGCATTTAATGTCTCCTGTCTTTTCAGACTTCCATCACAAAACAGGGCAGAGGAACTGACAGTGGGATACACTCTAGGGCACAGCTGAGCTGAACAGGGTGTTAGTTGCAGTTAAAAGGTCAAACTTTCTTCCCACCCACCCCTCTCAACCTCCCTTTGGCTGCCTGCTCCCGTCACTTCCTATTTTTCTGTCAGTTTGGTGCCTTCATTTGGCTGACCAAGGAGTGAGACAAGCACCAAGCCTGCCCCTTTCAGTGACAGCTGTCAGATCAGATCAGATTATGAACCTGGAACCTGCCCCTAACAGAGAGCCCAGAATAATTAACATGACCACAGGAAATGCTTTTAATGCTCACACACACAGTTCTATAAAACTGACCTTCATTGTTCTTCAAACTTGAGGAATTACCTTTATTAAGCTAAGCTGTTGTTAAGGCTAACAATATAAATGGTTTCAGAAAGGATTCTACGAAGTCAGGGAGAACAGACCAAGAGCACAAACTAAACACAATGTTTTGCACGTTACCTCTAACTCTGGAAAATTCTATTCCACATTCCCCAAGTCTGTGGGGATATAGAGGGAGAGTCATATTATAAATTCCCTGTTCTCATGTTCTTCCATCAGTATCTGCCACTGGTTGTGAAAGACACACAAATATCAGGTTTGGTTGGTAAAACTTTTGGTCATTGTGGAATGACCAGTAATCACCGGAAAAAGCAGAAGGCAGCCTACAGATACCCTGTCACTGGGAGTAGATGTGCAACCTGTCTTCTGTTCCTTCAAATTATGCCACCTATTGAAATCCCAATGAACATTCTGGCACCTAGAAGTTGTTAGAAGTGCGTGCTCTAATCACAAATCCTTTATTCGCACACAGCTCCAAGGCAGGAGTGCCACTGGTGCTCTAAACCACCGGGAAGTTCACCCCCTGGGTGGAACCCTCAGTTAGGTAGAGCTGAATGACAACTCCAAGGGCATATCTGACAATTCCCAGCAAACACTCTGACCTAAACTTGTTCTTACCCCTGTTCCTTCTGCAGCAAACACAAAGGGAATTTTGCACTCAGAAAGAGCGGATAACTAAACTGGCTTGACTACAGTACAAACATCCAGAGTAGAAAAACTCTTTCCACAAATCCAAAGGATTTCTCCATCATGAGCTCTCTGAACTGTTTCCATTCACAAATGAGCTCGAGCTGTGACATGACTCTTCCGCAGGAAAACCTGGCATTACCTACATAAAGGTGGGGTTTGTGTCGAGCTTATGCCTTATTTTCACAGGCCCGTTACTGCACCAGGAAAATCCTAAGTGCAGATTAAGTCCCAGGAGCAGAATTCCCAGTGAGACATTGTCCTAGAGAGTGACTGTCTTCCCCAAGCTTGACTCCCAGTTTCCAGGAGTAAGCTGCAGTGGCCAGTACCCTTGCACAGCACAACTGCTATTACATACAAACCTAGTTAAAGAGTGTAACAAGATCCTACCTCATTAAAAGATCTTAATCACATTTACTGTAAGCATAAAATAATTACATTTTGGTCCAGACCCCACAAAAATATTTTACCCGACTCCCACTGAGGCCAAAAGAACTTTTGTCCTGGACTTCAGTGGGAAAAAGTCCAAAATGATGGAAACCATCCCCCCACCATACAGACCTACAATAAAGTACTGCACATGGTAGCTTTTATCCCGGGTTTCAAGGTAATAAAACACTATTACAACACGTCTGGCATTTCACAGACGAAGGAATTAATATTTTATTACATACATAAACATATTCTTAAAAGCAACTGGGGTGTAAAATCTCTGGCAGAAAAACCTTCAAGGTGCTAAAATCCTTCACCCCAGCACTTTTGCCATAAAAGAGGCATTAAAAAGAAGTTTGAAGAGGTGGCTAAAAACTACAAAAAGTTAAGCATGGTTCTTGCTATTGCATGAGCCCTTCCACACCTCACAGTGCTCAAACTAAGAATGGTACCATTACTGTTGCTGTGTTTGAGCAAATGTGCATTTGTGAGTTTTAAAGTGAGGTTTGAAAGAGGAACTGTTGCAGAAGCAGGTGGGAAAAGCATTCACGGTGAATTGCTGCCTCTTACTGGCTTTCCTCACACAGATGTAGGTCAAGTCTTAATTCTGCAATTAGACAGATCCCTTCAGACAGGTCCTGAACTGAAACTGAGACACATAAGCTTGTTGCCCTGATCAGCACAAGACTCCATGAGTTTGGGTACACTTATTACTTTCTGGCCTCAGTACATATATTCTTTTTTTATTTGTTTGCAAAGCATTACAACAATTAAAAAAACCCCAAACCAAACAGCCTACACCAAAACCAGGGGATTCTTGGCCTCGCAGTTACGAGAAAACAACAATCACAGTTATTTCTGTGATAGCTACTGCCCTAAATGCTAGTTGTGCTGGAGATTCACTGGAACCAGGCTCAGCCTACTGTGAGGACTTTAGATACAAAGCCATGCAAGAATAAGAGGGCACTTACCTGTTTGTCTATACACTTGAACTGCCAGGACCACGTGGTGTTGTAAAGGAAGGGCCTCAGGTCAAATCTGTTGTCCTCGGGGCTGTAGTTTTCAGCGTGGTAGGAAGGAGTGAGGGTGGTCATTTTATGCCTGTTAAGTGAATACATCCTGAAGAAATGCTTGACCTTGGATGCCACCTGGTGTACAAAGAATATAGCTCTTAATCAGATGAAGTTTCTTAGTATTTAAAAGATTTAGGGGAGAGCAGTATTTTGGAGACTGTGTTCTAACATTACACAGTGTGGATATTCTTCCAGGACAAGAGCCATTTTTTGGTCTCAGAACACACAGCCAAAGGCTTCAAGACTAGTTGGCCACCTGTATTTCAGAGAACAATTTCCCCTTGAAGGTGTAGTAATTCTGAAGTAATTATTTTCAAATTACCCAATTACTGTTTTAACAATTTGCAACACAGACAACAAGCTCCATCTAAGAGATGCAGACCAGCTCTTCCAGCCTATTCCACTACACAGAAAATAATGAAAATATCCCTTTCAGTTAAAAGGAAACATGACCTTTCTCCAAACATACTCTATTTCAGCAAAACCATTAAATTATTTTTATTTATTTTATTTTTTTTACTTTTTGGTATATTACCTCTCTTGGAGTACAAATTTCCTTCCACATATTAATCAGCTTACAGAACATGCTGTATGGTCCAGCCTTTGCAATTTTTCTTAATTTGCCATAGATGGAGAGCTCTGCATATGTCATCCCCATATCTGCCTGAAAACACACACACAGAAAGTCACTGAGAATCTTAACTATGCAAACTGTAATTAATAGTTTTATGGAGCAATTACAAGAACCCAGTTTAACCAAAGAAACACCAAATTGAAACTGTCAATGTCAAAAAAGAAATAATAATGAGAAGAAGAAAAAAATAACTGGGATCTCTCTGAACTGGGAGATTTGAGCCCCTCAGAGGGAGTTGTTAGGCTCACCAGTCCTCTCTTTTCCAAGTGGATAGCCAAGAGAAGGGCATGGGGAGAAGAGGAAGGGCTTTGCCACCAGTCATTTTGATAGTAGTAAGGCCCTGTAGTAGCAAGACTGCCTCTCTTTTGATATTAAAAAAAAAACTTAAACCAAACTGAATTTCAGAACACCCTTCCAAGTGCTCAAAATCTAAAATCATTCAAAAGACTTTAATTTGCTGGTTTGGAAACTACTGTCAGCATAGACAGGGCTAGTGTGGATAATAGTTGGCAGCCTTAACACTGCTCACAACATGCTGGTCAAGAAGCATAGGACTGAACAAGTTATTGGACAAAAATTTGGGGATAAGGCTCACCAGAGCATTTTAAAGGCACTGCCCGTTACCTCATCAGTTTGAGCCACTTGTCCATCCACCAGGGGCTCTAACTCTGCAGTGGGTGGAGCTGACATGATACTGTAAGGAAAAGGTAAAAGGAAAATGAGTGTTAGTTAACAAAACAGCCTGGTTTGTTAAAAAAAAAAAAATCAAATGCTTTATTTGGAACTTTTTCAGGGCATAAGCTGCTAAAGGACTAGATAAGTAAAGAAGTGGTACCTGCCAGCAATTCCTGCAAGGTTTAAAAAACAAAGCATCCAGTTCAAACAGGTCCCTCAGTGGCATTAACACCACAAATGCTTGCAGCACCACAGTTGTGCAAGCCCACACGCTTCAGAACAGAGAGATGTGCAGAACACTTGGTTAGCACTGGAAGTATTACTGCAGCTGAGCTCTGGCAGCAGAGAAAACCAAACTAAAGCCCAAAATATGCTGCAAACACAGCCACTGAATCACTCACTGCTCACCTTCTGAGGGCTGTGAGCTGGAAGTTTTCAATGCAATACTGGATGAAGTTCTTCAAATCAGTCTTGCTGACCCCACCAATGGGATTGATGTCAGCGCTGGAGCAATCGTACTTCGTCAAGTAGCCTCGGAGACTGAGCCAGAGAGGGAATTTTACATTGTCATGGAAGATAATAATTTAACTGCAGTATAATATGTAATCATTTATACCATATAAATAGGAATTTATATGTTGAAGAAAGAAAGGGAGGAACAGACTGCACATTGTTAAGATATTTATACCCAAAGGGCAAGCGTGTTCAGCTGCAACAGGGCTACCCTAAAGCCATGAAACTGCCAGCAGATGATGATATTTTGAACAATTATGAAGCACTGCCAAACTGCCCATGCTAAGACAATATATCTGATGCAAAACAATTGAAATACCACGCTGAACAATTAACAAAACAAATCCCAAGACACCCACAGAACCAGCACACAGTACTCTCCCAGCTTTAGGGGTTAACAACCCCACAGCCTTACAGGGACTGCTTTAACCTTCAAATACTCAGCTCTAATAACAGTACTCCAGATTTTAAAATCTATTTTTCCACTCAAAGTTCACATCTAAATTCCTAATCCAGTAATTGAAATGGCCACAAACTGGGAAGTTAACCTAGTGAATGCATATGGCAAGCTCTACTAAAAACAGCATTTTATTGGAAAGCTATAGCAATACTTCGGCTAAACTTCTGAAAAACACACAGTTTTCCATTTAGGCTGATTCTACTATTTTAATTAATTTCACTGTTATCAGTATATTCTTAGGGTTTTTACCTCTTCTGAGTAATGATCTACACTGGGATTTGGTAGAGTTGCCAGGAAATGCAGTGACCTCTTCCACCTGGGTTTAGATTTCTAATTTTCACCAACCTTTCATCCACATTGGCAGATCCCAGCACCAGCAGTCCCCCTGGCATCCCACGGGCCCACAGTGTCAGCTGAGCAAACAGGTAGGCAAGGACCATTCTTATTCTAGCCTGCAAAGCAAAATGAAAGAGAAGTCAAGTTTACAAAGCAGAGTAATTTCTCCCCAGTCACTTTTATTAATCAATTCCCTAAAAAAACCAAAAAAAACATAAAGAACAAAATATGAGGGGGTGTTACTGCAAGAACAGTGGTTTTGTGGAGAAGGTGCTGAACACACTTAGTAAAGCCAGGTTCAGTATCTGCTACTGCCACAGACTTACATGACTGAGCAAGTTTGTTCTGCTCTGAACTGCAGAATGGGGAGTAGCTGCCATTTTCTACCTCCTACAAGGATCCACAAGGGATAAAGTCTGCAGATAAATCATTCGTCTACCACCCCCTCTTATGGAGTAAATAAATCCCTTCATTCAAACGCATGACATTTGCAACAAGTTCATTTTGCTTTTGTCCCCATTCTGAAATGCAGCTTTTTCCAAGGATGCTAATAATACCAAACTAACCTGGGATTCAGCCTCCAGCTCCAGCCACAACTGTGATGTTAAGCAAACCACCACACTCCTCTGTGACCAAAGCCTATCCAAAAAGCTGATCAAGGATCCAATATTTGCTTCCAGAGGAGACAGCTGGATTTCTCCAGTAATAGAGGGGAGAATGATCAAGTCCTCAAACTAACAGAAAACTATCAAACAGGACGACCAACACTGAGCCAGGATTAAAGCAGAGTTGCTGGTTGGATTGGAAGCTTTTAAGAATAGGCCAAAATAAGATTAAGTACCCCCTGATGTTAAAAAAAAAAAAAATTAAAAATTAAAATATTCTCTTGTACCTTCTAAACCCAAGGGCATCTAGGAACTGAAATGCTTGGTATCTCCCTCAGGGCCTTTTAAAGGCTGCTAACGTTCACCAGGGAAAGTGTACAGCAGCAGTATTTTCTGGGTCTTGACCTGCCACAATCCTGCTGGACTCAGACTTGCCCCATGAGATACTTTGCTGCTCGTTTTCCTGACCTGGCAACTTTCTGTTGGGATGCTTTCCTAAAAAAGCACCTAAACCAGTGTTATTGATGGGATACAGGCAGCTAACTCTTCCTTCCTGACCCTCCTACAGAAGTCATAAACATTTGGTCTGCTCCTGAATTATGTGGGACTGTAGACTTCTGCTGCAGAGAAGCATTTATTTACTGGGAAGGCCACGAATCTTCAGGGACATACCACAAGTTCAGGTTGGTATTTTACCATTTTGTATTCTAAAAAAAAAAACAAAACCGAAACCGCCACAACCAAGAGGGTCTGACCTGATTCAGCCTCCACACACCTGCACATTCTGCAGTGCTAAGCTTTCTCTGCTGCTCCCTCCGTAGACAGAAAATCGGGGAGTTCGACCCGTCACCATGCTGAAAATTCCCACAACAGCTTTCACAGCCACATCTATGTTCAGGTTGATGTGATAGCTGAGAAGAATTCAAGCAGAACTGACTCAGCCAGCACAATCTGACTAGGTAAAATAGCATTAAAAAGCAAAAAACCCACCTGTCCAGCAATGTTTTAAAAGGCTGCTAACTTCTCAGATCTGGTATGAAGAAATTTAGGAATGAACACCACTTTCCAGAGGCTGTCCTTCGCCAAACACTTCTAAGTTTGCCTCACATTAACACTGAAATAATATCTGTAATAATCCTACTTAACACACCTCCTAGCCCTCTCATTTTTTCCCCATTTTAGAATTTGCAAGTTTTAGATGAAAGTCTTTGCCAGAACACGTGGGGTTTTTTTGCCCAGCTTGTACCTGCCTATTTGCTCAGCCAGGAGTTTAGCCCTGTTGCAGGTGTCCTGGGAGGAATTCTCACTGGCCATGTAGCACGTGGTAAAGACACGCTTGCAGAATTCCCGAGGATCCTCGGGGATGTAGGTCTCATCGTGGACAATCCTTCGTGCGTCAGCCAGCACATCTGCATCTGAGGGCAGGGCAAAGAAACACAACAAGAGGGGAAATTGCTGCACTCCTGCTGCCCAGGATATGTAAACACCTTGTACGTTCCTTGTACTCCAAGTTAAGCCCCTCCCAAATCAGATGATTCCATCACCTAACGCCCCAAACAAAATTTCAGGTATCAAATAAAAGAACTACTGGGTTTGCTTCTGATTTTAAAACCTTCTGATCTATTAAAGAGTTTTCACAGAAGACATAATCCAATATGTACAGAGGCTTAGTTAAATGTGTAAAGTCTATTTAAAGCCAGTTTTAGAGCTTGAACCGTGCCTAACCCTGTTTTGTAGTGCCGATTTTAACAGAAGGAGAAAACTTTCAGGATAAACTGAAACCCCAAAATCACATCAGCACTGAACAGTACTCTAGACAGAAACCAGTCAGAGTTCTACATCCAATTCTTAAACCCAAAATGAAAACTACTAAGCTAATTCAAAAAAATCAGAACCTGCACATGCTTTTTTTTTTTGCTTGGAATTTCAGGAAAGATACAAAGGACTCCATTGGAACAACTGGGAAGGAGTCTGCCAATAATGACCTCTTGCATCTACTACACCCAGATAACATTAACTTGTCTGTAAGCATTAGTAAGCACGGCTGGCCAGACACACAGACCTACTTACTTCCATTCTTGACTGCCAGGCAAACCTGGTGACACATGGAATACACTATGCAGGCTGTAGCAGAGCTGTCAATTCCACCACTAAGAGGTAGGAGAAATCCTGCCTTGAAAACAGAGCAAGGAGGATGTTCCACGTAGCAAAAATTAGAAAAAAAAAATTATACCATTTAGAAACACATCTTGTAGTAAAAGTATGACAGGTACATTGTTCAAGTTCCTTACATTCTACTGGGGAAAAAGCAGAATAAACTCTCCTCAACTGGATAATCAAACAAGTAGTTAGTGTAAATCCTTTGGCTAGAAAAACTTCCAGTATGTCTTTACCCTTTAGTAAGTGAGAAGAGCTAATAAAAATGATGACTTTCTCATATGTACTTTACTATTAAACTGAATTACGTGTTCATGTCACTCTGCTTATTTTACACATCTCCATTACACCATTCAAGTATTTTCCTTACTGAAAAACAGTAGGAAGAAATTCCCTTCATTAGGTAAGCTTGACTTCCAAATAAAAGCATGATTCCTAAGGGAAAGGTGCAAAGAGCACACTTAGAATAGAATTTTTAAGTCTGAATGAGCTACCAGTGAAAAACCCTAACCTTGAACCTTGGACTAACGTGGCTTTGCATTCCCAGCCGCACAGGATGGCAACGGGTCCTGTCCCTGTGGCACAGAAGATGATTTGTAACCAAGGCAAAGAACAAACCCAGTTGTTCTTACCTGTTTGCTGCGCCTTAAATAGTCCCAAAGCCAACATGCAGGTCCAAGGCTGAAATTACAGAACATGATCCTTCTAAGAGGGCTGTGCAATAACACCTAAGCAAGTCAACATATTTCCCGTGGTCTTCCAATGAGACACTTGCTTTACTTAAATCAAAGTAACGTCTTACGATTATCTCTTTCTTTGGTTTGTCTGAGTTTTGGTTGGTTTTGGTGGTTTGTTTTTGTGTGGGTTTTTTTGTTTGTTTTGTTTGGTTGGTTCTTTTTTTTTAAATCAAAATAATTTTCAAGCAACAGATTCGGTGTATGTTTACCTGATCTCCTCCTCGGGACTATGGTATCTCCACTGGATTGGCACACAGGTAGGTACAGCTACATCATCAGCACGTGACAGAGCAAAATTCACTTTTACCCTGGGATAAGGATTCACTTTGCTTGCCTAAGCAACAGGACAGAAGAATTCGTAAGACATCAACTTTAAAGCAGCATATTACCTACAAAACATCAGATCCATAGAACACCGTGAAAAATCAAGACATGCAAATACTTTTTAAATTCAGTAACTATTCAAACTTGGCAGAGTTTACAAACACAACCTCCCTGAAGGGTTCTTACCGCCAAGTTACGGGATGAAATCTCTGCTCTGTAACTTCGGACATCCTCCAAGTCCAGAGTGGCAACCAGCACCTCCTGTGGGAAGGCTTTCAATTGTTAGGTCATTCCACACAAACAGATAAACAATGCTTGGCAGGCCAGGACTACAAAAAAAAACGTTGGGGAAATTTTCCATACAGATTTTTATGCTCACTCCACAGGTCACGTCTGGCTCAGCAGAATTCCTTAGATTAAAAAGGGAACACAACGAACCTGCCTCACCAAGTACCCTGGGACACCCACAAACCACAACAAATTTATGGCCCCTGTCAGATGGCTGAACAAAAGGTTCACCATAACTGTGGCAAAGGAAGAGGCAAGAAGCACAACTTCTTGTTGTGAGATGGATTTGGCACGTAACATGGGGAAACCAGCAATTTTGGTGAGAAATTTACTGAGAAAGGGCTTTCTGAAGTAAAGCTCAACCTATCAAACCTTTTGTCTCAAAACTGGATTGTAATTAGAACACTGCAACCACTGCCCTTTCTTTCTTTAGACAGGGGACTGTAAGTTAACAGGGTCTCCCCCCACCTGGTGTTTGCACACAAAAACGTTTTCATGAAGTTCTTCCACTGTGACAGCTCTTCCTCCCTCACAGAAGCAGGAGAGCTACTGCACATCAGATCTGGGCAATCTGACTTGGAAGAAAGTTTGGATCGAGTTGAATAGCACAGTTAAAACACATCTTTTTTTAGTCTAGAGACCTGGACCCAGCGTCTGGAACGTCTGGAACACTGAGTGTTCAACATAAGTTGAGCACCAATGTAGCCTTACTAATTTCAGCTGTAACTAGCAGCTCTGGGGTGAATATATTACCACATCATCCAGTGAGAACTGGGATCCTTGTGCGACTGTTTCTCCATTCATGGAGATCATGGCACAGCCGTCATAATACAGACGATCACCATCACAGCCCTTCTGGTTTGCGAAAATATATATCCCACCGTTCTGGGAAGGAAAAAAAACATGCAGGAAAAAATGTTCAGAACATAGCAGCTGACAGGATGTTAACAGACAAAATGTTAGCTCTCTTCCTGCCCTTCTTAAAATCTTCTTCTCTTTTCATCTTGTAAATGATTTAAGGCTGGGGCTCTCCCCTGTCATTTGCAAAGGTACTTTGCACGTGATATGCATGACAGAAACAAGTAATGACGTGGAGTCAATGCAGTAAGTGAGCTCTGTCCTTTTCAGAGTGTTGGAATTCTTCTATTAGGAGCAAGAATAGCCCAAATGGAGAGGGCAGCACTTCCAATCTGAAACTCTAAATCCAAATTGAGATTAAGAAGAGCAGGAAGATGATGACAGAAGCTGTGTTGGGATATCTCAGGACAGAGTGGACACTGTTAAATATAACCAAAGCCTGTTAAATTACAATGACAAAGCAGCTGCACATTTTTTCACAGTGTAATGTACACTCATTGCTTTGTTTTTGTCCCCATCACTATCAGATAGGATTACAGTCTAATTACTTAATGTCTTCTTCTCTTTAAAACAAACAGAACTTTCAAAGCAGAAAAATATTTCTTTAAGTAAGAAGGTAACAGAGGAAAAATAAAGGCTGTTTAAACACTGATTTCTCTTTCCCCTTCCTGATATAGCTACTGATATTTCCCCAACACAATGGTGCTATGTGAACCAAAATTGGGAAAGAAACCACCATTTGCAGGAAATGAGAGAGACTTTTGGATGATTTTTTATACATTGACAGGTAACAACAAAGACTCTCAGGGCCCCCAGAATCTTTCGACATCCTGCCACAGGAGAGGAGACTGTTTTGAAAAGAAAAAAAAAAAAAAAAAGGTGCATAACCTTTTTTGGACATTAAAATTAATACCTTTGCTGTGGCAGAATTCACCAAATCCACTCGGGTGTGAGCCTTTCGCAGCACGTGGTGACTCCCAGAAGAGTTGGTGAAAATTTCCACACCATCAAGTCCCATGTCAATATGAGGGCTGTCAGAGCGACAGGGATACACAGTGCAAGGTCAGCTGTGGGACCATTTTCCTTGTCTCTTAGTAAATCCAAAAACAGAACCACAAAACTGAGATTTTTTTGCTGCTTTTTTTTTGACAACGTGCTAAGAAAGAAATGCTAAAAAAAAAAAAATCACATTTTTCACAAACCACGCCTTCTGCAGTCATAAGGAAATTAATGTCTGTAAACGTGAGATTTGGAAATACATCAGGAACATTTTGTTTATTTTATAAACAGCTTTCATGCTGCCACATCTCCACTCCGCCCCTTTGTGGAAGGGATCTTCTTTGCCATTAGGAAGAACTTTAAATTGTAACAGGAACTTAAATAATAACAGGAAACATTACTTAGGTTAATAGGCTTTTTGTTGCTTCTTTATGCATTGTGTGATGCTGGTTAAAAAAAGAAAGCAGCCAGGACTAAGCTAAGAGCTAAACTTTTAAGAAAAGTGAGACATCTCGAAGTGATGTTGCCCAGAGGCCTGTGCTCTGCCTTGTCAAGTAGAAGACAGCTCAATTTGTCTGTAAGAAGAGTGGTTTGGAGAAGTTGGTCAAATCCAAAGATAACAGGAATAAAGTAATTAAAAGACCTAATATTAATCTCAAAATTTTGAGACTAGGTACAGCAAGTGGGAATAATATAAAACTATGATTGCTGGACAAAATCAATACCAAAAATTGATACAAAATACCTTTGAGCCTCGATCAAGTTACAGAGATGGATGCAGAGAGGACATTTCCACCTCAGGCTGAGCTAAAAGCTGCAGTGTCTGGAATATGAGCACTACAGTTTATCTGTCACTGGTTTCCTCAGGTCACTTCTTTCATTCTGGTTCTTTTTGTATCTCTCTCCTGCCTTCTGTTTCTAATTAATTTAACTTAACCACCCACATTTCTTGGCCATCCTGCACTGAGCCTAGTGAGATCCTTCCCACAATGTATTTACTGCTCCTAATTATATTTTAGCTTACTGTTACTTTCTGAAAGATAAATTACATAGAAGAATAATAAGCAGATCTTTTCCAACATTTATTTCAGGCAGGTCCAGGGTATGTTTTAGTTTATTTTTCATTTCTTTTCCCCCTTTACCTATTTGGTGTCCAGAGTTCTTCACACATTTCTGCCCCTAGGCAGGTATCTTTGGTTGCTAGCACTGCATCCCCAAAAGGAACAGTTTCCTGGGGAAAAAAAACAGAACATCCTTATACACACGTAGTAGAAGAATCTATTCAATCTAAAAAGCTAAATACAAATCTTAAAAAAAATATAGAAATTGAATGCTCACTCATGTGAAATGAGTGACACAATATCAATCACATTACACCTTTCTTTTTTGTACCAAGTTAAAAAAGCTCTAAATTGCAAATTTCTGGATTGACTAGAATTTTATGCTGAAATTTCAGTAGTATCCAGATCCAGTGCCTTCCTTCTGTCTACAAAACAGAGACTGTCTGTTGCTAGGAATCACACTCCTGCTTAAGTGGAAAATACCCCAATTTTTAGATCCTTCTGAATCAAGCAGGCCAAATGATGTTTTTGGTTTTATTTCTTCTACCTAAAAACACATACCCAATTCCAGTCTCAAGCACAGATAAATGCAGTACCAGAACTGTGCAAAGTAAGAAAATCAAGGTCCTGTATAGACAAATAACTGAGGCAGATTTTCAACTTGCTTGCTTTGCTGCCACATACTAACATCAGCAAGGTTAAAATATGCTCTCATTAAATGTAACTGAGAACTACCACTGAAACCTATGAATTTGTAACATGACCCGCGGCAGAATTTGATCTGCTACAGTTTTTAGTTGCTGAATGTGGGAGACATTAAACTTAAAAAAAGGCAACTTACCTGTCCAGTCACTTCCTGAATTATCCTGGGTAGAAAATATTCCTCCACGTGCCTAGAGCAAGTTAATGATTGTGAATACATTATGTAAATCACAGCATAAAAACTTATTCTCGTCTCCACATTCTGACATTTTCTAACACTGATTAAAGAAAGCGTATTGAAGTTGTACACGGTTCTACATATTTAAAAATAAAATAAAAAGACATATTTAAATAATAAAAAAGATTTTTAAATTAAAAAATATTTAAAAATAATAAAAAATATTTCTTGCAGTTAAATCTATCAGAAATGTTAAGATTGTTAGCTGGCAACATCCCTCTTTGCTTCAGAAATGCATGGTAAACAATGTTCCATCCTAGCTAGAAACTAGACCTATAAAAAACACACCATTATTTGCTGCAGAGATTTCAATTCTGCTGCTGCAGCAGCTTCAAACAGCTGTGTTTTTAAACACAATTTTAGCCGTCGCCAGCTTACCTTGCTTTGCTCCACGGGGTGAACCACCTGAGTTCTCTGTAGTTTCCTGCATTTGCCAATGCTATTTTTGGCCTGATCAGAAGAATTTTCCTTAAATCATAAAACAAACCAGGAAGCGCAAGTTAAGACCTGATGTGCAGCCAAACAAGGCTATATATGAACACTGGTTGAGATCAGCTCTTTTTTTCCCCCCTTATCATGTACATTAAACAATTACTACGTGCAAACACTTTTAAAAGTTTCTGTTTGCAGACTCAAGGGGTTTTTCTTGAGTCTTTCAGGAACCAGTGGGAATTTAGTTTCTACAAATCCAGAAAAGAAAAAGAGATAGTGAAAAACATTAATTGTTTGTCAAAATGTAGAAGATACACTCCATCACTCTACATAGCACTGAAGAATCTTGAAGGCCAAATAGCTCTCTGAAAGGATACACTGATGTGTTATCTCACCAAACATGTAAAGAACTTACTTATTTAGAAAGATCACTCGACAATTGTAGCGAACATTTCTGTGCAGAACAGGCCTGTGAAAAGAAGAAGCGCTTAGCAGCGACTAAGCTCATTATATGAAATTATATTAAAAAAAAAAAAAGCCACAGAATCTACTTCACAAAAACCTATTTTTAAGACCTCACTGAAAGGAATTAAGCAAAACAACATATCAAGTTTTAGCTTCTAGTTTTTTAATTCAAGTAGTTGTTTAAAAAAAAAATAAATAAATCAGAGTTACTGACTATCCTGTCGTCTCAGATATGTCAACTACTACCCAAGCAGTGGAACACAAGCAGACCAGAAGAATCCCCCTGGCTGGGCCGACTTATTTAGTCAAACCTGACTTCCCATGATACTACCAGCCCAGTTCAAAACCATTTACACATTTAAATCAATACTAACACTTCGGTGTACATGTTAATTTTACAGTTATAATTTATTACTGATCACTGTCAGCACGTGACTTACAAGTTTTGGTGACTTTGACATACACTTGGGTTGCTTAAAGATGTCTGTCAGTCACAGCAAGTCACCTTATCCCCAACATTCTTAAAAGACAGTCAATTTATAAAGCCCTTGGTGTTACATCCAACACAAAATCTGACCCATGGCAATAGGGCCCAGCTGTTAAGGTTCCCAATAAATAACTGTAATTATCCTATTTGTCTCCTGAAGAGCTCGACCTCCAGAAATCTTTAAAAGATTACCTTTCTATCCAGAAACACGGCAGAGGTAGCATTCCCTAAAGACCTACCCCTTTATCACATGTACACACAAAAAACCAAACCAACAAACTTACATTCCCACATCACAGATAATATCTTGAGTAGCTGGAGACTCCAAAAGCTTTTCCAGAACTTGAAAGGAATGCAGGAGCGTGTCAGACTCATAATAGTGATCTGAGCAGCCGTAACCACTGCGCACAAAAACAATAAGAAATCAAAAATTCAGCCAAATCAGCACCAGAGCTGAAGAACCAGAACTACTTCAGACCGTGAACATTTCACCCACACAGGTAGTTCGTACAGAAAATGAGGAAGGAGCACTGTCAACATCACCCCTACTGACAGCAATTAAAACCCCCTGGCGCTTTATATCGCCCCATGATTATTCCTCTCAGGGGCAGCAGGCAGAATTCAAAGCGCCACATTTTCTCTGAGGGAAAACTCGCTGAAGTAGGTTAAAAATCACCCGTATGGGTCAGGTTTCCAAGCCAAAGCTTTGGGCACTGCAGCACCGCGGGGCTGGTTTTCCCCACTCTGTTCTTCCACGATTAGCTGGGGACGCAGCGAGCCCAGCGCCAGCAAAGCGCTCTCACCAGATCTCGAGCTCTGGACCAAGGCGGTACCGGGCTCCTCTGCTCCTGGCGATGTCGATACCTGGAAAAGTGTTGGGTTAAAGCTCAGCCCTGCCCGCAGTTCCAGGACAGGCATGGGAAACGTGAGGGAGGGAGGCAAGGGACGGAGGGAGGCAAGGGACGGGAAGGGAAGGAAGGAAGGAGAGAGGAAAGGAGGGTTCCTGAGGGCAGCCAGCGAGCTCGGCAGATGCCGATGCCGCCGCCACCACCACCACCACCCCGCACTCACTCCTGACAATCCTCTCCAGGTTGCCCTCAAAGTCCAGAGCCCACTGGTTGAGGGCGCAGGTGGCCACTGTCACCGCCGGGCCCATGGCGGCCCCGCCGCTTTCCTTCCCGGCCGCTTCCGGGGCGGGCCCGGCGCTCCCGCTCCCTCCTGCCCATCCCTCCTCCCGCCCCTCGGGAGCACCTGCTCCGCGGGGACGGGATCCGCTGGCGCTGCCCGGCCCTGCTGCTGTCCCGCACCCACTCTCCGCGCTTTTACATCCCCACAGCCCGGAATAACGGGAATACGGTCTTAGCGGGTTTTTTTTGTTGTTGTTTGGTTGGTTGGTTGGTTTTTTTTCAGCCCTGCAGCTTTTAAGAGGTGTCCCTCAAACCGGGTTCGGAGCGTGAGCGGTTCCGTGGAGCAGGGAGAGATGGGGTTTTTTTGTGTGCTGTTCGCATTTCAGCCACATCCCGGCAGCTCTCAGGGTGCTCATCCCAAAGGGACGGGGCTTTCCAGAGTCCAGTCTCTTCTCTCGTGCCCCTTGACCCGTATTTGGCTGCCGTGAGCCTCCTTACATACTGGATTCTAACTTAATTCTGTACTAGAATCACAGAATCCTTCAGGCTGGAAAAGACCTAAAGTCTAAGACTAAAGGCTAAGACCTAAAGGTTAAGTCCAACCATTCCCCCAGCACTGCCGAGCCCACCACTAAACCATGTCCCCAAGTGCTACATCTCCTTGGCTTTTACACACCGCCAGGAATGGTGATTCCATCACTGCCCTGGCCAGTCTGTTTCTGTGCCTGGAAACCCTTTCCATGAGGAAATTTTTCCTAACATCCTAGCTAAACACACCCCTAGCACACCTTCAGGCCACTTCCTCTTGTCCTATTGCTTATCCCCTGGCTACAACCTCCTGTCAGGGGACTGAAGAGAATGAAAAGGTCACCCCTGAGCCTCCTTTTCTCCAGGCTGAGCCCCCCCAGCTCCCTCAGCCACCCCCCATCACAGTTGTGCTCCAGCTCCTTCCCCTGCTCCTTCTTTGGACACGTTCCAGCCCCTCAATGTCTTCCTTGTCATGAGGGGCCCAAAACTGACCCCAGGGTTCAAGGAGGAGTATCAGCAGTGCCCAGTCAGGGGACAGTCACTGCCCTGGCCCTGCTGCCACACAGGCTGCCACAGGCCAGGATGTCATTGGCTTTCTTGGCCACATGTGCTGGGCTGGTGTTCAGCTGCTCTTGACCAGCACGCCCAGGCCCCTTCCCACCAGGCTGGTGCAAATTATGCTGAAGTGATAGATAATGGTACATTTTATAATGGTCAGTGGAACATTGAGAGCTCGGTGACAAGTCAGGGTGATCCAATCCAGTTTAGGGACCCTGTGGATGTCTAAAAGTAACAAGCTGGAGCTCTGTGGTCACCTAAAGTGACAGACCTGTAGGACTGCAGGGCTTTATTGTGACCCAGGGCAGGTTAAAGTGCCTCCTTGGACAGGAGACTGATGGGAGACCTCACTGGAGCCTACAAGTTCCCGGTGCGAGGAACAAGAGGGACAGGCACTGATCTCCTCTNAAACAAGAGGGACAGGCACCACAGTCATCACTCTGTGGTGACCAGTGACAGGATCCCAGGGAATAGCCTGAAGTTGTATCAGGGGACGTTTTTAGGTTGGATATTAGAAAAACGTTCTTCCCCTAGGGTGTGGTGGGGCAGTGAACAGGCTGCCCCAGATGTAGTCGCAGGCGCAGCCCCGCAGTCACGGCCCGTTGCCCGCGAGGGCAGCGCCGCCGGCTCGCGGATTCCCGGGATTCCCTTCCCAGCTTCCACCCGACGCTCCGCGCGCGGGGCGCGAGGCGCCGAACCCTCCCCGCGCGCTCCTCGCCCCATGGGTTGAGCGCGCGCAGCCAATGGGAGGACGCGGAGTGGGCGGGGCGAGTCGGGGATTGGTCGGGGCCGTGGGGCGGGGGCGGGGTCAGGAGGCGTGGCCGGTACCGGCCGAGGGTCCCTTGGTCAGTTGCGCGCTGGAGCGGGCGCGACTGGGTGGGGCGGGAGCGCGGTCTTTGAGCGACCCCCGGCCAGCGGGCCTCGGTTCACGGTCCCGGGTGAGGGACTCCCTTCGAGCGGCCCCCGGTGCGTGGGCGCG
>VXAY01002255.1:19785-59896 GCA_013399855.1 Oxyruncus cristatus
CGGTGCGTGGTCGCGAGCGAGGGATCCTCGCTGCGCGGCCCCCGGTCAGTGGCCGCTGGTGAGTGACATCCTTGGAGCGACCCGCGGTGAGCGACCCCCGGTAAGTGACCCCCCGGGAGGGACCCCCGGGTGAGCGACCCTCCGTGAGCGACCCCCGGTAAGGGACCCCCGGTAAGTGACCCCCGATGAGGGCCCCCGCGGGGTGTCGAGCCGGGGGTGGGCACGTTCTTTCCCCATCCAGAGCCGAGCGGCGCCGCAGCGGAGCCGTCCGGTGGGGCAGGTGCAGTCAGCAGGTGGAAACACCCGGGAGGTGTTTCGGAGGCGCCTGGATCTGGCCATGAGTGACAGGGTTTAGTGGTTTAGGGGTTCCTGGGGCAGTGCTGGCCTTGGACAGTTGGACCTGATGGAATCATGGAATGTGCTGAGTTGGGAGGGTCCCATCGGGTTCATAGAGTCCAGCTCCTGATTTTTATGCACCAGTAAAGTAACTGAATCTGGATCCAACTATTTGGCTCCAAAAAATCTTCTGCCCCTATTCTACACCACAAAGTCAAACAAAAAAGACCATGCAAAATACAGGCCTGTGTTCCCCCCAAAGGGAAGGCAGGCAGTTACAAACGAGGACAATAATTCAATAATTCAAAGCTCAGAGCATACGTTCATGGTACCACAGTGGTATGACACATCAAACCAGTCCTCTGTTCATTACACATGTAGAACTCCCATCAAGTCCAAACTTGTATTTATTTGTGTATATATATATTTGTGTAGATATATATATATATAAATATTCTGAGGCTGTTACTTACAACCATTTCAGAGTTTCCAATAAAAACTCACCATTCTTGAAATGCAAAGTCTGAAAAATGAAACAAGTGTTAAACTGGAATTTTTGTTGCCAGCACTGATCTGGACCTAAGTTCTTAGGGAGTGTAGCAAAGCTAGCAAAAGAAATAACCTTTGGCTCTCTAGCAGCTCTCTGTATCAATTGGTCATGGCAACAAAGTTTTGCTTTTAAACCCATCTGCTAAGGAAACCTTTCTAGAAATGTGAGATTATAATGCTACTTTTATTAAGAAGTTGTGAGGCTTTAATACAGTGTACACAGATGAGACCCTGAAAGAGGAGAGAGTCCAGTTCCTGATGATCAGTGGAGATGAGGAATCAGCTATGCTGAGCAGGCTTCAAGCTTTGTGATTTTTACGAGTCTGTAAGTTTTTCCCAAGTGGACTATTTCAAATCTGTTTTAGGAAGAAACACTATTTTCTTTTATCCACTTTCCATACTGCAATTTATCCCTAAAATTCAGGCTGTAGTTTCAAAAGATAAAAATCCTTAGACTTAATCTTTTGTCCTCAGTAGCCAGTTGCAACTTGCCCCAGGAAGTTCAGAAGCAGCGCCATTCATTAAATACACTGTTGTGTCCCAGAGATCCCAGAGGGATTCAGCTCCAGTTTTAAACCCCATAGAGTGTCAACTGCCATAATAGCTGGATTTTGACTTGGATGAGATTCTCTCTTGTTTCCTTTGGTGTAGCTGGCACATCTGGAGCAAGGAGTCTGGGCCAAAGTACCTCATTACCAGGGTGCACTACAGATAATGTTACAACAGTAGCCATTTCTCTAATTAAGGAAGACAATTAGATACAGGAATTTATTGTTAGAGGTTTATAAGAATGTGGTGAAACATTTTTTCCCTTTTGTGTCTCATGTAATAATAAGTAATAAGCCATATATTAGATATCTTAAAAGAAATTTCCAGTTATCGAGAACTTTAATGGATTACTTTGATATCAGTTCTTTGATTATGTTTTGCTGAATATAAGTTCAGGAGGAATTGCTAAGGATTTTTTTCTTCCTCCCCTCGCACCCCAAATTTCATGTGATCAGAAGGCTTAGAAGAGGTTTTTAATAACTTTTAGTTGTGTTTCTTTTGTGAGAATGGGCTGGAGTAATGCAATGAATATTTTCTTTCCTAGAAGTCATCATGGCAGCCCATCAGGAGAAAAAACTTGCTCAAGAAAGAAAACACAAACCCAGCCAAAATGGTACTCAGACATCTCAAGTCCAGTGGGGAAGAGCATGGTGAGAGAAGCTGATGACCCTAATAAGTCCTTGTATTTCCAAGTGGTTCATACTTCCTCCTGAAGTTGCTCCATTCCTGTTAAACTTCCCTCTGTTAATAACAGACTGTTGTAGTGCCCTGCTCTTGAAAGCTCATGGATAATTTCCTGTAGCAATAGATGCCAAAGGAGAGTCCTTCAAGATTTTTAAGGCAGAGAGCTTGCCAAGTGACTTGGGCTAAGACACAGTCCTCCTTGCAAAAAAGGAAAGCGAATCATAAAAATGGGTAACATTTGTAGTTCCTTCAAGGAACAAAATATTTCCTGAGCTTTGGAAAGCAGGCATGCCAGCATCTGTGTATTCCCAGCTGACAACTCCTGCTGTAGCAGGACTGCTGATTGATAACCCTGTTCTCTCTGAGCTGGGCAGGTGTTGGTGGGGTGTTGTATTGCAGCTGGAAACAGCCACGGCTGTCTGTGGCCTTACAGACAGCATTAGGGAGAGGGAGTTCAACTCCTTGCCGTCTGTCTTTTCTGTCTTCCCAAGCTTTTCGTAATGTTCTTGGGGTTCTGTTATCACTTTCAGCTGAATATTCTACCAGCTCTAGCCATGATTGCTATCAAAGCCATGAAGTGTGTAATAATAATCTGCTTTCTGGAGAGAAGATAAGGTCTAATGTGTTGGTCTGATCAAGTAGAGTAGTTTTATAACAGTTTGAGGTAAAGTGTGTTCTGTGTTCAGTGCTAAATGTTTTATGGCTGTTTGACCCGAGGAAATGTCTGTGCCCTGAAAACATTTTCATTTTCCATCCAGTTAGTCTGGAAGGGCCACTGAAAAAAAATTGTCTGATATAATTAAACCACTTCTCTACCTGAAAACTGGGGGAAAAAAACCTGCTGTGTTTTGGATTACAGGGAGGTGGACTGGTTTTCCTTGGCAAGCATCCTTTTCCTGCTCCTGTTTGCCCCACTGATTGTGTACTACTTCATCATGTCCTGTGACCAGTACCAGTGCTCTCTAACTGAGCCCCTCAGGGACTTGCTCACAGGGAACAAACATCTGTCTGACATCTGGAACAAGACTCCTACGCTGACCTACAGGGCTGCTGGCATCTATTGCCTTTGGGTGACTTTCCAGGTACATGATTGAGTTATGAACTGATGAAGGGTCTGATTTTTCAAAGAACTCTTGGATAAATTAATTTACAAGAAGGCTAGTGGAATGTAGCCCTGGCACTTACTCTTCGGTGTTTCTCACTTGCCATGGATTTTGGAACGCAAGTGAAGCTTCTGGACTGGAAAAATAGGGAATATACACCAATATCCTTTATGGGACATTATCCTTGATGAAGTTACTATAGAAAAACAATACCCATTTGTTTTAAATTCATACCCAACAAAGCACTGCAGAAGGGCTGATATTTCCTATGGACAGGCACTAAAAGAAGGCTGTCAAATGAAATATAACTTACGTGTGTAAAATACCTTCAAACTTAGCAAACCTGGTTTTTTTTCCTAATTGGGAAACACTTATAACTCAGATTAATTTCAAAATAAAAGGGATAAGGACCTGAATCAGTTACCAGTTTTCCTGTCTCCCCACCAAAATAGGATTAACAACCTGTCAGGAAGTACATCTTTGGAGCTGTGTATTAGCTTGGATGTATTACTAGTCTAAAATCACAACAGCTAAATATTGCCATATTTGCTTATCCAATACTTCTCAGAAACTGCAGAGTATGTTATATTTGATATCTGTCTAATAGTGCTGTAAGGGGGTTTGTCTTGTCTGTATTTCCTGTTGATACAATCTCTCTCTTCCAGGTGGTTTTGTATATGTTCGTTCCTGATTTCTGCCATAAATTTCTTCCTGGTTATGTGGGAGGTGTACAGGAAGGTGCTGTCACCCCTGCTGGTAAGATCTTCCTTAGAATACATGCACACCATCCAATCTTTTAAAATTAGAGTATTTCTGTACTTACAGTCTTTAATAGCCCATTTGTAGCTGGAGGAAATGTGCTCTCACTTTCCTCATGTGTTCAGTGGAAAGCAAACTAGAAAGCAGTCTGTGTCCTCTTGTAGAATAAATGATAGAATCTCTCTCTCTTCCTATCAGTAAAACTATTGATACAGCAGGCAGCAGAGCAGCAATGGAAAAGTCCTGGTTGATAATGTTGGCACTTGGAATCATCAGTGGACTGTTGCTGGTCTGTGACGAGGCAGTTGTACCTGCTGGAGCTACGTTAGCCCAAGAGACTGGAAGCAAATGGGTGACGTGAACTAAGTGTTAGAAAGGGTCACTTGTCAATTTTGTCAGTTTGGGGGGAGATTCTAAATTCAGTTTTGTGAGGAGAAAACTCAGCCTAACAAAGCCTAATGGTTACAGCAGAGCCTAAGGTAACCTTCAGAAAAGTGAGGTCATTTCACAAGCACTTGCTTGAACTTCTATCTGTTACTAAAAAGCTATATGAATGTAGTGTCACTAAACAGTCCGTTTTTCTTCCTATTTTAGGTGTAGTGAATAAATATGAAATAAATGGACTTCAGGCCTGGATCATAACCCATGTGCTTTGGTTTGCAAATGCCTATTACTTCCACTTCTTCTCCCCTACCATCATTTTTGACAACTGGATTCCTCTGCTGTGGTGTGCCAATATCCTGGGATATGCAGTTTCCACGTTTGCAATGATCAAAGGCTACTTCTTCCCTACCAATGCCAAAGACTGGTATGTGACTTTGAGTAATGAGAGAATACTAGTTCTTAAATAGTTAAATGAAAATTGGACCTATAAACTGAGTGACTGGCACAAATATATCAGCTAAGATTTGAGTGTGGTTCTTTGCTTCATTAGTACCATCCTCCGTGTTTCATACATGTGATGGCAGCATCAGTGTCACAGATACCTCCATCCTATAAATAAAGTTATAGTTGGACTGCTCAAAAGTGTTCCAAAGAGTAAAGTAGGACACTTGTGAAATTGTAGAATTTATCTCTGTCAGTGTAATGCTTGGGTTGGGTCAATTTGTGTTGTCTTGCACAACGTTACGTGGGTTTGTGATTTTTATTATCACTATATCAAATTAATCTGAAATGTCTCATCAGAATAGTACTTGCCTGTACTTGTGTATAATGATGTACTTTTCTATTTTTTCATGCTTTCCAGCAAATTTACTGGCAACTTCTTTTATGACTACATGATGGGCATTGAATTTAACCCTCGAATAGGAAGGTGGTTTGATTTCAAGCTCTTCTTCAATGGGCGCCCTGGGATTGTAGCCTGGACTCTCATTAACCTTTCCTATGCTGCCAAACAACAGGAGCTGTATGGCCAAGTGACAAACTCCATGATCCTTGTCAATGTCCTTCAGGTAAACGCGGAGGAGGAAATTAAGAAAGCAGTTTGGAAATTAAACTCAAAGTAGGAAAAAACCTCCTTCCGTGTGAATTATGGCTCAGAGCTGAAGAGAGGTCAGGGTGGGCAGTTGTGAGTTCACTTCTGACGTGTGTGTCCTTGAATAGTACACTTGCCTCAGTAATCATATTTTTGTCTCAGTAGAGGTTGTGTATCCAGATAGACTGTACTGGTGTGACATGTTCCTCTTACTACCCTGTTTTTCAAGTGTTGGTGTGGAATTCACAAGTGAATTTTGAGGTCATATCCCAAGACAGCACAGAGATTAGGCTGATGCTGTTGAACAGGGTAAGTAGTGACTGTGCTCTGTTATTAATGGGAAATTATTCTGTTGCAGGGTATTTATGTTTTGGACTTCTTTTGGAATGAAGCCTGGTATTTGAAAACCATCGATATATGCCATGATCATTTCGGATGGTATTTGGGCTGGGGAGACTGTGTTTGGCTGCCCTACCTCTATACTCTGCAGGTAAAAATGTGTACAATACATATTTGGGCTAAAAGGAAAGAACCTTTACAGAAACATTCTGCCCAGCAGTATAGTTTGTACCTTAAATAATTACTAGACAGTTTGAGTGCTGAGAATCCATTACAACGTTCCTTGTAACAATTCACTTGTAGGAAGGCTTACTGTCCATGCGTGGAATTGACATATTTTCCTTCCTTTTTGACTTTTCCTGTCATTGTCTCTTTTGTCTGTGTATTTTTCCAAATCCTTTCAGTTTCTTTTTGTACTCCTGCATGTTGAGGGTCTTTGTTTGGTGGTGGTTTATTTGGCTTTTGTTGTTTTTTTTTTCCTTCTCTCCTGCTTTGTTGCATCCTGGCAACTTCTCTCTTCTTGTTTCATGAAGAAGTGCAATTTTGGAGAGAGAAAGAGAGAAGGGAAATTGTAGGATGCAGTTTTGTGCAAGTTTTCCCCAGTTTTAGTGGTGGAGTGGGTTTTTCCATCCTTTCCTGTCATGTGTTGTGGGTCACTGTAGTCAAGAAGCTGGTCTGGCATGCTGAGCACGCCTTGCGAGCGAGTGACCGTTGTTTCTGTGCTCCCCAGGGTTTGTATTTGGTTTATCACCCCGTCCAGCTGGGCACAGCCAACGCCGTGGGGGTGTTGATGTTGGGCTTGATTGGCTACTACATCTTCCGAGTGACCAACCACCAGAAGGACCTTTTCCGTCGGACAAATGGGAACTGCAGGATCTGGGGGAGGAAACCCGAGTACATCGAGTGCTCCTACATGTCTGTGGATGGCACCAAGTATTACAGCAAGTTGATGACCTCGGGATTTTGGGGGTGGGCTCGTCACTTCAACTACACAGGAGACCTGCTGGGCTCGCTGGCCTATTGCCTGGCCTGTGGGTTTGCACACATCTTGCCTTACTTCTACATCATTTATATGACCATTCTGCTCACCCACCGCTGCATTAGGGACGAGCACCGTTGTTCCAGCAAATATGGGAAGGACTGGAAGCACTACACTGCTGCGGTGCCCTACCGGCTCATCCCTGGGGTGTTTTAAGGCTGGCACAGAATCCAGGGAAAAGAAAGAAGAAAGAGTTTTTGGTTTTTTGGCTTTTTTTTTTTTTTTTTTGAGGTGAATGGAGTTTATTCACACAAGTAAACTAACACCGAGGTTTTGTGAAGGACGCTCTGTAGTGTTCTGAAGGAGAAAAGGTGGCTGGACAATAATCCTCCCTGTACTGAAGGAACATGTAGGCAATGCTGTGCTTAAAGGAAATGAAATGGGGCACTGAAATGCCCAATCTTTAGAAAACTCTTCTACCTGGAGTTTCCTCCTGTACTCCCCCAGTTCCCAAATTATCTTGGAGAAGAAAAGTTGCATGTAGTGAGACTCCGGAAATCCCGTAAAGCTGAGAAGTGGCCTTACCTTTCCCGGTAGCAGAGTTCTGGAAGCAGTTTCCAGTGATTTAGGAGAGGGGGCAAATAGTTCTGTGAAGTCTTTATAAAAGCAGTTGTCTGCTGCAGTTACTTGTGACAGTCAGAACCTACAGCCAGTAACAAGCCCAAAGCAGGATTTATTGTTTGTTGCTTTTCAAGAGATTATCTGGAGAAATACTGAACTGGAGAAGCTGATGTTAAATGATTGTTATAATCTGAAGGAAATGTTTGTGAAAGCTGGTATCAATTAGTCTAGCTCCAAATTGACATTCTCAGCACCTGAGAATATGGTACATGACTAATTGAGTATTATTTTGACGCTGAAACCAAGCTTGCTTTGTGCAGATACTGAGCTCTGCTGGTTTGGGCTGGGGTAGAGTTGAATTTCTCACAGTAGCTGGTTTGGGGCTGGTTTTGGCTTTGTGCTGAGACTGTTGATAATGCAGAGGTGTTTTCCTTATTGCTGAGCAGTGTTAACACAGTGTCAGGGCCTCTTCTGCATCTTACCCACCGGGGAGAGGGCTGGGGGTACACAAGGAGCTGGGAGGTGGGACAGCCCTGTGGCATCATTCTCAGGGAAGAAGGAAGGGTGGGGATGATCGGAGTGGTGTTGTCTTCCCAAGTCACCATCATGTGTGAAGGAGCCCTGTTTCCTTGGAGCTGGCTGAACACCTGCCTGCAGATGGGAAGTGGGAATGGATTCCTTATTTTGTTTGTTTGTGTGCACAGCTTTTCCTTTACCTATTAAACTGTGTTTGTCTCAACCCCTGAGTTTTCTCACTTCTCTGACTCCCTGCCCCATCCCCCTGCAGGCAGTGAGAGCGTGGGTGTGTGGGGCTGAGTTGCCAGCTGGGGTTAAAGCATGATGGTCCTTTTTGGTGCCCAGCGTGGGGCTGGAAGGGTCTGAGAGAAGAACAGGTTGGATTGGAATGTGCTAAGCTGGATCTGTAGCTGTTAGTGCTGTTCACTGGCAGGCTCCTGTGCTTGCCAAGGGCTCACTGATTCTTAGTGCTCATTAGTGGCTTAATTTGCATTTTGCTGCTTCTTATCTCCCTGTGCTGTGCCTGGGGACACTCTGGTGACAGCAGTGGTGACACACCTGGGCTGGCAGGTGGCCATGGCATCGCTGCTGTTTCTGTGCTGCTGTGCTGGACAGGCTGGAACTGCAATGTGAACTCCAGCCGAAGGAACTGTGACCTGTGGATGAGTGCACATGGGAGCAGGACACCCCGAAGCACCAATGGCTGTGGATAATAAGCCCGTGGCCGAGCAGGAACTTCTCAAAGCATCTGTGGCCATGGTTATGCCCGTGCCCGTGAGGGGATTGTGGCCCAAGGACAAGCTTGAAGGATCTGTGGTTGTGGATAAGTCCACGGTGCAGCAGGTACACCTTGAAGCACCAGTGCCTGATGATACAAATGGACAGGAAAATCTTGGAAGTAAATATGGGAGCCCATGCCATTCCAATGAGGTATTCCCAGGAGCACGTGGCACATCAGCAAATGTCATGGAAACCCCAGTGCCCAACCCATGGCTCCCAGGAAGCTGCGGCATTGCTGTAGGAGACGACGCTCCACATGTTCCTGGAAATCATCCTCCAGTGGCAGAGGCACGTGTTCCCAACTCCAGGGCTCTCCCTCGGTCCAGCTGTGCAGCAGCAGGAGAAGGAATATCTCCACATCTCAGTTACTTCTGGCAGGAGGCTCCATCCCTCCCAGAGCCTCCTTGAGAACTGCCAGAATCCAGAAGGACAGGTCTGGGTGCTCCCTGGCAGCTGCGGGTATCAGCAGACCCTGCTCCTCCCTGAGGGCTTTCTCTCGAGCCAGCTGTGGAGAAGTAGGTCAAGGTGTCTCTCCGCATCCCGGTTATTTCTGGGAAGTGTCTTCATCCCTCCCAGACCCTCTGTGAAACCTGCTGGACTAGAGATGGAAGAGCCCCCCTGGAGAGGTATCCCTTCTCCCTTGGAAATGCAGGTATCAGCAGACCCCTCTTATCCCTGAGTATGCGCCTGGCAAGGGAAAGCCTGGAAGAAAGAGTGGGAGCCCAGGCCATTGCAGGAAGGCATCCCAGGAGCGGGTGGCCCAGCAGCTACTGTCCCCGAGACACGGGTGCCCAAGCCATGGCTCCCAGGACACTCCGGCAGTGCCGTAGGAGACAACCCTCTGCACGTTGCTGCATGAGATCCTCCAGTGCAAAGGCAGGTGTTCCCAATTCCAGGGCTCTCTCCCAATCCAGTATGGCAGGAGCAGGAGAAGGAATATCTCTGCACCGCATTTACTTTCTGGCAAGGGACTCCATCCCTCCCAGAGCCTCTGGGAGAGCTGCAGGACTCCTGTCCACAGGGATTCCTCTCTCTTCTCCCTTGGAACAGCAGGTGTCAGCAGATCCTGCTCATCCCTGAGGATGCACCTGGCAAGGCAAAGGCTGGAAGTCATGAGCCTGTTGCAGAATTCCAAGAGGCATTGCCACCAGCAACTTGCACAACTGAAAGAGTCCTGGAGCCACCGGTGCCCAATCCATGGCTCTCAGGAAGCTGCCACACGGGAAGAGCCCCCATGCAGTGCAGGATAAGGTCCTGCAGTGGCAAAGGCAGCTGTTCCCATCTCCAGGGCGCTCTATTTCTCCGTCTGAGGAGGACCAAGAAAGGGAATATCTCCTGCACACCTGAGGTACTTCTGGCCAGACCCTCCTTCCTTCCCAGAGCCTGTGTGAGACCCTCTGGACCCTGCTCCTGCCTGAGGATGCACATGGCCAGGAAAAGCCTGGAAGCATTCACAGTACCAGGCTGTAAATATTCTTGACTTAGAATCCTTAAGACATCACCTTTCAGAGGGAGATTGTTAACAGGAAAAATAGCTGAATTGAGTCATGGAAGAATAAATGACTTTATTCGATTCTTTCAGTATTTCAGTAGTCAAAGCCTTGAAGCCCTTTTCACAACAGAGACATTTGTATTAACATTGTTACCATATGGCACAAGATTCAATTGAACAGTCATCCATTTGTCAGCGTTATCCATGTCAGAACTATATACTCGAGTTTTACATTCCTTGCCATCACAGTGGCATCAAATGATTTCAAGAGACACAGATCTTTAAGGCGTTAAAGAGAAGGCAGGGCAGAGATTAAAATGACTGTTTCATTTATTATTAATTTTCTTCTAGCAATTACCAAACAGTCAAATCAGGGGCCTGCTTAGCTCACTACCCTGCTTAAACAAAAAAGGCTTCACAAGTGGACTCCTGTCTGCCAACTATCAATAAATCAACTCTTCTGTAACTCTTTCGAGTGGACAAAAAAATTTGTTTCAACTCTTCATCAAAACCTTTAACTTAACTAAGCTTCATGAACTCTTGCAACTCTTCTGTTACTAGTTCACAATGTGGATTATAAACTGTATTTATCTCTATTGTCCAGATTTACCAACATAAAATAAGATTCTTGATTTCCAGTAGCTACAAGCTGTAATCACACACAGAAAGACATTTGTCATTTTTCTTTTTGCAAAAGCGAGGGCGACTTTTCCCTTTTATATTTTTCCCTTCTGAAAACATCTCTTCCCTTTTTCCACTTCCTCTACTCAGAAGACCTTTCCCATGGTTTGTTCCTCTAGGGAATCAGTATAGAGATGTAGCTGATGCAACATATGCTTATTAGATTTTTTTGATTTTGATTTATACTGTGTTAAGATGATGAAATGTATTTTACATTACCTTGAACTGCAGATTTGTTACATAATTAAGGGAAAATATATATATAAAAAAAGGTTTGAATAGCATAATTGAAAAAAAAAATAGTTTCCTTACCTGTCCAGTTGCCATGAAGTACATCTGAATCTGTCATCTAAACATTAAAAAGCTCGGGTTTTTTACCTTTTGATTTGACACATTTAGGCTTTTTTTTTCTGTATCAAATGAAGCAGAAAAAATACATTATTACAGTTTTATTATTTCCTAAATGCATTATCCACCCGTGAATTGTGACAACATTCCTGCAGGCTGGATCAACTCCACTGTAGCTTTGTATCGTTGAGTTAGAAATCATGCTGAGAGGTGGAGCCCTGATCCCAGAAATGCCACCTCGTGACAGAAGTTTTCCATGTGTGGAGGCATCCTCCCTCTCCAAGGGTATTCCCAGTTCCCCTCTCCCCACTCCCCTCCATCTGTAAATGGAATACTGACAATCCAGAATGGTTATACACTAGAACACTGGGATGTATTTTATCCTTAGGCAGATCTATGGCAACCGGGGCATTTGTCACTTTTCTTCCAACCAAACTCATTTGTCACTGCTCCAAGTAATTACCAGCAGCTTTTGCTGTATTTTCCCATCATATATCTTTTTTTTTTTTATAACCCAAATAAGTACAGTTTGAAAACACTGGCACTCCTATATTTGAAACTTGCAGCATAGCACAGGGATTTGAGAGGTGAACTTGAAACTTGATCAGTGATATTCACAGCATGGGATCAGTAAATATGAAACATAAGGACAAAAGTTCATTCAATACACACCCAAAACTCCTTCAAAAATATATATCTAGATTTTTTTTTGTATTCTGGAAGGAACAAACTTTACTGCCCTGCCATACATACAATAAAGTGTGACCCAGGCAGGAAGGGGAGCAAGCTGATGGTCGTTCAGATTCCAGCTGTAAAGAGTGACATCAGCTGGACACTGCCTGGAGCACTTGCACATTGCTCTTGTTAGAATGAAGCTTCCAGAAGTGAGAAAAATGTTTTTCATGCTTCTCCAAAAAAGAATTTCTTCCCACAAACCCCAAATCTCAATGAAATTAGCCCTTCCGTTCCCCTCCATACATCCAGTACATAAGTTGGCAGAGATGGAACAAGGAAGATCTGCCTGCACAGCAGACAAGCCTGAAGGAGCAGAACCTGTCATCCTTACAACAAAGAGGGTGTGAGTTTAGCCCAGCCTGGAAACCCTTGTGGCTAATTGCTTCCTACCCTGAGGTTAACAATCTAGTCACCAAAGACCTCTCGCTGCAGCAGCCCAGGCTGTCTGCAGGGAAAAGCATTCCCAGCAGGAATAGCAGTCTGCATCAAAGAACCAGCGTTTCCCTGCTCCAGTGTCAGATCTCTAAGCAACAGCAGGAGTAACAGAAATGGCCTAAAAGAAGCACTTGAACACATAATGCACTTGCTAATCACAAAGCTGCCCTTTCCCTTCAAATCTCCCCAGTTTTATTTGGTAAAGTGCTGATATTTGTATTGGTCTTGAAGGGGCAGTTTCTTCCACTAATCACCCAGGACACATCAGGGACAGAAGGGACCACACTATGATTTAGAGTCCAGGTTACCTTGCAATATTTAAATAACCTTGGCATGAACAGCAAACAGTCAGTGCAATTTCCAAGCCTACATAAGAAAAGGATGCAAGTATGGGGCCTTAGGGGCAGCTGGGAGAATAAAACATGCAATTATTCCAGCAAAGCCAAAGGCAGCCTAAAGCAGTTCAGAGGCCGAGGGGGTCCAACAGCCCTGGAACCACCCTCCCATCTCAGTTTTCCTTTCCTCTGGATTGACTTTCCCCCAATCAAACACCTTAGGAGCACTGCCCCTGGGAGAGCTGGACAGGTGTTGGGCTGTGCATTTTCACTAGAGGCATCTCTCTACACATGGGAGTATATCCAGCTCTGGCACAGAGCAAAGCTACAAGATACGTGTGTTTTCTAGGTTTGGAGAGCCCCTTTTTCTCCTGCCTAAACCATCCTTTCCAGGAGTGCTGCAACAAAACCAAAACACAGGCTGACCAACACGCCCCATTCAAATCTGCCATCAAGATCAGTGCACCCAGCAGCTCCTAAAGTAACTTACAGTTTTCTACTTACCATAAAAACTAACAACATATTTATGTGCAATAGTTAATAATAGTTCTCTCTTCCTTTTTATTGGTTTCGCCTTGGAAAACAGAATTCCAAGGAGCTCTTGAACTATACTTTTTGAAGAGCTCCTTTGTAATCTGGTAACTCTGAAAGATGACTATGTAACAAGAAAAGAAATAGCTGAGAGAAAATTAGCAGTATTTTTTTTCTTTTTACTTGTCTTGAAACTAAGAATTTATTTCTTACATTTCTATAGACAGGATTTTATACAAACTGTACAGAATGAAGGTCTCTAACCACTCTACAGAATTCAACATGGCCCTACCCATGGCTGCAGTTCCTGCTCTGCCTTGGGATTTTCCACGGCCACGTGCTCAGACCCGTTACTTGACTACAGTGACCCACAACAGACAAGAAGAAAGGATGAAAAAACCCACTCCACACCACTAAAACTGTGGAAAACTTGCACAAAACTCTGCATCCTACATTTCCCTTCTATCTTTCTCTCTCCAGAATTGCACTTCTGAGTGAAACAAGAAGAGAGAAGTTTTGAGGACGCAAACAAAGCAGGTAAAAAAACCCCAAACGACAAAAGCTGGCAGGGCAGCAAACCGATTCTGCAAAAGGAGGCTGGTGCCTTGCGCTTTCCTTCCCAGCTCTTCGGACTATCCTGTTCTGCCTCCTGTGGAGGGTGCTTGTAAATCCAAAAGTTACCACAGGGAAACGTGCCGGGGCTAAAAACTGTACCTGTTTCACGGTCTTTACCGCCGTTTAACGTCCTTTTTTTACAATTACGGTCCTTCTGATGGCTTTTTAAACACTCTTGCGTTCCCAGCCTATGAACTACTGCTGCATCACCCCCGCTTCGAACGACTTCTTCCACAGCCTTGAATGTCAGGGGTGCTGATTACTCCTGATAAGCTTACAAACTATGTCTCTTACCTGAGGTTCATGGGATTCTCAGGCAAGTTTCTCAAGCAAGCAAATACGTTTAACAATATTAACCCTGGCAAGTTTTTTTCAAGCCAGTTGAACACAAACACTTGACAGTATTCTGCCTCTTGCGCTGTGCCTGGAAACTCGAAAGTTTCCTGCTCCAGCTGGCACAGAGAAATGTGCCAGGGGAAATCTTGTTCAGACTCCTGCTCTGCACATTCCTTCTCAGCCCTAAATACCATCAAAGCACTTTCCCTCTCCCGGTGCCTCTTCTCTCCTCGAAGAGAAAAGCAAGAGGGGAATAAACACTTTAAAGTGTGTGACAGCACCTGCGTTCTCTACCTCCACCATAACGAGGTACCCTTGAAAACTTCACTGACTTCATGTCTTATGCCCATTAAATAAAGCAGTGTTTGGCTCTCAAGTCAAAATGATGAAGGGACACTTATACTTTTGAAATAAATTTATTGGTGGAAGGTCACCCGAGACCTCAGCTTTGGTTTAGATGGTAATGCTGCTTTCAGTGTGATTGGCATGCAAGTTGATGAATTTAATTCTCACCCACTCCCTAATTAAGCTGACAGGGTAAGCACTTAGTTTGTCCATTTTTGTTATAAAATCAGAGATTTGAAAAACACAAAGATAAAAAAGCTATCTCACAGGACAACCACTAATTCCTATTTTTTCATTGGGATGCCAGTCTGAATTATTTCCTGCCCCCGCCATGTGCAGCCCTAGACTCATGTATTTTATGAAAACAAAAAAAAAATTTATAAACATAAAAATTTAATACTGATCAGAAACTTCGAAGTGCAGTTTTACATATTGCCAGTATGACACGAATAAAACTCACCAGTTGTTCTACATATTTAGTATTATCTTTAGTAGTATCTGGTCAATAGAAGCAAAACAAATGTGACTGCCATTATTTAAAGAAACAAGGTGAAAAGCAGGGGATAATCAACCAAGTAGTTTAGTTTACCTGTACACCCATCAACACGAGTGAATGAATTCAGCCTTTGATACAAAATAAAGATGCAGACATTAATGTGCGAACACCTGAGAAGCAGCACAGATTTCATTCATGAAAGAACTGACCCCCTCCAAAACTCAGGCCCACGCTGACAGAGCTTCTCACAGGGCTGCTGCTGCTTCCCAGAGCCATCGTGTACACCACCAAGAGCCAGCACAAAGCGTGACACGATCAGGAACAAGCTCCATCCATGACAAATCGCCAGTAGATTAACTTTAAAAATGGCAGCGAGATTCATCCGCAGCACCTGCTCCAAATTGTGCACCAGTCTGCAAATTGTGGTGAGAATGCATTCCTTGAGATCTCTAAAGAAAGTTCCCAGAAGAAAAATAATTTCCCTCTGAACATCAGAAAAAATGCCAACCAATTTAGTGATTTCAGATAGTCAGGAATTACAAGGAATGAGGAAAATGCTCTAACAGCACACAAGAGCTGCAACAAAATTCTCAGACAGGTGTGTTTAAAGCTTCTGGGTACTATAATGGAAAAAAAAGCCCTCCCACGCAGAACAGTCAAGCCTAACACGTTAAACTTCTGCACAGAAACTTTTGTATTTGGCAGCAAAGGAGAATGCTCCCCCAGAGCAAGAGTAAAATCAGAGGTGATGGGTTGGTTTGGATTTGGTGTGGGGGTTTTTGTTTGTTTGTTTTGGGGTTTTGTTTGTTTTTTGTTTGTTTGTTTGTTTTTTGTTGTTGTTGGTTTTGTTTGGTTTGGTTTTTTGTTTTGTTTGTTCGTTTTTGTTGTTGTTTTTGTTTTTTTCTGTTTGGTTTGGTTTTGTTGTTGTTTTGTTTTGTTGATTTTGTTTGTTTGGGGGGGTTGGTTTTTTTTCTGTTTTTTTTTNAATGCATTCCTTGAGATCTCTAAAGAAAGTTCCCAGAAGAAAAATAATTTCCCTCTGAACATCAGAAAAAATGCCAACCAATTTAGTGATTTCAGATAGTCAGGAATTACAAGGAATGAGGAAAATGCTCTAACAGCACACAAGAGCTGCAACAAAATTCTCAGACAGGTGTGTTTAAAGCTTCTGGGTACTATAATGGAAAAAAAAAGCCCTCCCACGCAGAACAGTCAAGCCTAACACGTTAAACTTCTGCATAGAAACTTTTGTATTTGGCAGCAAAGGAGAATGCTCCCCCAGAGCAAGAGTAAAATCAGAGGTGATGGGTTGGTTTGGATTTGGTGTGGGGGTTTTTGTTTGTTTGTTTTGGGGTTTTGTTTGTTTTTTGTTTGTTTGTTTGTTTTTTGTTGTTGTTGGTTTTGTTTGGTTTGGTTTTTTGTTTTGTTTGTTCGTTTTTGTTGTTGTTTTTGTTTTTTTCTGTTTGGTTTGGTTTTGTTGTTGTTTTGTTTTGTTGATTTTGTTTGTTTGGGGGGGTTGGTTTTTTTTCTGTTTTTTTTTTCATGTGTGTGGTTTTTATTGTTTTGTCTTTTTTTAATAGAACGAAGAAATTATGCTGTTGCTTCCTACATAGGACTCATAACTGCTAAGAATTCATGCTGGACTAGGAGAGTGTGCTTGTAGCCTGAAAACACACACTTGTTTAGATGAATATCACTCTTTTCCACCTGCTGTTTCAACCAGTCCTGCAATTAAACATCCCAGGCCACCTGCCTGGGATGATACTCAGTCCTAATTCACTATAAACAGCATTTCCTAAGCCAAAAGCATTTCATGCTATTTATCTGGAAACACACCTGCAACGCTTAATAAATGTTAAATACACTCTTCTAGCCTCTGTTGCTGCATATAGAGCACAGCTGCCCATCATAAGATGGTAGCTGAGGTATTTTTAGATGTAATATCTGGGTTGGGAGGCACTAGCAGAGAACAACAGTGAAATTTATGCGGCAATCGTTACTGAAAACCCACACAATTTTTCAAGATAACATAGAATGAGGCAGAATTGTTTTAAAGAAGAAATCAAACAGAAAACATTCATTCAGCTACCACAAATGAAAACCATCCCTTCCTAGTCTTGGAAGATAACGACTGTAAAGGTTATTCACACACAGACCTGGAGAATAAGGCGAATAAATATTTCTGCGTGACAGCTGTAAAGTACCTTGCTTCAAAACATAACTTCGTTAAACATAATTACACAGCTGCAATGCTAGAGCATGCTTTGCCTTTCATGTTCTTCAGATTTCACTATCTTTGCAATCACAACTACCAGTTTAAAAACATCTGTGTTTGGGAAAGGTGTTGCAGCACAGCCTGCACTCATTTATCAGACCCCCTCACCAGAGACACCTGTGACAGGCTGTGGTCATTTTAGTGACATTTCCACACCTGCATAGGGGAACAAGCTCTAAAACAATTAATACAGACACAGAACACTCCAGACTGAATTGTATCTCCTTCCTCCCCCCACCCCGAGATTTTTTAATACCTTCCTACATACTAACTTGAAGGCTTTTTTCCGCTAATGACAAGACGAATGTGCCTTTACAAACTCTGTCCATCTGCTTGGAGATAAGGGAAGCGGCTGAAGGACAAATCAGCTGAGAGAAACATTGAAAGAGCTGCTGCTTGACCGAGGTCATATTCAACTTCTCAAATTTTCAGGCTTAATAAGGTTTATACATATTAACTTCTACGCACAGGGTGGGCTCAGGGCTCATTTTAATGGTCCATACAACGTATGTGGGGGCACGATAAGGGGGGCACAGGCTTGTACATGTTTAGGGGGGACAGGTAGTGGGCAGTTCAGGAAGTCTGTACCTCCCGAGTACCTTAGCCAGTGGGGAAAGGGAGAGGGGGGGAGTAGGGGCAGGGAAATTAGTATAAAAAGGACGGCGAACCCCCAGCAAGTTGAGAAAGACCCCGCTGGGTTATTGCCTCAGTGAACGCTCGTCCTTTATTCGGATAAAGCAAGGACCACTCTGTCTCCTTTGTGGACACTGACCTCTAGCGACATGATTTTCCCTTACACTAAGAAAGAAGAGGACAGAAAGAAAGGTCCCTCCTTCCCTCCCTTCATCCACTTCTAAGAAAAGCAATTTACTCACTACAAGATTTTCCTGAAACAAATTAACTCACATATCGATAGCGAGGCGATCTGAGGGAAGACAGCAGAGAAAAGTCTCAAGAGGAGTCATAAAACCAAGCACATGAAGGAGGAAAAAGCAAGACCGGCTCTGTGCAACGAGCAGAGGGGAGTTGGTCACAACTGAGCTAACAGAAAGCAGCAGAATCCCCCAGGAAAACAGGAGAGCCCCTGCAGTATCACGCTCTTCATCAGTCCTGTACAGGGGAAGGCTGAAAACACCGAACTCAAAGAGGCACTTACAAAAGCAGGGACAGAAGTACCCACCAGAGGCTCAGCTAGCTCCCGTTCCTCAGCTTTCACAGGCAGGAGGCAAATACAGGTGGTGGCACTTTGTAGATCAGGGGGGCAGCAGGAGAGACCAGCCCCATCGCACTCACCTGGAGAGCACAGATCCAGGTGACAGTCAACACGTGCTCACCCTGTGTCTGTGCTGATTAGGAGGATGAAGAAGAAATGCTCCCCAAGTCCATCCAGGCTTGTATTTTGTTCCCAGCAAAGGAGATGGATAATGGTGCTCGGGTGTTTGTGCAGCGCACAGGGATGTGGCCCTTGTTCTCCTGTGCCTTTGCAGTCCATGCTCACCACACAGGACATGGGAGAGCATTCCCTGATGTCCCTTTGCAGTGTCTCTGAATGGTGATGCCTTTCATGATCCTGCCAACACTGCCAACACTGTCAGCAGCCTCCCAGGGCAAGCAGTTACTCAAGTTTGTTAAAAATCATGTATTTCCTTTCAATCCAATTTCATGAATATCAGTGCCATGTTCACCACCTTCACCATCTCCGGGACTTTGTGATCTCAGGCATGCCCCTCCAGCCTTCCTTGCTCCTCACCAGGAATACTGACCTTTCAGTCTCTCTGTCCAAGACAGCTGCTACATGTTGTAAATCACATCCCTGTCCCTTTTTTTCACTTCATGAGGACCTTCCTGAGGTGAGAAGAGCAGGGCTGCTCACTGTGTTCAAGTCATGAGTGCACCAAAGCTACACAGCAGTAAAGTGAGAACTTCTCTCTCTGTTTTTAATACCCTTTCTGCTGACATTCAACATCTTGATAAAGAAAACACTTAATCAAATACTGTCTCCTGTATGTGGCACAGTTAATATTTCTTGGGTTTTGACTGTAAACGTTGTTTGCCTTTCGTTCTGCTCCGCTCCTTCACATGCAGTGTGACTGACCTGTCCTTAGAGCTCCACAGCACAAAATTTTTCAGATCTTGCTTTAGAGTTTTGGAAGACAAATTTCTAGTATTCCAAATTATTGGAAATTTTTTTTTTTTTTTTTGCCCATGTCTTAACCTCTTGACATTATTATTATGATTTTTAACATTACACTAAACTCTAACTAGTTTCTATAATGAAGCTTACCAACTGAAGTGCTTCTACACCAAGGCACACAGCATGGGCCACGAGCAGGAGGGACTGTGCTGAGGAAACTTTCCTGTCTGAGCATCCAGGAGCCATTCTGGCAGTCACATTCTCACCACCGGAGCTGGGACTGAGTCCCCTTCACAGTGGGTGGCTCCTGGGAGCCGCCAGTGCCCTGCCTGACTCCCTGCACACACCACACTCACACAAGTCAGACGAAGTTTCCTTACTGGCTCAGCCCTAAGTTTCCCACATCAGAGCCTCAGATGTCTGGATCCTTAAAATAAATTTATCTTGGGGCAATAACAAAATACGGGGATCAAACCCACAACCTTGCTTAGCACCATGCACTAACCAGCTGAGCTCGTCTCACGGTAAGCAATTAAGCTGAGACAGACAAAATAAGTAAAATTTGAACAGCAAGCCTGTGTTTTTACATCTTCACTAGTATAGTACAATGCGAATGCCTGAACCTCCTCAGAAAAAATCCGGGTTGACATAAAGAATGAATTTTCAGGATGTGGTGTGGACCCTCGGATGTGTGTGACTCCAAACCACAAAACAGCTAAACCAAAATACTTCAGGAAGTAGGAGGATGTTGCTAACCAGTAACCAGCACATGCCGCTTTTCCTCCAAGAGACTCCCTACCTCCTGCCCCTGGAATAACCTCCAGGTCCCAGCCATGCCCCCTTCCAGCTACTGCAAAAATTAACCCTGTCCTGACCAGAACTAGGACGTTCATATCAAGCTCTGATGAGAAGCCTCCACGACAATATCAGTTCTTTTGTTGGTCTCTTCTGGCACCTTCCTTTCTCCTAATCAAGTCACCTGGGACTTTCTTTCTGATGGATTCCTGGTATTTAACACAGTCTCTGCTGTGATTATAGTAACTGAGTAATTGGTGCAGAATAAACAACAGGAACATGTAAAAACCACCATTCCATTATCTTTTCTCTCGCTTGGCAGTTTCCACTCTCAAGGTGAAAAATTTGCTGAAGTGATACATAAACTTTAATATCTTATCGTACAAGCAACTGCCCAAGACTCTGCAAACAGTTCTGAAAAGCAGGAAAAAAAAATTAGCTCTGATATCTGTGGTATCTGTCTGCTGCTCAGCCCCCAAGTGTCCATTTTACACGGAGGATGAGTTTGTTATTCATGTCCCTGCGACATCAGTGAAATACAAAGCAGACCAGACCACATATTCAGGCTTGCAATGGCAACTTGCCAGAGAGCATGCAACGACATAAGTATTATATATTTATATTTATGCTTCCTAGCACTGCAGAGGGGCACATGGGCACGTGGGGAAAAGCTTTAATTCCGTGTTGCACTGCACAGAGTTGGGACGCGGCCTCAAGTACAATTTTACTTTTACCTTGATGCTGCCCCATTTTTTATCTGCTGCCTTGTGCTTGCTGGCAGGCAAGAACAGTCACCTCTGGCTACTTATATTGAACATGCTGAACAATAGACTTTGACATACAGAGTGGTTCCCTTCAACACAAAATCACTTCGAAATATCCAAAAGGCCTTTCTGAATTGCTTTCCCTCCCCCCCTCCTCCGATTCTCACCGGCCAAAAGCTTATCTTTGTCAAGGAAAATACTTCTGCTTTCATCTGCTTCCTTCAGAAATCACTTGCTCTAATATGGATAATATTATAATATGTGTTTTCCAGGAGCTGAACTATTTTGTGGTCTGTTTAGCACATAGAGAGCAGCACTCTGTGGGATACATGCTGATAAGACACTCAGACCTACCCTTATATTGAGGACCCACATTATGCACCCTATCAACAGCTCTGTGCAAAGGCAAGACCTTTACACGAGATTTAAGGATGATTAAGTCATCTTGAGGAATAGTAATAGATAAAAGTGGTGTATCAACATTTAAGTCTGAGCATCCTTTAGAGAGAAAAATAATAGGTGTGATACCGAGGAAAGGTCAAGAAGCAGTTTAGGGGTAAGATTTAATGAAAACCCGTTCATGTTCCACGGAAAGCTATAAGCTGTGTTATTTTCTGGAATTCAAAAGTAATATCATTCAGCTGACCTTTTGAAAATTGAGGATTATGAAGCACTGTATAAAGCAGCTGAGACCTCCTTTTGAATGTCACCCTGAAATCTGCATGTGCTCAGCATGGCAGGAGTACAATTAAAAGTACAGTAGCTGAAATTAAATGCTCTGTCTTGTTAACAGCTGTTTGCACAATGGTCTGCTGAGTGAAAGGCATCTGTTCTGCAGTCCATCATCTACCACTAATACCCACTATATTAGAAATACAGCCTCCTTTGTATACGCAGCTTGTGTAATCCCACATTTTTGGTGCCTATTCCAGTGTTGCTATGTGACGTACTAAGGGAGGCACACTGAAATTCTGATCACACACACAGGAATAACATGAAGCAAGTACCATTTCTCCCTTTTCAGTCAGTGGAGTCTGGTGTGTCTTTGCATCCAAATAAACTATTTGCATGATAAGCACACAACTGTGTGAAATTGCTGGCGTGCAGTTAGCTAATAGCCTTCTTCTGTGCTATTTCAAATACTGAACTTCAGTGCAGCAGGCTGATGCAATAGATCTGTTAAAAAGTCATTTTTATGACTGTTCACCCTACTTGGACAAACAAATGAAAAAAAAAAAAGAAAAAGGAATGGAAAAAGTGCCTAGTTTGTTTTCAAATGATTATGCAAATGCTCTCAGATCACAATGCACATTTTTATCCGACTTCTCACTGCTGTATAACTAAGAATTGTTAAATGGTTTATTGCTATGATTTTGCTTGATCACATTCTGCTGGCTACCAACTTCTGGTTGATTTGTGGGTCTTCAGCTGGAGGCAGGGTCCTAACTCACCAGGTGTGTGTCCTGAGCCCTTCAGCTCTTGTTCCGGTCAGTTAAAAATCACCTGGACAAACACCGGGAGCTGAGAAGAGCTCCAGCCACTGACTTGGATTTAAGTGTTTGAGGAAATGTGTTTTTCTCTCCAGCATGTCTGTATTTCAAACCTTTCCCTTCAAAACTTTGATTAACCTTGGTAGGAGTTCAGTGGCTGAATCTCTAGAGTGTAACAACACACAGTTGCTCCAGCTTTCTGGGGAGGGCAAACACCACGGTTTTCACTTGAAAGAAGGGACAGAACACACTGCAAACTGCATCAGCTGCAGACCCAGCTTTCCATCATTTCATCTGTGGGATAACTGACATTACAGTCGGTCAGGACATATAACAGAGAAATAAAAAGTACAATAGATATTATCAAGTGATGACAGTGATTTTCTGGTTGTTATTCAGAAGAAGACATACTAAAATGAATAAATATATTTTCACACTGGGGAGATACCAAAATATAGCAAACATGAGGCATTTTTTTGTCCCCCCATCAACTGTGTTATTGCTGAAGCATCATTTGGCTCCAGGAGTTTCCCAAGGGCATTTGGAAACCTGCCTTTCAGCGGGCAAGTGTTGGGTAGGCAAGAGTTGGGATGCAGTGAGGTAATTACTTGCTTTGCTTTGCTTGTTTGTGCAGCTTTTGCTTTACCTGTTAAAATATCCCAACCCACGAGTTTTTTCACTTTTACCCTTCTAATTCTCTCCCTGATCCCACTGGTGAGAGAGTGAGGGAGTGGCTGCAAAGTGGTTGATTTCTGGCTGGGATTAAACCATGACAGGCACAAAACCAATTTACTTCTCAAGAAAAGCAGGCAAACATATGAAACATTGGATTTAAAATTTTCCAAAGTGTCAGACCTGCAATGTTGCAGATTTTACCTCCCACTGTGCCCAGGGCTCTGTGGGCAAATATCAAAAAACAAATTGCCTTTCATTCATAAACTGAACTCTACAAAAATTAGGGCCATCAGATTTTGAGAGAAGGTGACTCCATCTTCCTGCTTACTGCACATTTGTCACAGAAGAACAGAATATTCTGAGTTGGAAGGGACCCACAAGGATCATCCCATCTTTACCAGAGAATTGTGTTATCAAATATAGAAAACATTTTCTACTAAAAAAAAAAAAATCTGGACAATGTTTTGCTGAATTTGGATGCTCTTCCTCTGATCCCAGAATCATAGAATGGGTAAGGCTGGAAGGTCCAGCCAGGCTCATGTTTGGATCCTCAGCTAGGATGTGAGATGAGTTTTGGTTTTAAGCTGATGACAGCTCTTTTTTTTGCTTCCTTCAAGCTCTGACTTCTTTCCATATCAGAAGCAAAGTGAAAAAGTAACACAAGGATGTTCTTGTGCATGTTTGGTGGTACTTGTGAATGATTTCTTACACAAGTATGGCAACAAAATTTTGGTATCTTGTAATGCAAACATGAGAGACTACTTGTGGACTTGTATCACAGGTAAAATCTGATCAGTTCCTGTGGTTTAAACCAGACCAATTTAACAACTGAAGCAGTTTATTAATTACATAATTAACCGGCAACCGGGGGACTAAACATGTGCAACCCATGTCAGGAATGTGACAGGTAATCAAACATCAGGCTCTCCTAAAAAGTTTATGTGCACCTGCCAGTCCCTCAGTGCCCCTCAGCACCCCATCTGAGAGGCTGTGCTGGCACACGTGCCCCAGAACCCGGGGGCTGCAGATGTGGACATGGCACACTGCACCTGCCTGTCCCACTGCCAGCGGTGCCCCGGCTCCCCTCTTGGTGACAAAACCAGCCAACTCTAAGTCCCTCTTGCCCATTGAACGTGGCTGACTGTTCAGGAGCCATCCTGGCAGCCGCACCCACACCACCTGAGCTGGCACTGAAGCCCCTGCACAGGGGCAGCTCCAGTGAGCTGCTGGGTGCCCCACTTGACTCCCTGCACGCACCACACTCACACAGTCACACCGGGTTTCCTCACCAGCTTGACCCCCGTTTTCCCAGAGCAGAGTCTCTGACTTTTCTCAAGCTCCCTCCTGCTCCTTGATCTTTTTCTGTTCCCTGATCCCTCTTTTTTTTCAGTGAAGCAGCAGTTTCCCAGGCAAAACCCTCATGAGGAGAGACAGCACTTCCATGCATCAAGAGGAGTATTGCTCTGTTAGCTTTACACTGTTAAGGTAACTTTAAAAGTTCAGTTATTTCAGTGAGAATTTGGGGGGCATTACAGGTAATAAAGGGATATTTTTCCTTCTTATGTTGTGGAAAAGCACACACAGCTGCAGTGATATTTACCTTTTGTATTGAGGCTGGAGGTTGCCCCACAGAGCACTTTGATTGCTGCAGTGACTGCTGGTACCTTCAAAGCATCACTACAGTAACCTGGTACGGCCCAGCCCAAGGCAGATAGAGAAAATAAATATCTAAACATACCTGGCGTGATATTATTTGTTTGCTTGTTTAAATAGTCAGGTAGAACTGTAAGGCAGTATATAAATTATGAAAGAAACTGTCTTATTCACAAACAAAACTTGCTAAAAACCATGACTTTCCTCTCCTCAAAGCAGATGCATAAAAAATTTCTGATCAAGAAACTTCCATCTTGCATCGCCGTTTGTTTCTTGCCACACTTGTGACACGCCTGTAAGTGTTCCATGTTCCCAGAACACGATTAAAAGTAGAGCTTCTGGTTTATCAAAAGCGAAGAAAATAAAACCCAAGTTTCCAAAAAAAAAAAATCAATAAATATTTAATCAAACAGTTTTAAATGGGATTTTGAGATGATCTCTGCAACCATTTTGGAAAGAAACCATGTGTGCAGATTTAAGTTCGGAGAAGCCTCGTGGCTGCATATGTTCCACGAGCACACTTCTCTATCGTTACATCCTCGCATTGTCTCAGTGCTGTCCACAAACACACTCTGAAAGCACTCCATAGGTTTTCCAATTTGTTTTTTATGACTTTTCAGTGAGATGTAATTCTAAATGAAAACAACAAAAAACCCAGTTATTACTGAGTTCATTTCGTGGATTTTTTTGCATTCTGATGAACACTTCTCATATTAATTTTGCAGCCTGAAATCGCTTTATAGGTTGCTGTGTATAATCATATTCAATCTTTGAGTTCAACAGAACTTTGCACCTTCCCTGCAATTTATATAAAGTTCCGCTAATTGTCATCTAAGCAAAGACAGAACCACCAAAAAACAGTTTCTGCCTTGCACCAGAAAGCACTTGTGTGTATCTACACTTATGTTTCAGAGTTGTTTTCTATAATCCTCCTAGCCTCATGGAATATGGTAAATAGATTAACACTAAAAGATGTAATATTCAAGCCACCTCTCCTTGGCATCATGAATTAAACTGTCCTTACAGGCATCTAATTTTAGGATTAGTTGGGTCTTTAATGCTTTTTTTGCTTTCTATAAAAAAAGAACATGTCCTGTGAATATGTGAATAAAGCACTTTACGAACTTGTAAGAAAATGTTCTTGTTAAGAACTGCATATTCTGTGAAAGAAGTTGACCTGCCAGTGACATCCATGACCAACTGCTATGAGACACAACACACACCTTTATCTTAACTAGCATTTTCTTTACCTGGCTGCATGCTAGAAGGACTAGATCTACATCAATTGACAAAAGAAATTACTTTTTCTCAAAAGTCACTGCCCAATATTCTTTTCCTTGCTTCCAGTGGTGTAAATAAAAGGCAATACAACTCCATAAAATAAATTCAAACTCATTATTTTTCCTTTCAGACACTAAAAAAAAGAGGATCACAGAGTCCTTGTCTACATCTTCTCTCCTTTACTGTTCTTCATTCAGCTACTGAAAATTGAATCCATGAGTTTGCAAACACAGGGAAATAAAAAAATTTTCTCCTTTTTTTTTTTTTTTTTCCAGTTTTGTTTTGCTTATGCAGGCTTTTCTGAGTTAGTGAGTTATTTTTCTCTACACAATAATTCAAGTAAGCATATTTCCCAGAGGGAGTGCATTTCTTTCTTTATGCACACCTTTTTCCTAGCTCAAATGGCATTTGAAAGAGGGAGAAGGAAACCAGGAAATCAAGGAGACAGATGCATAAGTCATTGAACAGTTTTAAAAAACACTGACTGCATTATTTCAGACAAATGTGTTATGTCCTTATTCAGGAATAATATAAAAATAGATCTGAGATATTATGCATGAAATAAATCCAGCTTCAGCCTCCTTTTAGTGCCAATAACAGTTAAGAAATGAGAAGGGTGGAAAGATGTTAAGCAAGCCCCTTCAGCGTGCTGTGGGATGCAAATGCAGAGCTAAAACACAGGTTTATTCCAACAGACTTTATAATAAAGAGTTGTCACATGTGCACCAAGGACTGCTGGTGAAACATGCATTTCTGATGCAGTACCATTTGTCCTGTCAAATGCAGTCCTATCATATGAAGGTTATTAAACCCTGAGCACAAGATCCATCTGGAACTAAATTTAGCTAAACCTTTGGGTCATCTGTGAATTTCTTGCAGAGGGCAGTCGTCTCATCTGCACTGGAAAAGGCAAAAACAGTGTAATTTCATTACTTGCAAGTGCAGAAAATGGCACCACAGGAAGATTATTTTTAAAACTGTTAGGTTTGACTCAAAAACATAGAATGGCTTCACTCTGCATATGAATAAGCTAAGAAATGGGTCAGCTTATCAGCAGCTGAAGCTCACACATTTCAGCGTCTTAACTTTGTAGAAATAATGGTTGTTTCATTATTAGCAATCACAAATGTTATCACATCTGTAAAGCCATTATTTAGCTTAGTACTAAGAAGCACTTTTAATTAAAACTACCTGGCCTCTTTCCTTAGTCAGGTAATGGAATTAGGATGAAAAGAGCTCAGTTTGGGGATTGTTTTGTGTGTGTTAATTCATTCTATTAATCAACAGTACTTAACAATTTTTGCCTTGGGAAGGATAGTTGGTTTGCTTGGGGCAACCTTAAAGATCATCCAGTTACAATAACAGTTAAATAATAATAAATAAGAAAAAGAATAGGAAATTAATAATAATAGTCAAGTCAATAAAGTTAATAGAGGATGATAGTCAAAGTGTAAATCTCATATTTGCTCCGTTTTAAATTTAGGAACCTAAATTAGAAACCTGATTAACCGGAGATAAATTCTACCTGCCCGAATTCACACTGAGTTTTTGAGTTAGCTGGTATTCGAATTTTAAATTCTGCCACTGCTATATGCAGGGATTTCCCCAGTCATCATCCGTCAAGGAGTGGTTAATCACACTGAAAATGAGCGGCAGTCGATGTCCAATTCTGTGTGTCCAAGAAATCCTCAGACTAAACATAATCAATATCTGCATATTCAATCAAATTCTCCCCACCAACATGGCTTTATTCAGTTCTGGCTCACCTGATCTTCACTGCCACCTAGGAAAAGGGGCATACAAAGAGTGAAAGCATACATGCATGCATGCACACCCCAGACTGTGATCCCATGGCTAGAGGAAAGCTTCTAACAATAAACCCTTTGGAGACAACACCAAACAAAAAATAACCTCACAATGCTCCCCCCCAAGTATTTTTCGTTCTTTTTCTAACAGTAAACAGATTTCTTCCATTAATTGTCTGCTGGTGATACACCAAATAAATGATGCGTATTCCCAGAGGGCAGAGGGCTACTCAACCATTCACTGGCTTCGTGCATGTTAAATAAATAAAACATAATAATAACACAAATTAAAAAGCAAGCCAGTTTGCTGCTGATTTATAAGGTAGAGTTTTCTCATGCTGTGAACACCAACGCCAAGCTATCCCTTGGCACAGCAGCAATAAGCAGTTATAGCAGCAATAAACAGCAGATATGCTGTCAGGACTGCTGAATGCTTTAGAAAGGTGAAACAATGCCAGGTAGGACAGGTTACCTCATTCCTCTGGGACATGGACATGGAGATCCATGTCCCTTCTTGGCAGACGACTCAAACAGCTTCAATGACCCTTTAAGTTAAGGTGTGTCATATGCAAAGAAATGTTACCTCTGACATCACTAGAAATTAATAGCAGCTATAGATATTATGAGATCACAAGTCCCTTTGCTCACTGAAAATTCTGAGGTACAGCAGATTGTCTTCAGCACGGTTTAGGATCAGCTGTGAAAAGCTACATCTCTTTTCTGACTAATTTCATGGCCAAGATTTCATTTCTTTTGATCCTTAACATGGGTAGTCTTTTCTTCAGTAGTGGTGTGACTTGGACGAGCAGCACTTTGTCATCATTTTTTGGCCAGCTCACATTTTACTTTTTAAAATTGGGCTTTCTCAAGGCAGAGAAACCCACCACTCTGCAAATATCTACCTTCGAGTGGAGGAGCACACACCGAGTGAGGGTAATTACCATGACAAAAAGCACCATCTCGTCTCTGCCTCCCCCTTCGGGGTGCAAACCTGGCCTCAGCAAGTCGGTCCCTGGGCTGTGACCTCCTCCTGCTGAACCCAGCCAGAGCTGATCTCTGAAACAGCTGCTGATAACACTCTTCTCCCTCCAGCCTTGGTTACTTCCCCTTAGACCTGAGGTAACTGGACAACAGCACCACCTTTATCTCATCTCCAGGTCCCATCAGGTGGCTTAATTCACAGTCAGAAGGCATATTGAGGTGGAGAGTGGGCTTCGGTGGTCCCAGCTTCTTTATAAGGTCCTTTGGTGTTCTTAACAATGTTTATGCCATCAACCATTTTCAGTCTCTCCCACATCTGCAAAAATTTATGTTGGAATCCCAAAAGTGATGACCCTCTTTACCTGCATCCCTTAAAATCCAATTCTGTCAATGCTTCAGTGTTCAAAAAATGGTCTAGTTGTGATGGCAGTTAGAAAAGAATAGTAAAAAAAAAAGAACCAAATAAACATCTTTTATTGTAGATTTGAAATGGTATTACTGAAAGGTAATACACAGACCCCTCCCCATCCACAGTCCCCTTTTTACAGCTGCACTTATGAGTTGTACTTCAACTATGGCTACAGAGATATTCCTCCCCTCCCCCCCAGCTGCCCCTTTAATCTAAATTTAAAAACCTAATCTGCCATAAAGGTACATGAAATAGAACAGACTGAGAAAGTACTTGAGATTGGCTGTTGTTTACCAAGAAACTACGCAATTACTGATCATGTAGAACAAGAGTTCAAAAACTGGACTGTATTATGAAGCGTTTCTTCAAACATCCGTTTTGGATTACGGCTGGAAGGTACTAATTGGTCTATTCTAGACTAATTTACAAACATTCATAAAATAGTGAAAAATGCATGCTTTAGAAACCTGGATTACATTTCATGACTTTGCACTAAAAAGAATATGAAGATGGAAGCACGTGAATGGCGTTTTTAACGTAGTGGTTAGTTAGCAGGGGTTTTAGAGTTTTTTTTCTTTTGTACTAAGAGACTCTTCAGATTTTTTCTCATTTCTTTCAGGTGATTTTTTGTCTTCGGATTTAGTCCATGGAAGGCTGTGCAGCTTCTGTGGGGGAGAAAACAGCACCAGTGTAAACACTATGTTTATATATATTTATATATATATATACACACACACACACACAGAAGCAAATAAAAAAGTATGTTAAAAATCCATGGCCTTAGTGCACACAGAGCTGTATTTCTGTTAAAACAATGTGCCAGTCTTCAACTACAACAGCAGAACGTGATATTTGCCAGCTGCACCTAGAAAAGGATCCTGATGCCTAATGAAGAAAGCATATTTAACAATCTTTAACACCATACAAGTGTAGTGCTGCTTTATAACCATGGTCATGTTGGCCTTCTCTTGGTCCATCACATGAACAGCTCTGACGTACAACTTGCTTTGAACTTCTCCATTGGTAACCTGGCTGCAGTACAGCTTCACATAACTGCAGATACGTAATTATGTTGGAAATCTCTCCCCTCTCCTGCTTCCAGGGCTCTGTACATCACGCTATCAAATTCAGCCACCTGACTACTAGGATAGTCCAGTTCTTCAAATATTCAATAGCTTTGCAAATTTTTACCAGCCAGAAGGCATTATGAATGGATGAATGGCAACCAAATGCAGTCAAAATCTGAACTAAGAAAGTAGTTTTCTGAGACAAAATTCAGTGTACGATGTGCAAATATGCTTCAAGTGATCAGAAGACCTTTTAATTAAACCCCAGCAATCACTCAGTGAGAGAGTACCTGAAAGCTTGTCTCTGTTTCTGCTGCCTTCAAGTGAGAGGTTGAATTATTGCGATTCCCCACACACGTCTTGGCAACCTGTCAATGCAAAAGCCAGAGATAACTACGTCATTTTTTTTCCCTAAAATATTGATGATATTAAAAATAAAAGTAATAAAAAAAAGAGAAAAGAAAAAAAAAAGAAAAAAAATCACTGAGTCTTCTTTTAAGCCCAGTTGATGAAACCAGACCTAAAGCCCAGACTCCCATCATCCCTATAAGGTTTAACAACTTAAAGCTTATCCAGCTGTTTTTTTTTCTCATGTTGAAATCTCACCACAGATAGTGAAGTTTTACTCCCACAAGTGGTCCTAGGGAACAGAAAAGTAATTATAATTGTCTTTTATGGGTGAGGAAACAGCAACTAACAGGTGAAAACCAGCACTGCAGTTAGAAGTTCTCTATTACTACACTCTTGTCTAAACTGCCAGATCTCTTGGGTATAATAATCCCTGACTGGAGCTATTTATTCACTGAATGGGAAAGTCAGATGACTCCCAAGGTATGGAAAAGCTTGTGACATTAATTGTTGTCATTTTATCCCAGGAATAATGTCATATTCTTTGCCAATCTGCTTTTTAATATCTGGGAAAACAGAGTGGCACAGCATGAATAAAATTAATTACACAGTAGATTTTTGAACCAAAGAGATCTCCTGTTATGAAAGTAGAGATTTACCCAATGCTGAAATTTTGACCATAATTAAATCAAAGTGTCTTCAGGAGTAGGAGTAATGATGCCATAGGAAAGGAAGTTGAAAAGTGAAATACAGTAAAATATTGATAATATTATTCTAAAATGAGTTCACATTGGTATTTCTCTCCTTGTTATGCTATTAAAACTGATACATTTAAACAGAGTGAAAAAAAAAATAAATGAGAAAATTTTTCTAAAGTTTTAAGTCATCAGTACTCTTTCCTACTCCTCCTTTCACGAAAAACATCAAATAAAAACATGTGGTTTATGTTCTAGATAAATACGAAAGAGTCAGATGACCGAGTAGTAATTTTTAATGAAATTTTAATACTTCAAAAGCTTATAAATGCGGTCCTGGCAAAACTTCCATTTAACTTGTTTACTAGTGAGCTAGATTTTAAAAAAAAATGTTTCAAGCCTAATCATGTTTAGAAAAACTGAGGGTTTGAGTGACTTCAGGGTGAGTAACTTGAGGACAAAAGATACAGGTCAAACTAGGAACACGACTGCAGATTGTGTAATGCAGAGGACAGAAACAATTCTAATGAAATATAAGATCATTTGCATATTGAAAATTTGGTCTAACTCTACACACTGAGAAAATAAAACCAGGCAGCCCATTTCACCAACACAACTCGTAGGAATCGAAAAACATTAATTGAAATTACTACAAATATAGGTCAGCTGCATATGCAAAGGAATTAAAAAAACCAGGGCTGCCTTGGAGAAAATAAATTATCAAAACAATGCATTACAAGTGACTGGCTTTGCATACTCTTCAGAGACCAGATAGCAAAGGCCATCTTGGTAAGAAGTGTGTGCAGTGATATGTATTCATAAACACATAAATACACACCCCAGCTAAAGACCACATCAGGCAACTGGAGAAACTTGAAGCCAAGGTTCTAGAATACCTTTCACAGCCGTGAGTGACAGACAAAAAACCCCAATAAAAATCAACCAAATATTAACCTTTTGTTATTGTTGCTAGTTCTCTCTATGACAAACAGTGGATTGTTTTGTTTGCTCTCCTGTGTGAGACTCTTTTTCTGTGTGAGTCCCTCCTGCGAGAGGGACACTAATTACAAAAGGACGGAATGAGAGCTTGACACAGTGGAAACAATGAAAAAGCAAAAATAACTGCTTTCAGGAAATGAAGGGGTTGAAACGTTGTCAGGCTGGTTTTGCTGTTTCATGGAGATGGGATTTTTAGACGTACCTGCTGGAAGGGACGTTGTGGGATAACGCCAAGCAAGTCATAATTTAAAAAATATCGTCAGCAATACTTCAAGGGCACTCTGCTTTTCATACCAAGTGTGCTACGACATTTCACAGTACGGACTCTTTCCCCCGCTGTTGGGCAGAAAGTTGCATGAATTCTGTCTGCACATAATCTCTATTAGCCACAGGTAAGTTTTAAATCTGTGGTGGCTTCAGGGGAGGGCAGGGAAGAGGCTCTCTCACCACCTGAAGACTCCGAACAAGACTCAAGCGATGCAGTCTCCTATCTCAACCACAGTGCAAGGATTTAAAGTTTGGAACAAATATGAAATAATTTTTTGTCTGTCCCCCTTCTTACTGCTTCTAGAGAAGTTCAACCAGGCTACACACTAAAAAAAAAAATTTTAAGAAGAACAATCACTGACACCCAGGGCTAAAATGAAGGCACCATACCCAGGTGAATGTCTTTCCAAGGATGCAGAAAGGCAGTATGGGAATGCAGGATCAACATAATGCTACAGCTACTTAATGTTGGCTATTTTCTTTTCTGTCCCTGAAGTGATGGGGACAAGGACTGCAGATCAAACGGCCGAGGACACGGCAAGACTGAATATCTTGGAAGCTACAAAGTAAGGAGAAGCTGATTCAACAGACAGGCTTTGATCCAGCTGAAAAAACACTGCGCGCCTGAAACGTTGCAACACTTTTAAAAGTGCAAATCCTCGTTAGCGTAGCGAAAGGCTGTCTTCCAATGAGCCTTTCATATGAGGTTATTAAAAATTCAGTGTACTGTTTTGCATTTATGGAAGTGACTGCCACAAGAAAAAAAAAAAAGGCAGCTAACAATATTCTCAAATTTTAACTTCATTGCTGAAATTTATTTCCTGCTGTTTGGGTTTAGGACAAAACAGGCCATTTTTCCTTAACTGTGTTCTCTATGTCTTTTTTTTTTTTTTTTTTTTAGCCCATTCCATTGCTTTTCTCACCCAGCTAAGCTCCACACCTAGATTCAGGAAGCAAATCTTCAATGCTGCCAGTTTTTATCCAGGTACACAGTTATTAAGTAAATGATGAGTAGCCCTTGAAGTGGTTTTATGACTCAGAGCAGTGAAACAAGACAGGAATTCTCTGATGTTTAGAATCCTGCCTCCTCTCTTTTCTACCTTTCCTTAGTATTTTCTTATTTTAGTAAAAAATTGTAATAATTTAACAAATTTTATTTAACCATTAGTGACAGATCTCAAAACCTCACCCATGAATGAATTAATTTTACAGAATAATCTCTATATTTTCTATGTGGAGTAATCATTTACTTCACCATTAAGTTGTCCTGGCTGGTATATCCAGAAAATAATTTATATTATAATTATAATATAATTTGTAATTAAAAATCACAAATTATAATTATAATATATATATAAAATTATAATGATATTTATAATTTATTAATTATAATTTGTAATTATACTCAATAAATTACATATATTGTATTTTTATCATAAAACATCAGGAGATATCTAACACTTAACACTCAGCTTTAAAAGCTCTAAAACACACAGCACTGAGTATTCCAAGTGGTGAAAGTGAACCCTTCACCAAAGAGAAGGATTCAGGAAAAAATCCACTTTTATTTGAGTGTGTTTGGCAGCTCGCCAGGCTGTTTCACTGTTTTCACTGTTACTAACTCTTCTCTATCTCCTTAAAATTTAGCTTGGCCAAAATTTACCATTTTTATGACCACTTAGAACCATTTAGAACTCAGCACGTCCCTTGGCTGTTAAACTGTGCAGTTTGATCTGCAGACAGTTGAACAACAGAACTAGAAGGGTTTTCCACTGCACCAGTAAGTGCAAGTAAGAACGGGCTTTATGGTCAAATAATCGTAATAATTCAAAGTCAAATAATCGTAATAATTCAAAGCCAAATAATCAAATCGCAAGTGGATGGGAAGTCAAGTTTAAATGTGTGATATCATAACAGTTTTTGCAGTTAAAAAAATAATTTGGCTGCTGCCAAAGGGTATCATGAAGATTTACCTGACTAGATGTTCCCTGGCATCACTACTGCCCTCCTTTTGGCTCAGGGGGCACCAAAAGCAGACAGGCAGGGTGTTTGTAGGGTGTGACGGGGGATAATGTGGTGAGCTGGTCCTAAGGAAAGCAAGCCAGAGGGAGGAGAAAAGGTCGGTGTGGCTAGTTATGCTTGTTGCCATTAGCCAAGTTAGGTTCACACTTTATTCAAGGACACGTTCTGTCAGATCTTCTCATGGATTTGTTGCAGCTCCGTGTTTGAAGCTCCTTTAACCCTCACTGTTTAAGAGGAAGATGCGGAGCAAGAAGTGTATGAAGTGTGCACGTGCCTTTCCATAAGACAGCTCTGCAGTTTTTCGTGTCTTCCTCCTATTTTAAACCACAGTGTACGGGGGCTGTGGTTAAACTCAGACGATGCAGCTTCTTATGACCTCCACAGTCCTCCTTCAGGGAACGGAATTTACCTGAAGAATTTTATTAGTTCGAGATTTTGTTTTAACGATGGTTTCTTTTTTTCTATTATCGCTCCCTCGTGAAAACAAAGGGAGAGTAAAATGTGATCAAAGCTCTGCAATTGAAACTGATAGAGAAAAATGAAGCAAAATGCTGTGGTTGCTTAGGAACACGTGCGAGTTTGGCTCCAATACTCAGTGTCATTTCTCACTGAATGATTAATGAACATGTAGTGTTTGTTTACTGCAGGAAATTAAAGCAGTAAATAAAAGCACTATCACTTTTATTTATCAGAAAAGACTCCACAAGGACAAAGAGCAAGAAGTCTAAGATGAGAACACTGAACAAAGAATCATTCAATAAATTGTTCAGTGTTTTAGCAATACCAAACAGGCTGGTTTAAATTATATGTTACAGTCATAAGAATTATTTGATATGAAAAGGAAATAAAGTGCATCCTGATGTAAAAGCCAAAATAAACTCCCAAAAGCTTTTGGGAAGACAGAAAAGTGAAATGATAGAGGGGAAAGAGCTCTGCAGAACTCTCTTTCAGGAGCCAGTTGTATGGCAAACATCTCTGGGTAAGGTTAAGAAAAAGTAATATTGAGAAGATTCCTCTAATAAAATAAAATTAATCTAAATAATGGGAACTTTTAAAAGAAAACTGAAGTTAATTTTTTGAGGGGTCTTTAACAAATTTTGGATTATGTATAACAGGATTATGTATAATATCCTTCCTACTTCTGGTTACTACTGGTCACGCCAAATATCGTGACAGTTAAATACCAGCAGTGTCTAATTTCCAAATTTGCTGATATAATTTCACCTCTCTGTATCCCATTTGCCAGTAAATCTTAATTTGTATTAATTCTAATGTAAACTGCATTAATTACTGTAAACAGGTATAAAAGCACACAAGTGAAACTGCAGTAGGATTACAGACCAAAAAGTATCAGTTGAAACCAGGAACTAACAATTTTGCTTTCTTTTTTGCCTTAATATCTGTAATATTCCACGTTCCTCTGTAGTTAAGTTTTTAGGACAGTAATTCCTCCAAAATGTAAATCACATTTTGTTTATCAGAGACACAATCAGAGGATGTTTGCAAAGTTCTGAGAAAGTATTGCTGGAATATTAGGTTTCTAAGCAACAGAATTTTAAGCACATCTTGATTTATTTTTCTTAAACAAATGGTGAATTCAAACCTGTCCTATGTTCTCGAACTCCCAGTCTTATTCTTCCTTCATTGGGAGATAAGCAGCTGTAAAATCTCCAGAAACAAACACAAACCCACAAGCAAGTAATGATAAAAATCCAATAAAAACACTTCCCAAGTGTGGAATTTTCTTAAAGTGATAGTGCTCACAGGTACAAGTTACAGCTTTACATTACTGAAGTTAACCGGATCCTTTGGGAAAACAAATCCCTTCTAGTTCTTTCAGAACTGTAGGTGGCATCTCTAATGTCATCATATGAAGGGTAATTGTAGAGAGAGACTTGTAGTTCAATTCTCAGAACTGACCAATCTGAATTCTTCCTTGTCTCTAAATATATGTGTATATATATATATATATATGTTAACGTGAGAGACAAATAACAATAATAAAATAGGGTGGGAAGAGGTTGTTAACCCCAATGTCATCAGCTGCACTGTTTTTATGCCCATGTTAGCTCATGTTCAGATGGGCAGCGTGTACAAGGTAAAGAAAAAAGCTTCAATTTGAACAAACAACCAGGAAAATTACTGTAGTCATCAGTGTAAGCAAACCACAGGATGCAGAGGGGTCAAGAATGGACCTTAGACTAATTGGAACAGTTACAAAAAACATATTTAGTGCTTGAGCTCTCTCAGAAAATGTTACTGCTTTCCCTTCATCAATCCTTCAATTTACAAGAACGTTTTCCCATTTTCATCACTGAATCTCTTGTGGTATTTAAAGGTAAGGGGATGTTGACAAACTGGGATGTTTTATTCTCCCACGATGGCCCCAGAATTTTATATACATATAGAAAATGATACATCAGAAAAGTCTTCCTTGTAAAGAGAACACCTCTTCCTGTATTTTAAGTTTTTTAACTACACCAGAGGTTCTGTTTCTGATTGGGATAAATGCCATACTATTTATGAGTTCCTTGCCTGGAGATGGGTTTGTCCTCACAATATTTTTTGCAAATTTGCTGTCAAAGCCATTCCTTCAACAGACACTGCAAGCACATCTTGCTGTGTATGAGTGTGAATGCTGGATTGATTTTCTTTTTTTAAATGTGAACACAATGGTACTATGAATATTACATAATGCTCAGTTTTCAGTAGAAAAGCAAATTTATAGCAGGAACATGTTTAGAAGCAAGATAAGATTGAGAAAACCACTGTCTGTTTAATTTTACAATAAGGAACATTATCTAGCATGGCACAGTTAATCTGAATACCCCTAAGGTATGCTTTCTTCCATTTTACTACTTTCTCCTCCATGCAGGAGGTTTTGTCAAATACAGACTCAACAAATCTTAAAGATTTAAAATTTAAAGGGAATGTGAGTCCCATAGAATACAGAACTGGTCTTAAAATATGCTAATTGAGAGATTAAATGATACAAAACTTAATCCTATTACTCCAATTCAGATATATAGCCTAATTTCTTTTTACTTGAATTATAATGTTACTTAGACAAATGCAGGCAAGAGGGTTAGACTTTAATGTAAATTGAATCTTGAAAAACAGTTCAACTCATCAACACTTCTAACTCCAACTGCAGTTATCTGCTTTCCCTGACAAATTTCTCATACCCAAGCAGCATTCCATGCTGACTATGTGGCTAAAAACACTAGGTGCTAGAAGTGCAAAAAGTAACCACCCCTTAATAAAAAAGACCAAATCCTTGATTTTATGGAAAAGTGCACCTTTTATGTGTCCTTCACTGCATTACTTGATAGACAAACCCCTTTTGATTTTTGAAATGTGTTAATAATTTTTTCCTTTCTCCTTTAATGTATTCACTTCTCTAAAAAAGAGCTCTCCGAGTCTCTTTACACAAATTTTCAGCCTAAATAAATTCAGTCTCTGCCTAAAGTAATCTACGTTTCATCAAACCTCCTATAAGTTTCCTAAGTGATAACTACCCTCTAGTCGTAATCGAAATCGAGTTCACTCCAACCTCCTAATTTTACGTGTTTTTCTTCTCCTCCTTCCATTTTTATTAACAAAATTAAGTTTCCTTTACCTTTAGACATTAAGAAAGGTGCAACAGCAAATTATGCACTCTTTTGGATATACAATTTCTCCCTGTCTCTGCTCTCCTCTAAAGGATGTGGCAGAGGGGAAGTAACTTATAACTGAATAAACCTGAACACATTTGCAATGAAAGGATACTATATGCAGGGGTTTTACCATTTGTTGAATGCTGAATTATCTAAGATTTGTTTTCCAAAGTTTTGTTCACACTGCTGTGATCACTAACTACCCAATTACCTCCATGGGAGTCTGTTACATCTAGAGATATAGCAATATATTCTATATATATATATGTATATATTTCACCTGCAAATTAGCCAAGGTAGCACTGTACTTTTTGGACTACTGAGTGGACAATCTGCTCTCTCAGCAAACTTTGTCTCTCTCATTTTTTTCCTGCTGTTTTTTTTCCTGTTTTATCTGTATTGTTATAACTACAACACATGCCACAACACACGCATTTGGGATTTCTATTAAGAGCTCACATCGTGCTGTTTGAACGAACGTTTTGTCTCACCAAAAGCAGATCTGGCTTTCTGTCAGCCCTGTTGGAGGACAAAACCCAGCCTGCAGGTTTCCTAGGCTGGCAGTGGATGCTGCCACATACTTGCAACTATTATGCCCTTGTCTCTTCCATCTCCCCGAAGGTTTTGCTCCATTAAATGAAGCATCTGTGAAGGCTGTGCCTGATTATTAACAATAAATATGTAGACAGAGAGATACGTAAAAAAAAGGCTTTGCGTCTCGCTGTAATGCAGCAACATTCCAACCCTATGGGGTTTTGTGTTCAACCATTTGTTTTCCACCACTGCTCTTCCTGCAACAGCTCCACCAGTTTTTAAAAGAAAGCCAGACAGCAAAGAGCATTTGCTCTTCAGCACCTTAGTGCAGGATATAGCTGGCTTGTAAAATGTGTGTACCATTTGAGACTGGAAAAGTCCCACTGACAGTTAATGCCTAAGGCATTAATGTGCTCATACAGCCTGGTTTAGACCCCAGTTTCCAGGTGAGTTAATCTTACATCTTGAGAATCACACTCCTGGGTGCTCTGGTTTTCTTTCTTTTTCAAGGCCACATGAAAATTCTCTTTCTCTGCTGAGACATTTCGACGAATCTGGGGGAGGAAAAAAAGAAAAGAAATAATAATTAAAAGAAGCTAATATAATTGAGGTAAAAATATCAATTAAGTCACATTTGAAAAATCAGGGTAATGATGAAAAACCAAGAGGTCAGGTACTGCAAACTGTTCACTACTTTAGACACCGCATTTTCAGCTAATTTTATAAATGGGGTGTCTTAATACACATTCTCATTAAAGCACTCCCTTGTAAAGCATTGCTTCCACATACATAATCAAGACATTCTATCTAAATGCCATAGGAGGGGAAAAAAAGAAAAGCCTTTTCAGAAGTCGTATTCCTGTGACTTCTGTGGATTCTGGGAAAGACTGAGACCCTGAGCTGACACATTTATGAGCTGATTTAACTTCCTTCAGACATCCACAGGCTCTCTCTGCTGGGACCTCCAGTCTCTGCAAGCTGGCAAGACACGTTCCTTTTCATGCCTCTCACTTCTCTCCTTGCACTCAAAACGGCCTGCTGTCTGAGTCAGGCACTCTGCAATCCAGCAGTGAATTTTCTTCCACTGAAATACTGGTTGTTTTACTGTGGTTTTCTGTATTTCCCACAACTCTTAAAATTAAAAGGGTCAAAAAAAAAAAAAGGCACTGAAAAACTATCCTTAGGGATTTGACTTTCATCAAATCGTCTGCAAGACGTACTGA